>OX638271.1:5860512-6460512 GCA_951806755.1 Brenthis hecate | reverse complement strand
GCAATTATATTTTGCTTTCTTATTATAAAGCATCGACGTCTGTGAGCTTAAAGCTCATTTCTTCTTTCCACCGATATCGAACTGGCTGTTGGCCAAAGTTCTACTATACGATGATTCATCGAGCTGTCGATAAGACTTACTATTTTACACTGTCTTTAGCTAATTGGTCAGAGCTTTGAAAGGTTTGCGTTAGTTGATTGCCAAAAAATTTAAAAGCTTAGATGAAGGAGATAATTTGTTGGACACGCTTATAAGACTTTGCCATTTCTTAACAATGATGGATGGCAGTTGAAATCCAAATTGTATTATTAATATCGGTTTGATAAAAATCTGACGCAAATTGACTTATGGTTTTCAAACATTGTCAGCGCAAAATAGGATTTTTGAATGTACAACTTCTAAATATTATTATAAATAGAAAAAGCAAAAGCATGTACAAAAGTTCATCATATTTGAAGTTAAATTATTGAAATTGATACAGTCCCGTTTAGTGTTGACTGTTAAGTTATTCTATTGACGTGTTCTCTCTACTGTGGGATTCTTTTTTACGAACTAAAGTACATTTTTTACTACCTTGTTAGTCTAGTGGCTGTCTAGATGCAGATCTGGAGGTCGTGGGTTCAAATTCGGGGTCGAACCAATTATGGTTACGGGGCTTTTAAATTTCAAGACATTCTCAGTACTAGCCCGGAGTTGAAATGTTAGCGGTGTTATGCTACAGTGAGCACGTATAGTTGTCAGTTTTGTTCATGATCTCTCATTGTTCGTGTTGGATTTTCATTAAATCGCATCTTAAGAGCGTAAGAAATAGACTTATGCATTATAATATTATCCGACATTTAGGTTTTTGCTTTGGCTAATTGAATATATTTATTTATTTACTATTTTTGTATTATAATTATAGAAAATGATTCAAAATTATATCATATATATATAATTTTAAATCATTTTCTATAATTATAGCGATATCCTCTCAATTTTTCTTACTTTCTTTTTAATGTAAAACAATCCGACATCCAGAAAAAAAAACAGGCTATCACAAAATATATCCACACAAAAATGACGTCCTCAACCAAAAAATAAAAAACAGTCGTATTTATAATGACTAAGGGTGGCTAAGAGTGGATATATTATAAAAGGGGTGAGTAAAGCTTGCCCCTATTTTCTCAGCTCAGCCAACTCTACAACAAGCTTCTACAACTCACTTCACCACAAAGTTATATTAGAAATATCAAGCGACAGTATTATCGTGATGCTCCACTTGTTAACTCGATACCGGTGTAGATATTGTTATAACTTGGAAACTAATACAAACTAACAAGTGATTCAAATATTTGAATTTTTATCTTCTAATCAACAAAATGTTATTAATATCAAAATATATTATTTAAAAAAAACATTTATTAATTTTAGACATGTCCAAAGCATATTTCAGATGTGAAATTACCTTTACCCACAAATTACTATGGCAATTCTATTCCTATAAAAGCTATGGAACATGCTTCCATATGTACTCGTATATATATATATATATATATATATATATATATATATATATATATATATATATATATATATATATATATATATATATATATATATATATATATATATATATATATAATATTAAGTCCCGTTTAAAGTTCCACTAATCTTTTCACCAAAGGTTGTCTGAAAGATATTGCTCATAACGAGACGACCGCCTTTGCATGCCTTTTTGTTATCTTTCTTTTCACTTTCTATACTCTTCTTTTGTGTGTACAATAAATTCTTTTGTGTTTCTATTTATCTAGACTTTATCGTAAACGGTTGAGAATTTTCGTATATAACATAGGAACATTCCTCAAACACTTTATACTTACTTACTGACTCGACATATTTGGATAAAATGTTCATTACAATGTATTTAAAATTCAATTCTAAACATAGAACTTCTATTGCCATTGATTAAACGTAGGGAAAGAAAGAAATAAACTCAGTCACACTTAAGATTCTTAATGAACTCATCTATCTACTTCTATTTGCTTCGTAGAAACCAATTTAAGGATCGATAGTGTTAAATATAGCTCAAGATCTAGGTCTTACTGCCATCATGTTTCAGGCCAGTGTAATTACCTACAGACAGCTAACAGTCGACCTCGTTCATTTAAGCTCATCTCAGGGAAGTTTCTTGGGATTAATGTGATACAAAATCGCATTACTATTATAAATATGAAAGTTGGTATGTGTGTGTATATTTGTTGCTCCTTCATGCTGACATGACTGTACGCTAGATTATGGCTTGAAGTAAAAAGTTATTGAAATTGATTTATTTACTTATTTACTATTTATTTACTTTTACGCGATTATTCGACATCTATACATTTAATAAAACAGTAACTTAACAAAATATGGACATGAAATATTTTTAAAAAGAATGAATGTGCAGCATAACACGTTTTAAGGGCTTGTATACACGTGTTGTCGTATGTGTCTTCTTTCAATACGAGGGGTATCGTGTTATAGTCCACCATGCTACCCAAGTGCATGTTGGCGGACTTCATAATATGTCCTTAAAAACTTGCTAGGTTCTTTCAGACATGCAGATACTAGAATAATTTTGTCAAGTTTCATTGTTACCACCAAAGTTATTTAGGTCGAGAAATCTATTTCTTCAATCAAGGATAATATTTTCCTTATATAATAAGCTTTAATTCTTTTTCTGAAAGTAATGAAACGATTGACTTGAGTCAAATATGTACATTTTTAATGAAAAAAAAGGAGAAGGAAAAAGCAGGAGATACTAACAGTTTTTTTTTATTCATGCGCTACAAACAAATATACATACATATAAAAATATAAATCAGATACTTTGTGTAATATCGATGACTTATTGCTTTAAGAGATCTCTATCAGTAATGTTTGAACGAGTATTACATATATTTATTATTTATACGTATATTTTAAATATGTTGGCCATAAGGGTAGAATAACTTTTATGTATAGTCGTCGTATTTTGTTAAAATTAAATTAAAAGAAGACTTAATAAAAATTATTCATATAGCTATTAATATAATGAGCGTAAATAGTAATCAAAAATTAAGATCATTTTTGATTACTACTTACGTACTATATAAAGTTACTCATTCACGGTGTAATAGCTAGATATATTTGGATGTTATTTAGTATAAAAAAAGTAGTAGTAGCAGGCTACTTTTAGTAACAATCAAAAGTGCGCTGTAAGTACATAATAATATATCTAATATATAAATATCTCGTGTCAAAATGTTAGTGTCGTGTCACAATCTTTGAAAAAAGACAGTGGTAGCGCAGTGGTAACGCGCTCGCTTGGAAAATCGAGTGAAGCGAGTTCAAATCCCGGGTCTCGCACCTCTGATATTTTCATGTGCGAATCATATCTAACTTGATTACCACTTGCCGTACGATGAAGGAAAACATCGTGAGGAAACTGCGTGTCTGAGAGAACCTAGCTAGTTTTCGTAAGACAATTGTGATGTCCGCCAATCCGCACTTGGCCAGCGTGGTAGACTATGGCCTGATTCCCCTCGTATTGAAGGGAGGCTCGTGCCCAGCAGTGGGACGTTAAAAAGGGCTGAATACACACACAATGTTTGTAGTTGGACTTCTCCGAAATGGCTCGACCGAATTTAATGTTTTGTTTTTGTATATTTGGTAGGTATGAGAATAGGTCGTATAGTATTTTTTACCCTCCTACCCCCACCCCCTATTTTTTAATCGCGATTTTATTATTTTCGTATGAAAAATATCCAAATAATTTAATATTATATAAATACATACGTTGGGACGACTAGTGAAGCGAGGGTGAGTCGCTATACAACATAAAGCAATAGAGTTTTTTTGTAGATTGAACGCGGGTGAAGTTGCGGGTTCTGCTAGTAATATCTATACATATAATAAAACTGTAACTAAGCCGAATCTGTACATTAAATATTTTTTGGAAAATCTTATTGAAATAGACATTATTATCGATGCAGAGGCCGAATCTATAGTTTTTAGAATTTTTGTCTGTCTGTCTGTCTGTCTGTCTGTCTGTCTGTTAACGCATCACAGAAAACCATTGGAGGCATTTTGATGTAATTTTGTATGGTGATAGCTAATTATTTGGGTCAACATATAGGATACTTTTTACCGCGGTAAAATATCTCATCTCTGAGAAAAAATACAAAAACTGCATTGTAAGAGTATACTAATATGTAAAACCTAAGAATTTACTTTGTGGTCTCTGGACTGGTTTTTTTGAATCTGAACGCGGGCGGAGCCATGGGCAATGCTAGTTATAGCTATAAATGGTAAGGTAAGCCAGTACTATATTCAAATAAACAATTTCAAACATATAATAATTAAATGGGAACGACTTATTGCGTTAGCCGCAAATTAGTATGAAACTTTCACAGCGCGGCTATTAACTGACACGGTGGTACGTAATATTATTAAATGTATATACGAATTATGAGCTTACTAATTCATTTAAGGCTTGTTCCATGCACTTAGTTTGAAATTGAATTTAATCTTGTTTTGTGTTGGACTGTTTCTTCACACGGTTTTACTTGAGAATATTATAACTTATAACAAAAAAAATGTTATTGCGCGTTATGTATTTACTCTCTGATTAAATAATGATAAAAAACTTGAAATAAAATTTAAGATTTCAAGATACTAAAAAGTAAACGATAGCTTTTATTTACAACTAGCGATTCACAATCGCTCTCATCTGGTTCGTCCCTAGATAAGTTTTAAAGTTTAGTATAGATTTCTCAGAGATGAGATATTTTCCCACAGTAAAAAGTATCTTGTATGTTGAGCCGAATAATTAGCTATCATCATACCAAATTTCATCAAAGTCTGTCCTGCGGTTTTCTCGTTAAGCAGACAGACAGACAAAAATTCTAAAATCTATAGATTTGGTCTCTGTATCGATAATCTATACTATAATAAAACTGTAGAGGTCGAATGTCTGTACATAGAAAAAAATGCTAAAAACCGAGTCAGGAGGATGTAAAAAGACAAATAGAACATATCCAGATTTTTTTCATTTTTTTTGTTTCTCTGTCTGTTTGTCTATTTGTACGGGCTAATCTCCGAATCTTTTGGACCGATTTAAATGAAATTTTAAATGGTGGTACCTTATATTCCCGGGCAACATCTTAGATACTTTTCACCCCAAAAAATTAAAGAGTTCCCTTGGGATAGTCAAAAAACTATAGTAACATATACAGCTTAGTACACAACAACTTATGTACCTATTTAGTAAAAGGCATTCTGATACCTTACATTGCCGGCCAAACAACAGGTTACTTTTCATTCCGGAAAAATGAACGATTCCCGTGGGACAGATCTGTTTGTGCTTTTCTATAGGCGAACCCGAGCGAAGCGAGGGTGAGCCACTAGTAATGAATATTTAAAAAAAACCAAAATAAATTTAATGGAAAGATTCGACTCAGTTACAATTTTATTATATGTATAAATACAGATGTATAGAAAGATCCCTAATTAAACAAAAGCTTTAAATTGATTTTAAAGTGGTGTTTAATAATATAATTAATATAAAGATTGTCTCAAAATCAATAAAAACTAAACATAGTATTATGATGTGCTCTTGATTGATGTTAGCCACGACGGCCAATCTCATTGAGACTAGCCATCTGCGCAGAAGATATTATAGTGCACAAGTGCACACGCAGACAAAGTGCACTCTCTATCCCGTCACTCTTTCACCGGATTATTCCGGTGAGATGTTAATTCGATACAATCGGTGAGAGATCAAGCTTTATGTCCTCTCCTAGGCACGGGGGTAAAATACTGCAAATTTACCAACTCCAGGCTGTTACTGAGATCATCTCGACGACTCAACAGCTAAATTTGGCCCGAACCGGAGCATGAACCCAGGACTTCTAGATCTGCAGACGTACATATCCACAATACCACCCGAACAATTAGTATAGGTATGGTATATATTATCTAGTTTTGCAAAGGAAAACAAATCTATTCAAATATACAGCGTACAATATTATACCTATGTATTAAAACTGAATTTTGTTCATTATACGAGAAAGAGTTTAGTTCGTAATTATTTATTCACATAAACACTGTACACGGTTCTAACATTATTCTTCAAGCAAACTTGTAATATTACACTTTAATAATGAATTTATATAAAAGTTTCAAGTCCATAATTCATTTTTATAAGAATATAATGCTAAAGTGGTGTGGCTACCTGCAAAGTTTTAAAATGTACATTCATTTATTGTAAAGTACACATAATTGAATTAATATGAGTAGAATAAGAGCATGACGAAAGATGTTTTTGTTTCATTTATTTATTAAACCACCAACAAAGTACAAGCAAAACACATTATAACATACATGGAAAATAGAACAGATAGAGTAGTACCTTAATTATAGGTGATAACGACAATCAATAAATAGTATTATTATTAACAAATTAGAAAGATCTAGATTATATATATATATATATATATATATATATATATATATGTGTTCCAAATAAAAGATGTAAAATTGATGTATTGCCTTTTTGTCGTTTTACTGCTAGGCAGGACTCTCCCTTCGATATCATAGTCCACCACGCTGGCCAATTGCAGGTTGGCAGATTTCACATGTCTTTCGAATACTAGTTAGGTGTAGACTTAGTGGGTTTTCTCACAATAATCCCCTTGATCGAAGACCAGTGGTAGCCGGGTATTTCTCCGAGATTGCGTCCTTCATCTGATTAATCTGGCCAAAAAATATTTTCATTTTTGGCTCTATTCAACATACTCTTATGATTAAAGACATGCTAAATATTATCTGGCATGTCTTGTAATCAGATGAAGGACGCAATCTCGGAGAAATACCCAGCCGCTTCCCAAACTATGCTACTATTGCGATAATAATTATAAATTAAAAATTTAAAAACCTACGCAAATTAATTGTCATTTGGCGATTACACTGGCACGCGTGAAGCACTTAATCGAGTAATCATACGCCAAAATGCCTTACATCATTTTGGAAAAGAACTGTTACTCTTACACTGCTGGACCGATATTAACCAAACATAGCTAAGAACCATCGCAAGGAAATTGGCTGTCAAATTAATAAAAAACCGCATCGAAATCGGTCCATTCGTTTGAGAGCTACGATGCCACATACAGATACACACATACGCAGATAGACATCGACGTCAAACTTATAACACCCCTCTTTTTGCGTCGGGGGTTAAAAATATATTTGGCCCTAAACTATCTTGAAATATTTTTTAATTTTATTCTTCAACGATTAAAAACATCTGTTAATCCCAAGTATGTTCTATAAATTTCAGATTCTCATATTCATGAAATAGGATATTTACCATACTTTTCACTTTTCTTATCGAGTATCCGATATTTGGCAAACGCCATGACCATGGTAACATGAAACAATTTTAGTTCTGACTCAATGTTAAAAAAATGTTATGTTAAAAATTATAATATATCTTCTATTTTAAATAACCCAGAAAATTCAGTAACTACGCAGAGCATATTTTTCTAAAAAATTAAATTATTTTACGGGATAGACGGTTCTATTTCACACGAGTTGCGTCGACTTCTCGCCACGTTAAATTCAATGCTTCAAAAAATTATTATTTTTCATTTGTGTAGTGTTTTAGAATATCTGTTTTGAATATCTATTATTTTATTTAAATACTAGCGGATCACTCACACTTCGCTTGGGTTCGAGTCTAGGAACACAAGAACTAATCAATCCTACGGGAACCATACATTTTTCCGTGATAAAAAGCAATTATGTGCTATTCCAGACTTTAATCTATCTCTGTGCAAAATTTCATTCAGATCCGTTCAGCCGTTCTGGCGTGATTGATTAATAAACATCCAAACATCTAAACATTTTACATTTATAATATTAATTAGATGTATAATTTATTATACATGCTATGATACTACCATTCCGGAAGTTCAGTTCCGGCAAAGTGCAGTTCGGAAAGCACTTCTTTCCTTGGACATTCCTAAGTCGAGTGGGCCCGATGGCATCCCTCCGGTCGTGTTGAAGACATGTGCTCCGGAGTTGGCACCGGTCTTAACGCGTCTTTTCCGGTACTCTTATTCACTAGGCGTAGTCCCGAAATCCTGGAAGGCCACTTTAGTGCACCCGATCCCAAAAAAAGGGCAACCGCTCGGATCCGTCCAATTACAGGCCTATAGCCATTACCTCCTTGTTCTCCAAGATAATGGAGTCCATTATTAACTGCCAGCTCCTGCGGTACCTAGAAGAGCACCGGTTGATCAGTGACCGCCAGTACGGCTTCCGTCGAGGTCGCTCAGCCGGTGATCTTCTAGTTTACCTAACACATAGATGGGTAGAAGCAGTTGAGACCAAGGGGGAGGCGCTTGCAGCCAGTCTGGATATAGCGAAGGCCTTTGATCGGGTATGGCACAAAGCACTTCTTTCGAAGCTACCTTCCTATGGGCTCCCCGAGAAATTTTGCAACTGGATCTCCAGCTTTTTGGCAGATCGGAGCATCAAGGTCGTTGTCGACGGTGCTTGCTCTGATCCTAAATATGTCAATGCTGGTGTTCCACAAGGCTGCGTACTGTCTCCTACTCTGTTTCTTCTACATATCAATGACATGTTGCAAATCAGCACATTCATTGCTATGCAGACGATAGCACTGTGGATGCCCTGTACACTGGCCGCGCTAATATTTCTCGGGAATCCGTCGACGAGAGCCGGAACAAACTTGTGTCTGAAGTCGAATCTTTGTTAACCAAAGTCTCGGATTGGGGTCGACTAAACTTTGTCCAATTTAACCCCAAAAAGACACAAGTTTGCGCGTTAACCGCTAAAAAGTCGCCATTTATCGTAGCTCCTCAATTTGAGGACACTCCTCTGTCTCCCACAGCCAGTATTGGAATACTTCGCGTCAACATCTCGAGCAACGTCCAGTTCCGTGATCAATTGGAAGGTAAGGCCAAACTGGCCTCAAAGAAGCTTGGTGTGCTCAGCAAGGCGAGACAGTACTTCACGTCGCGTCAGCGTCTTATTCTTTATAAGGCGCAAATTCGGCCCCTCATGGAGTACTGTTCTCATCTTTGGGCGGGAGCTCCCCAGTACCAGCTACTTCCATTTGACCGCATTCAACGTAGGTCGGCTCGAGTTATCGACGATCAAGCTCTCTCCGATCGGCTTGATCCTTTAGCTCTGCGTAGAGATGTTGGATCACTGGGCATCTTCTACCGCATTTATCACGGGGAGTGTTCCGAGGAATTGTTCGGACTGATCCCGGCTGCTGAATTTCATCATCGGACATCGCGCCAAAATAGTAAATTCCATCCACGCCACCTCGATGTCCAGCGTTCCACAACAGTGCGATTTTTAAGGCATTTTCTGCCTCGCACAACCACTCTGTGGAACCAGCTATCGCCGGCGGTCTTTCCGAACCGCTACAACCTGGCCACCTTCAAGAAGAGAGCGTATACTTTCCTTAAAGGCCGGCAACGCATCTGCAAGCCCTGCGGTGTCGCAGATGTCCATGGGCGGCGGTGATCACTTTCCATCAGGTGAGCCTCCTGCCCGTTTGCCCCCTTAGTCCCATAAAAAAAAATATAGTTCAGATGTATAAAGACCAAATTGGAATTAAGGTAACCAAGGTCACTGACGTTGTACGCGTGCATGAAACTTATTTCCTCTCAAAATAAGACCGATGAGATATAAAATCTAGCTTAGCGTTCCAATCAAAGTAAATAAATATGTCATTTTTATTCTTCCTTCTTATAATATTAGACTTAAATTTACTTACAATCTATTACATAGTTAACCTAAATAAACCTTGCATGTACATATTTTTCAACTTTCTTACAGTCTCATATACATCATGTGCTCAATTCATATTATATTGGCGAAACAATATGCAATATAATATCCAGTTCTCACTAACAATTTATGTTATTATAATATTTTTGTGTTTTTCTTTTATACGTTTAATGTTTCTTTTTTACTTGTACTGAATTAATACATTACCACTTCTCAAAACCAGTTAGTAACCTGTGGTCGACGATGGTGTCGTCATAATTATTTATTTAACACCTCCAGGTAAATTTTGAAGAAATTAATTAAAATTCTAATGCCCGATTTTACCAATATCACTTAAGCTACCACCTACGTATGGCATCCCTAGCTTAAAAGTTCCCCTAAACTAGCCCAATCGTTAGAGCCCGTATTTCTAGTACCTATATTTAGGTGGCATTTTATTTATTTTTTTTAATTTTTAGGTGACCCCTAACTGTCGGTGAAACAGAAACTGTCCCCTAACAGCCCCGTAACCATGCTTAGGGGATTCCTTAGACTTAGGTGACGTTGGTGAAATCGGCCATAAGAAATCTATTGTTAACTGTCACGTCGGCGTGTCCACGATCGTGGAGGAATTAATATTATTTGTTCAGATATAAGCCTTATTGTGAACACTGTTTGTAGACCCAAGTAGATTAAAAAAAACTGTGTTCAACTGGCACCCTTTAAAGCCATTACCAAAAAAAAATATATGGTGTTTTTACCATAAATATTTTGGAATTATGTCACTCTATTACTAAATAGCTAATATTTTTTTTGTTAAGTAAATAATATCCCGTATCTATATCCATATAAAAGTTTTGTCATCTGCCTCTTAATTTTCAAATATTGATTTTCATTCGTTCGTTCATACCAATGTCTAACTTGATATTTTCTTTTTACGTAACTTTTTTGCCCCAAAACTGAATGATTAACGTGTCAAAAGTGAAAGCGATTTATCTCGAGCCGCAAACGTTTGAGGGAACAGTGTTTTGTCTTTACTGGATTTATTATGGATGCAGTCTGTCAGACGAAGACGTTAACGGAAACGTGAGCCATAATATAATAGCTTTATTCAATGTGTAACGAGCATCAAGTCTGTTGTAAAACGGTAGTTTGTAACCCTCTGGCGCTATTACTTTTAGGTCACCAATTTGGTTTCAAACTTGATCAAATAATACAACTTGATAAGATACACACTGTATCAAAATATCAGTACTTCAAACTAACAATTCTTTAATTGTAAATGTAATAAATGTTGCCTAATATTTTGATTTTAAATAATAGCAAAGTAAATTAAAATTATGATTCTTAATTAACTTCTTAACTTTTTAATTTTAAAAATTACATCTGTACATATAATAAAATTGTAACTAAGTCGAATCTGTACATTAAATATATTTTGGAAAATCTTATTGAAGTAGACATTATTATCGATACAGAGTCCGAATCTATAGTTTTTAGAATTTTTGTCTGTCTATCTGTCTGTCTGTCTGTCTGTTACCGCATCACGAAAAAACCACTGGACAGATTTTGATGAAATTTGGTATGATGATAGCTGGTTATCCGGGTCAACATATAGGATACTTTTTATCGCGGGAAAATATCTCATTTCTAAGTAAAAATACAAAAACTGCATTGTAATAGTATACTATAATATGTAAAGCCTAAGAATTTGTTTTTTGGTCATCTGAACGCGGGCAGAGCCGCGGGCAATGCTAGTATGAACAATAATATGGTTTACACATAGAATAATAATAAGTATTGAATTATATTTTATTCAAAATAACGAGTGTATTAAATACTTACTTCTATAAAAACTATATATAACAGGAAGGGTGATGTAAATAACTTACCTATTCAGTATATAAAGTACAATTTATTTACAATAAAGAAAATTACAAATATACTTAATTATATATATATATATATATATATATATATATATATATATATATATATATATATATATATATATATATATATATAGTGGCAAGAATGCTAGCCACAGCGCCAGCCCTCCTGTCATCAGTAGAGCCGATAAGGCGAGGTGTTATGTCTTTTAAGAAGTACTTAGCACTTTGACTCCATTATTTAAATCAAAATTATCCAACAACACGAATCACTGCAAATCATGAATTTTCATTCAAAGTAAAAGTATCTATTGATAATATTCTATTCTCCAGTACCTCTAATTTTAATACCATCAATTCTATCTCCGATCGGATCAATCAGGATTCAAAAGTCAATCGTTAAGCACCATCAAATTATTATTCATTGATGCTCCTTGCTTTATTGGATTTGCTTCATAATAATAAATGAATGTTGTGATGTCAATTTTAAATTATAGCCAACCAGTTAAAATTTGTAAGTAAAGTAAAGAAACTTCCGTATGTATTTGATAAGGTTATATTATCATATATATAACTTATTTGATTATATTGTTTAATTTCAATTTTATTATTTATTAGACGACATATTTGGCTCAGTTCGTAATGACCTTACTTGCTGTGCTAGTGGTCGCGGGTTTGAGTCACGCTGGGGGCATTCGTTTGTGTGATGATCACGAATGTTTATATGTATGTATTTATAGTGTATGAACTATCTGGTATCCATAACATAAGCCTCGTAGCTTACCATGGAAATAGATGGTGCTGTGTATTAAGTTGTCCCAACATATGTATTTATTTAATATGACTTAAAAGTAAGTAAAAGTAAACCAGCCTTAAGCCCTTACTTTTTGAAATAAGAATATTCCCACATATTTACATACGATACATATGTACATAATACACATATATAAATACATACATGTCAAACACAAAACCTCCCTTGTATAAAAATACAGTCGAATTGTATTTTACCATCTCCTTCAAAGCCGGTTAAAAATATTTTATAATTTATTTTCTACGTTACATGATTCAAGTTAGAATCGAACTCGCATACTCTTACATACTGAAAGAGTTCACCAGCCCTGTAAACAGAGAGACTTAATAAAGGAAGTTTTATGAATAAGAAGGAGATGTCAGAACTGTCTTAGAAGCTTCATGCGTTGATCTTGTGATTTATAATTCAGAATCATAAGTTTGTGGGATATTAATATTTTTTTTATTAAATATGTCATTATACATAGCACTGAAAATATCATGTCTAATTTAACTTTAAATGAGTGGCAAATTAGATTACTTAGTTTAGAAATCCTACTAATCTTATAAATGCGAAAGTTGGATTTATGGATGTCTGAATGTATATATGTATGGATGTTTGTTACTCTTTCATGCAAAAACTATTAAATGAATTTTAATGAAACTTTGCAATAATATAGCTCATACATCAAAATAGTTCATTTTTATCAATGTTTCAATAAAGGTTATGGTCGAATTTCGACCGCTGGACGAAAACTAACTTTAATAAAAACATCTATATCCTATACTTTTATTATATCTATACCTATACTTTTATTACATCTATATCTATACTTTTATTATAATTGTGAAAGTGTGTTTGTTTGTCCTTCTTTTACATCAAAGCGGAGAGACGGGCTGTAGTGATTTTTTGTATGAAGATAATTAGTGGTCTGTAAAGTAGCATATACTACTTTTTACTGTGGGAGATTATCTCATTCTCACGGGAAAACACGTTATTCTACAACTCAAAAAAATATCTATGATCAGATTTACTTGAAACTTGGTATGAATGCTCTTTAATACAATTAAATAAATAAGTGTTTTAACATTTTTTGAAATTCATCCCATAAGAAGATAAAGTGACGCGAACGAAGCCGCGGGTTTCTGCTAGTAACCTATATAATTTTACTATTAAGAAAATTCTAAGAAAAAGCTAATATTATGAAAGCTTATGAAAAGTCTTGATTATTGTACATACTTTAATTATATCATGTATCAAGACTTCTCTAGAACATACCTACTTCATCTACATTCACTAATCACAGTGTCATTTAATAATAATAATAATAATAAACTCTTTATTGTACACCAAGAATAAAAGAAAAATAAATAAATACAGAGTAGAAATGTACAAGAGGCGGCCTTATCGCTAAAACAGCGATCTCTTCCAGGCAACCTTTAGGTGTAGGAGATAGCAAACTGCAAGAGGGAAGGGGTGTAAATAATAGAGTAAATATGTATATCACAATATATATAAAAAAAAAAAGTTTACTAGAACAATGCATAAGTATATATGTTTATACTAATAGATACATATACATATTTTATTACACAGATTACACAGATACACATACTTATATATACATATATATTATATATAATAAAATATAATAAAATAAAATAACAAAAAAAACAAAACAAAAGGCAAGACAAGACAGCTTACAAAGAAAGATAAGTTAAAAAATAACAATAATAATACTCGTATGTAAAGTGTATGTAAAGTCAAAAACTAAGAAAGTATTCTTTTAGCAGTTTTTTAAATATCGTTAGTGACTTCGCACGTCTGATATTAAGGGGAAGAGAGTTCCAAAGACGTGGGGCTGTTACAGTGAATGAATTGCTATAGAAGGAAGAGGAGTTAGAAGGGATTTTAAGGATAAGGTTAATATCAGAGCGAAGACAGCGAGAATGTGAATTGCCAAGAAATTGGAAACGCTCCTTTAGGTAGGGTGGGGTACAGGGATCGAACAGAATACAGTACAGAAGATGAAGAATGTGAGTATTCCTGCGAAGGCGGATAGGGAGCCACTTGAGCTTCTTGCGAAAAAGAGAAACATGGTCATATTTACGTAAGCCAAATATAAACCGGATACAGAGATTTTGAAGCCGCTCAAGTTTATTTAATTGCTCCTCTTTAATATCAAGGTAACATCATCAATCATTTGTTATATACCAAGATATTTCTTTTCTGCCAAAATACGACATAATACATTTACATATAAGCTTGAAATGTTTACTTACAATCATTTGAATAACACATTAATTATAGGATAAATTATTATAATTTGATATAATCGCTTATATACATGAGATCAAATACTCCACAGAATAATTATTATAATTAATTTAACTAAAAAGCTGTGTCGAGTACAAATTCAATTGAAAACAAATGTTCTGCACTCAAATATTCTTTCTAAGCCTGTTTATTGAAATATTAAGAACGTATTTAGCCCTTTTTAACGTCACACTGCTGGGCACGGGCCTCCCTTCAATACGAGGAGGATCAGACCATAGGCCATCACGCTGGCCAAGTGCGGATTGGCGGACTTCACAGATCTTTCGAAAACTTGTAAGGTTCTTTCAGACATGGAGGCTTCCTCAAGATGTTTTGCTTCACCGAAAGGATAGTGGTAATCATGTTAGAAATGATTCGAACATGAAAATATTAGAGGTGTGAGACTCGGGATTTGAACCCGCTTCATTTGGTTTCCCAAACGAGCACGCTACCACTGGGCTATCACTGCCTGAGTTTTTTAAAGTATTACTAATGATTAAATAAATAAAAACGTTTTTAATTTGTGAAAATATCGTGAGTGTTTATTACACTCGAAAAAGTACTGCCTCCGTTTTTAGTCGTTCAAAAAATAATATTATTTTTCCATGTAATTTTTCATTTACTTACGTATGAGTAAAGTTGATGTGATCAATGTCCTGGAAATATAAGAAAAGTTTCTATACAAGAAATTCAAAATAAAAGCAAACAAATATTTTTTTCACGCTTCGCTCTCGCTTAACCTAGGCGGGAATCCAAAGTAGTCTATCTCCTTCCCCAGATTACAATCCATGTTTTTATCAAATTTTATCGAAATCTGTTCAACAGTTTATTCTATCACATTTAAAATATTAGTATGGATGTAATTACTTAATATTTGCATGAGCAGTCATGGGTGTTTGTATTTATAATATGTATGTATTTAAAGTTATATTTGTGTAGTGTATCAACTATATGGTATCCATAACACAAGCCTCGTAGCTTACTATGGAACTAGATGGTGCTGTGTGTTAATGTCAAAACATATTTATTTATTTATGATTCATGATCAACCGCTAACAACAAACAAGTACCAAACATTAACAGTACCAATAACTACATTTTCTTTTAACACTAATTTCATTAGGAATTCAATTGTCTAGAGAATGTAGAATTAAACTTCTACAGTAAGAGGACTAAGTCGCGGCTTAGGATAATTGGATGCAAAAGTGCAATTAAGTGGACTTGATTAGAGCGTCCACACAATGTGTGCTTGAGGTTATTCTATTGCGAGTTGTTTACTTAGTTTTGTACATTTAACTGTCTTAAGTGGGAAATATATGTGGAAAAGATTACACAATAATGAGTATATATATATATATATATATATATATATATATATATATATATATATATATATATATATATATATATATATATATATATATATATATGTGTGTATATATGTATGTGTCCTTGGACCAACTCTTTTTCTCATTTATGTAAATGAATTATCCAAACTGAATTTACAAAATTGTAAAATAATATCATATGCCGATGATACAATTCTTCTTGTTTACGGGAAAAATTGGGCTGAAGTTACAATATACGCTGAATCTGCATTATCTGCTGTCAATAAATGGTTACGCAAAAATAGTTTAACTTTAAATTTAGATAAAACGAATTTTATAACCTTTGCTCCTAGCAGTATTTCTCTTCCGTCTCCCCCCGTTAAAATTTTTATTCATAATCCAAGTTGCACTAGAAATATCGCTGTAATTGCAGAAGTATTAATAATACCAATCAAACCAAATATTTAGGCATATACATTGATAGCACCCTTTCATGGCACGAACACATTAAAGTTACCTGCAATAGACTTCGGAAACTAATATTTGTATTTAAAAGACTTAGAAACATTGTTGACTTGTCAACACTTAAGAACGTGTATTATGCCCTCGTACAATCGATCTTATCATATTGCATCACTGCCTGGGGAGGCACTGATAAAAGTAAATTAATGCGTTTAGAAAGGGCTCAAAGATCTATACTCAAAACAATGAACTTTAAACCTATATATTTCCCAACTGTCGAACTGTATAAATTTTCTAAAGTACTTTCTGTTAGAAAATTGTTTTTACTCCAAACCATACTACGTAAGCACTCACAAACACCTTTTGATTACCACATGATCTCTAATAAACGCAGATCAGATTTATTTTGCAAAACAATTCGTATTACATCGGCTTTGGTTAAACAGCATTATGATTTCTTTTCCCCAAAATTATATAACAAAATAAACAAAGTTCTTAATATATATCCCCGAACCTTACATGTATGCAAAAATATAATTACAGCTTGGTTGTTAGACTTGACATATGAGGAAACCGAGAACTTACTAAAATAGGTACATTTTATATGGCTGACACACATGCACACACACACACACACCACACCACACACATTCATACATACACACACACACACACGCACGCACGCACGCACGCACGCACGCACGCACGCACGCACGCACGCACGCACGCACGCACGCACGCACGCACGCACGCACGCACGCACGCACGCACGCACGCACGCACGCACGCACGCACGCACGCACACACACACACACACACACACACGGACATACCGTCAATCTACTTATACTATACATCATATGATAACTAATATCTTAAATTAATTTAACTTTTAAATCTTATATTGGAACATAATGTATATTTCTTTCTTAATCTGGAGGTGGGCGTTAATGACTACGACACAGTTTTAACTAATGTAGTCATTATCGAACATAATTTTGTAAATTGTAATCTTTAAAGCGTGTCCAATAAAGATTTTATTTATTTATTATATATATATATATATATATATATATATATATATATATATATATATATATATAATAAAATTCTTAGCCGAATCTGTACATTAAATATTTTTTGGAAAATCTTGTTGAAATAGTCATTATTATAGATACAGAGTCCGAATCTATAGTTTTCAGAATTTTTGTCTGCTTGTCTGACTGGGAACGTATCATGAGAAAACATCTTGACAGATTTTGATGAAATTTGGCATGATGATAGTTGGTTATCCGGATCAACATATAGGATACTTTTTACTGCGGGAAAATATCTCATCTCTAAGAAATCTATACAAAACGTTAAAACTCAACTAGAACGAACCCGAGCGGAGCGAGGATGAGTCGTTAGTCCTCCCATATTTGTCAACCGATTTTTGTTTTTTTTTGTTTAGTATCTATTGACGAGTTTTAGTGTTATCAATAAAAATAATTGGAAACAGTTACTTTTTTGCATAGATAGGCAAATTTTATTTATATGCTTTTCTGAAATTTTCAATTATGGTTATAGTCGAATTTCTATATATTTTCGATAGGAGAATATGATATAGTGTCCAAATATGTGGACATATTCATCATCTCCCATCCAAAAAATAACCTAAGTGAGATCAGTCCCGTGACCTTTTAGTCATAATTATAGGCCACGTATTTTAGGCAAAATAGTAAAGGAAGCTTGCACTAAAGGCTTCTTACAACTAAATAGTACATTATATTACGTATTTATCACTTAAAACTTAAGTGTATTTGAACTAGAGCCAGACCGATTCAAGCTTCTCCATAATATGGAGAAGCTTGAATCGGTTATTATATCTAAATCTGTTTTTATACTTTTAGGCAGTTTATTCCTTAGAAAAATGACAGAAAGAGATGATAAGTAATTATAAAAATAAACTGATGATGTTCTCCTAGCCGATTCCGGCCACGGCGGCCAATCTCATTGAGACTAGCCAACTGCGCTGGAGATATTATAGTGCACAAGTGTACGCGTAGACACAACGTGCACTCTCTGTTTCTGTCACTCTCATACTCCGGTGGGACGACCACTCGACACGACCAGCGAGAAATAAAGTAATTTATCCTTCACTTGAACCTCTTCTCAATCTATCCATTATAGTTCCCAAGATTCTAACAATAAGCCCAATCTATAAAACAATGTTAGGGTAAATTTATGCAGCCATAAAATTTGAACGTAAAAGTGTCTTGAGGTGTTGATTTACAATCTGAATATATCCTTTATCAAATTGCTTTCCTATAGCAGAGCCACTAGAAACACTTGTTGGTGTGTATAACAATGTCGAAGTGGCATTGTTACTGAGACGGAGATTGCAGGTTCAATTCTTATATTGGGCGCAATATTGTCACTAGTGACATGTTATAGATTTTTGAGAGTAAGCAGAATTTGATTTTTAGTAAAGAAAGAATTTTAAAATCTTAGTTTTCTTTTTTATTCAATTCTTGTTTCAATCGTTATATCTATACTTAATAATATTATAAAGAAGCAGAGTTTGTTTGTTTGAACACACTAATCTCAGAAACTACTGATGCAATTTGAAAAATTCTTTGTGCATTAGATGCCCGTTTATTGAGGAAGGCTATAGGTTATATTTTATCATGCTACTATCCAAGGGAACGGAGCAGTAATATAATATACATATAGTCTATCTATTCCATACTAACCGCTAAAAAGTACTTCTGGACGAACCCGAGCGAAGCGAGGGTGAACCGCTAGTTATTTTATACAACTGTAAAAGAGAATTATACCGTATTTTAATAAAAAAAGCACAATTAGCCCAGTGCAGCTTAGGTAGACTGTAGTTTCATTATATTCGTTGCAGAGGTTTTGCTTTTGGCTTCAAATTACTATTTTTAATAGACCCCAACATTGGGTGAATTACTTATACTAAGATTTCTTAATACTTACATCCCGACTCTAATCGATTTTAAGGAATATTTTTTGTCATTTTACGTAAATCTAAGAAAGTATTATAAGAAAGTAAAGGTTACCTGGATATTTCCTTACTATGCTTGGACTCAACATTCGCTATATAAATAATGAAATTCCAAGTATTTGGTAATAAAGCATTACCCAAGTAATAAAACGTATAAAAACGTATATGTAACTTATACGTACATAGTGTGGATAAAGTGGAAAAACGCTTTTTAGGGCAGTTGGATAAAACTATGGTACGAGTAACTAGAAATACACTTTGTGGAGAGGCAAATGTAAGTAATAGCCCGAGAGACGAGTGACCAAAACCTGCAATCATTTTATAAAGGTAGATTTTTTAATGTTACGTCACTTTGGTGGAGTAAAGAAATAGTCTGCCCCTAGTCAGCTGGTTTCGTTAGTATTTGGCGCGAGGGTGGCTTTAATTTTGTAAAAATCTATTCCTTGCAACTACTTTCTATAACCTGAAAATTCATTTGCGACAGTATATTAATTAAAAATTTGTTTTGCGATACTCAGTAATTCAAATCTTGTGACAAATCGGTACATAGTGCAAATACTTTCTAAAATCTGTATACGTGAAAGACGCTGTCTTGATGAAAACGATTATCTATACTTATATTATAAAAAGGTAAAGTTTGTGAGTTTGTGAGGTTGTATGGGGTAATCTCTGAATGTACAGAACCGATTTAGATGAAATTTGGTAAGATGATAGTTTTAGACAATCGAAAGGACATAGGATATTTTTTATCCCGCAAATTATCCCTTAAGGGGGTGGAAATGGAGATGAAAGTTTGTATGGGGAATCAACCTAAGCCAGTATGTGATAAGCATGTTTATCTCACTTATTTAATTATTTTGAAATTAATCATATTGCGTAAGCGCAATTAATATAAGTATTAATTTGGAGATTTAAGTGATACAGAACTTGATGTACCGGACGAAGTTGCAGCTTTTGGTCGCTCGACTCTCGGGCTATAACGCTTTCATTTTAACACATCTAAAATAAACACTCGTGTAGATCAATAAAAATACAGTATCTAAGTGAGAGATGATATCTCAAAATGTTTCTTCCAATAAATTGAATATGTAAAGTGATAGCATTAATCGAATTCAATTTGTTCCATTTTGACAAATGCGAGGAAAGGGAATGAGTCTAATCGTCGGTGATCGATTATAAGCCACATTTTACCGTTTTTGTTTGATATCTGTTCGCTTGCAAAATATATTTACTTTTTATGAGTTACTAGTGACTCACTCTAGATTCTCTATTATGCGTGTCCTAGGGATGTTGATTTTGTTCACAATTTTATGGGTTTTAATTTTTTTGCGTGAAACTCTAATTCATTTTCTAAAATAAAAGTAGCTTAAGTTACTACTTATAACATCGGCTATCCGCCATTGAAAATTATGTCAAAGTCAGTTCAGCCAGACTAACAGACAGATAAAAATTAGAATATTATTATAGTGTTTAGTAAAAAGCTGTTACTTTGACATAACAGACAAACATTTCAATTTTATTTATTTACATAGATTTCATTCAATACACCTTTCGCTTATTACAATCATAATTATAACCGATGTAACAAACCTAAATCTTTTAACTGCATGTAAAAAGCTTTTTTTTTTTTTTCAGGATAAAAGGGAGCGCAATTTAAGCAACTGCTTAAATTATTATTTATTAGAGGCACACTTCAATGTAACTTGATGATCTTTGTATGATATTATATTGGTTTTTAGTGTCGTCAGAGTAATACCATATCGTTTTTAGTTTTCATAATAATATGATATGCTGCGTTTATATGACAAATATACTTTATTTTTCCTACTTTAAACTGTTTACCAATACTACCTACTGTTCGCTCACTGGCAAGAATACCCTAACGCAAAAGAGAAAAGCACTCACCTGTGTGTCTTCTTCTCCCGCGCGTCCCAGGCGCCTGGGATTCCCAAGGGTCGGGTGCACCAGTGCTAAAACACTGCTGCAGCGGTAAAAATAATTCAGCGGCCGTACAAAGGTCACACGCGAACTAATAGCCACACCTTAGCGGTTATTATAAAAGTAGATTACGTCCGTCCACGTCGCGAGCTAATGGTCGAGAGAGAGGGCGCGGTTGATGCGCACGAGTATAGACAACAACAAGGGTCGTGCATTCCCTCGTACGTCATAAGCATTCTGCCGAACGGTAAGAACGGCAAAAATGGCCCAAACAATTGATATATAAAAAAATAACTGTTTCCAACATTTTATACCTATTTTTATGATACTAAAGCTCTTCAATGGCTCCTAAATAAAAAGAAACCCAAAAAATTGGTTGACACACAGAATAGATTTTAGAGCCATATATGAAATTCAACTTGCGGGTCCACTTGTTTGAAACAATCGGGTGGGGCTCTGTCGGGCACTTTAAGTGTTATTGTTTTTAAAAATATGTTGCATATTTGAAAACAAATTAGTATAAATATTAATATTTGAAGATAGTAACGGAAATAATATCATAGGTATAATTTTTCAGACAATATCTACGGTCACTTTGGCAATCTGATGCAACTTATTTCGTGCGCAACCTATTTCGTTACGGTCCACTTTTCTGACCTGTGTGATTTTAAAGACGTTTCACATCAAAAACAGGAAACACAAGGGGCTAACCTTGAATTTAGATCAAAGTCTAAAGGGTCCAAGTCAGTTCGTGGATGTGATTTAGTTAAATAATTCAAGTTATTACTAATCTCAATGGTTTAGTCAATTGTTCTCTTATCAAACCCACAATTACACTTTATGGTCACATTACCCCAATTTACATGTAAAAGTACCCAATGTGACCATTTTGTTGAATAAAATATTATGTTGAAGTGAAGGAGAAAATGCTCTCTCAAGAGGTCATAAATTTCTAATGAACTTGTAATATGAAGCGAATTAGGTCAAGCCTTTTACAGGATACTTATAGTTATTTTCTTAAAATATTTGTATTATCTTTTGTTTTAATAATGATTATACTTTATCCAGTAATTTGGCAATAAAATATGGAGTATATTCAGTTAGTATAAACTTTGCTTACTTTTAGAATAAACCGAATATTTTAAAATAAATAAAACAATCTCGAAATACGATTAAGTGAAAAGAACAAGACAATAAATCTTAATATCCCAATCTTAATTCCCAACATTTAATTGTATTTGAAGAAAATGTGCCCTACAAATTAACCTACGAACTTTTTTTTTGGTTTCGTGGTAAAAAAATATAGCTCCAAACGTCAGTCGAGACTATTTTTCTTTGGAAAGGATATAAACATAAAGCGTTTCCCATTTAATCTTAAAACGGTTGATTATGTGAAATATTTTTTTAAATCCACATTTTAAATCCTTTGATGACCAAGGCACACTGGTGTTACAAAAAATAATTAATCTACCGTGAAAAAAATTGTGAGAATCTTTACAAGTCCAATTTGTTTTTACACCATAATTATCTGCCTTGTTGACCGAACGAGCAAAGCGAGAAAAGCGTCTCTGCTCTGAATCTGGCAAAATTCGTTTTCCTCGTTTGGTTTGTTAGTACTCCTCTACAGTTCGCATATTACAACCGATCTGGACGAAACTTGGTATCCAAGTTTTACGATTATATATGTAGTTTTTTTTGTTATCGCGGATTTTTGATTGGAGGGGTACTTCCTCCAAAAAAACAGCAAAAAGATGGCTACTGGATATCTCCGCGCTATGAGATTCGATTTCGATGGTTAATTTTTATTTGGAAGGTAACCTTAAGATGGTCCGTGATGAATAGGATAGCTCCTCAAAATGCAGTGAGCAGTGAGCAATTGCTCATATAATTTTAGTGGTAAATTAATTGTTGCAAAAAAGTTGCTGCTGGCGAGGTCTACTGCTCGCAGAACTACTAATTTGTATAAATACTTATCACTATTGGCTTTTTCAACTATTTCAGATGTTTCAAGCAGTATGTGTTTACTCTTGATAATTGCATTGGTGGCAATGTGCAGACCAACAGCAACCAGAGCAGGTGTATGTAGCAACACATGGATCAGGGTGGTCGTCGCGTCGTAGGGGGAGGGGGGTGGGGGGGGGGGGGGTTGATATCTTGCATAATTCTTCTCCTCCGTTGATTCCTGTTTTCCGCGAGCTTCTTCAATTCGCCTCGCTTGAAACGTATACATATAAGATTAATGATTGAGGTAACCAGGACACAACCAAGGGTAAGTATTAAAATCTTGGACAGGTATTACAATTTTACTAACATTAGGGACGTTATATTATAAATAAAAGTATTAAGTGGTCTGTTTTGGAAGAATTTGCCAAGAAAATCTCAATTGTGAGTAATAAAATATTTTAAGTCAACTATATGCAAATTTATTGACGATAGTTATAGTATATCGTAAAATGTAACGAGTTTTATAGCTGTATCGATTTGTAGGTAATGGTTGCTGTGCGTCTTATTGAGCTTTGCTTTTATTGTTGCGTCAAAAATATTTTATCGATACATTTTTTTATTTATTACTAGCGGCTCACTCTCGCTTCGCTCGGGTTCGCCTCTAGAAGAAATAAAAACAAATCTATCCCTCATACTCAATCACGCCAGAGCAGCTGTACGAATCTGGATGAAATTCGGCACATGGATAGAATATAGTCTGGAATAGCACATAGGTTTCTTTTTATCCCGGAAAAATGTGCGGTTCCCGTGGGATAGATTTATTTTTATTTTGACTAAGGATAGACTCGAGCGAAGCGAGCGTGAGTCGCTAGTATAGTTAAATTCTTATGAATAGTATCGTGAATATATCACAGTTATTGCAAGAGATTACTCTAAAAGAAGAAAAATTTACATCAACATTTCCTTTTCTTTAAGTAGATTCTATTATATGATAATTAGAGATAATATTACATATACTCGTAATAATATTATATGAACCAATCCTTTCTCCACTTACCGCCTTTATTGAGACAGTTATTAGACCATGTATGTAGAATATATGGTGATTGGTCATTAACCTGATAGGTACTGATGGGCGTCTTATAGCGATAGGTTAGTAGATTAGGGGGCAATCAATGGTAAGATAAAGTGATATTTAGTAGTGACCAATCACTTAAGATTCACGCTACAGTTGTTAAGGGACTATTTATTTTTATAAAGTCCTCACGAAGTAAACGTTTTTAATAATATCCATGATAATTTTTCAGCGGGCGAAATGGGACCCTTAAAGAGAAGTAAAATAATTTAATATATATTTTTATTATTTCTTTAATTATTATATATTTAATTATTATATGAAATTAAAAAATATATATTAATAACATTAAAATATTATTGGCCTGTGACTTTATTATATTAAATTCAAAGCAGTTAGTAGGTACTGAGATACTGCACACTAGCGACTCATCCTCGCTTTGCTCGGGTTCGTCCCTAAGTTGATTCCCCATACAAATTTACATCCCCATTTTCACCCCCTTAAGAGATGATTTCTGGAATAAAAAATATGTTATCTTATGTCCTTTCCAGGGTGTCAAACTATCTTCTTATCAAATTTCATCTAAATCGGTCCAGTAATTTTTGAGTTCATTCGTTACAAACATACAAAAATACAAATCATTCCTCTTTATAATAGTAGTGTATATAAAACTAATAAAACAGTTCTTTCATTAGCGTAAGCTGCTTAAAATAAATCTATACATACAATAAAATTCTAACTAAGCCGAATCTGTACATTAGATATTTTTTGGAAAATCTTATTGAAATAGACATTATTATCGATACAGAGGCCGAATCTATAATTTTTAGAATTTTTGTCTGTCTGTCTGTCTATCTTTCTGTCTGTCTGTTACTGCATCACGGAAAGACCACTGAAGGGATTTTGATGAAATTTGGTACGATGATAGCTGGTTATCCGGGTCAACATATAGGATACTTTTTACCGCGAGAAAATATCTCATTTTTGAGAAAAAATACAAAAACTGCAATGTAAGAGTATGCTAATATGTGAAACCTAAGAATTTGGTTTTTGATAATCTGAACGCGTGCGGAGCCGCGGGCAATGCTAGTTTCATATAAAATATTAACCATATCAAAGCTTTGGTAACCACTTTGTAGTTTTTTTTACCACAATATGCTACAGTGATATTTTGTAAGAAAACTCACTAAGCTCCTAGTTCCTGTAATAAATAACTGATTTAATAGGATATTTATTGATTTTTCAAATAAAATTGAATGATTGTTAACCAACTTTAAATCATTATATATCCTAAACTGTTATGTAAAATGAATAATACAGGAATGTTATACCTTTTTGGAATCCCTGTTATAAGCCCTTTAATTTGATACCCATATTGCAGTAAAAGAAGATAAAAAATTTAACCGTAAACAATGAAATCTAGCTGCATCTATATTTAATTTTTTTATATCACTTATATAAGAACACTTGAACTAATGAGACGAATCTAATGACACCTTAATTAATGAAATCCATCGAGTGGCTTGGAATATGTGTGGGAATAAAGAATATTACAAACAAAGAAACATACAAACATAGGCACGAAAAAAACCTTTTCCTTGCAGTTGGATAAAAAATATACTCGTGCATCAAAACTGTCGTTATTAGCTCGTTCTAGAAAAATCATATAGAGAATAATATATTCCCTCGAATTTTAAGCACACAAAAATAACCACTAGAGATATAGTAAAAGAGTCCGGTGATACAAAGTATAATAAAAATAAAATACGTCTCAGTTAGTTCAGTATGCTCGCATCTATAACGAGTTGAATGTCTTGTATACAAAATAAAATGTAAATTCTAAGCTGAATGGCACTTGAAAATCCCCGTCATCCAATTCCACACTGAAAATGTATAATATATTTTTACAGATCTTATGTCACTCGTGACACAACCTTACTTGAGAGTCTAGTGTTGTATTATTAGTAACTAGCGACTCATCCTCGCTCCACTCGTCCCTAGGTTGATTCCCCATCCCCCCCAACGTGCGTTCACCTTGTCGTGGTGGGGGGGGGGGGGGGGGGCTCAGTAGTGCCCGGCAATCCAACCGGGCGCGAAGCTAAGAAACGCACAGAGAGGTTACCCACTTCGGTGGGCGGTGGGAGGTGGCCCTCTTCGGGGGGCGGTGTACCTTGCGGGGCACCTGGTACTTCTCTGATAGCAGAGTGGACCTTGGAGCAACCCCATGGTTGTGGTGGTCTGCCTTGGCAGACCCGCCGTCGGGGCGCCGTAGTTGAATGCGTAAGCGATCCTGCGACGCCCCATTAAGACGGGGGAAGGTTTTGTTGGGTTTTAGTGGGTAGTACTGGCTGTATTACGCCGGTGAGTCCCACACGTCGTGCGTAAATGCATTTCCCAACGGTAAAAAAAAAAAGGTTGATTCCCCATACAAATTTTCATCCCCATTTTCAACCGCCTAAGGTATGATTTCCGGAATAAAAAATATCCTATGTCCTTCCTAGGGTCTCAAACTATCTTCTTACGAAATTTTATCTAAATGAGTCCAGTAGTTTTTGATTTTATTCGTTACAAACATACAAAAATACAAATCTTTCATCTTTATAATATTAGTGTAGATAATAGTGTGGACATTCAACCATAATCATTGCTCAAAATTTGAGGAAAACATATATGATTAGAATTTACATATCCAAGAAGAAGAAGAAACCAGAAGTAAGAAGTAGGTAAAGAATAAAACGGAAGACTCCAGTCAAAAATTTTCTGGGGACCTTATTAAGATATAGTTCAAAGTAGCAGAATCGGTGAATATATATAAAAAAGTGCATACAGACGTACATAAAACCTCCTCCTTTTTGGAAGTAGGATAAAATAGGTTGAATCTTTTTATTTCCCGTCCAATCTCGGGAAAGTCTTCTCCATTCTACGTGACATTAGCGAAGTAACATGTGCTCAACTGGCGCACTTTGAAGCCGAGAATAGATAGTTAAATTACATACATTCAAAATAAAGAACTTATTTAAACAAATACTTGCTTCTGGTTTTACTTGTCTATACAATTAAATAAAATTGAAGTGTCTGTTTGTAACATCAAATTAACAGCTATTTACTAAATAAAAAAAATGCATATGAAATTACATACATATATACGGTACTTATAGGAAAAATACAATTTTTAACATTTTTGTTTGTCTGACTGTATGTCTGTCTGTTCCGGCTAATCTCCGAAATAGCTGGATGGATTTGATGGGACTTTCCCTGGCAGATAGCTGGTGTTATGAGGAGTAACTTAGGCTACTTTTATTTTAGAAAAAGGATTTGGGTTTAGGGTTACTGCGATGTGGCCAATCGCTTATACATGCTTATATTATATATATACTTTGTAATTACTTACTATATATAATATAAAAAAAAAGTTTTTTTCAATTTAATCCGTTGAAATAAAAAAATTAAAAAGCATTAGTAAATAAAAAAAACGATATTCAATATATATATATATATATATATATATATATATATATATATATATATATATATATATATATATATATATATATATATATATACATTGGAAATATGAAAAGTGACATTTCTATGACCAAAACAAATGTTTACAGTTCGAGCTTAAATTTTATAAAAAAAAATCATTTAACTAAAATTTACAAGCACTTTCGCTATAGCTTTGCCTAAAAATGTCAGCCAACCAAATATCGTATAAGCAAATATTTTAGATAATATTTAATGGACAACTCTAACCATTTAATTTTACTGCTTAATTACAGATTAGTTATGTTTGTATTTCTGGTCGCCCTTTACTATATATTATTTGGGTGAGCATTATTGGCGTTGATGTCACGTTCTTTCTCCGAAGACTTCAGTTTGACGGCGATCTCATAAAAAGAAATCATAGCTGTCCAGTATCCAGATTTACGCGAATATTTCAAATACCTATTTTAAATAAAACTAATTTCCGGATTTTTTCTGCCGACCTATTTTGATTTTTGGTTCTAGACGTTTCGAATGCTTTACAACAATCATGATTTCTCCCGTACCTCCTTTACTTTTAAATAAGCTTACATCTGTAATATAATTACCAAATAAAAATATCATTGTAGAGTCGGGTGAAATAACAAGTGTTTATGTAAGTATGGTTTCAGTAGAATACCCTCTCAGCATTTGGTGTGAGAGCAATAAATCTGCACGCAATTTCAGACAACCTCCGCGGTAATGGAAATAGGAAACCCGATCTATTATCATTTAATAGATTGAATATATTTGTACATTCCTAGAGACTTACCTCACTTTGCTCGGGTTCTTAGATGCCTTTTGTATTAACAATATTAGTAAAATTTTAACTGCCTCGGTGGTGTAATGGCTAGCATGTACGGCTGCACATCCGGAGGTCCTAGGTTTTAGATTCGAGTTCCGAGTTGGATCAAGTTTAGTTATTGAGTCTTTCTGTATAGTAAACCTCAGTATTAGTCCACATTTGAGAAGTTGGCGGTGTTTCACTCCCGTGAACACTCCACATTAAGCCGTCGGTAGTGCGCTTTAACTCTCACTGATCGTGTCGAGTGGTCGTCCCACCGGAGTATGAGAGTGACAGGAATAGAGAGTGCACTTGTGTCTGCGCGTACACTTGTGCACTATAATATCTCCTGCGCAGTTGGCTAGTCTCAATGAGATTGGCCGCCGTGGCTGAAATCAGTCGGGAGGACATTATTGTTATATACAAGTACCGCCAACTTTTGGCAAATTTTATAACTAGCATTAGTCTATGTGTTCCAAAAATAAAACATCGGAAATATTTCCAAAAACTAAATAAAATTAACTAACTATTTATATCTATATAATTTATAAAACTTCCACCCACCCTCGCTTCGCTCGGATTTGTCCCTAGCTTGCTTACCAATACAAACTTTCATCCCCATTTTTATCCCCTTAAGGGATAATTTCCGGGATAAAAAGTGTTCTATGTCCTTCCCAGGATTTCAAACTATCTTCATACCAAATTTCATCTAAATCGGTTTAGTAGATCCAGAGATTATCCCTTACAACGTCATGAACTCGCAAACTCACAATTCACAAAACTTTACCTCTTTATAATAATAGTATAGATATTTAACCGAGTTTACTATATATTTGGTTATTATAGCTATAATAATTTAATATCTTAAGGAAAACCTAGATACAGCGCAAATATTTAAATATATTAAATCGGGTATAGTTAGTATTTGAGGAAAGTGATGTCAGTCACAACTAAAGTGTCAAATCTATCGTCCAAACTATAGGAGTATTCTGACAACTGTCAACTTTGATTTGGGTTCCGGTAGTGAAACTATTAATCTAAACGTTTGGATTTTGCGGCTATTTATTCAATTCACTTTAATTACTAAGTGTTTTTTTGTTTATATTTCGTTGAAGATGTAAATTTGAGAAACGAATAAGCAGGTATTATACTGGAACACTAGTTTTTACCTATAGTTTACGTGTGAGCGGGGCGGGGATCAGGGGTGGCCTATGAAAAATATATAGATTCGACCTATATATCGATAATAATGTTTATTTCAATAAGATTTTCCAAAACATATTTAATGTACTGATTCGGCTTAGTTACAATTTTATTATATGTATAGATTTATTTCAGGCAGTATTTACAAAAAGATCTTAAATATGTAAACAGAGGCCTATAACATATATACTTTAAAAACTAACATATATATATATATATATATATATATATATATATATATATAAACTTATACATAGTATCGCAAACGACCTAGGAACTTCCGAAACACGACGCCTTACAATATTAAAACAAATTTGGTATGATAATACTTAGTTATCCGGATCAACATCTAGGATACTTTTTACTGTGGGAAAATATCTCATCTTTGAGAACTCTCTCGGAACGAAGCTGATCGGAGCTAGAATGACTCGCTAGTAGTAAAAAAAATATCATTTTGTAATTAAAACTTAACTAAACAAAACAAATAACATTTTAAATATCTACATTTAAGAACGAAAGCTTTAAAGCTCTGTCCAAATTACAAGCTCAACAGGTAAATGAAAACTAGGGACGGTGCAAGATTTTCAATTAAGTTCACTTGTTTCAATTACAATTTTAATTTTAATTAGATGAACAATAACAAAAGAGAAATTATTTCTAATTTAGTCACCTACCTTAAAACTATTATACCTCATTTTTTAAATCAAATATAAATAAAAAAAATATATATAAATCTTATCAATTGTATTGACATTCCATATCCATACATTCCATATATCCTTTTTGTTTGTCATGTTATCATGTACATGCGCATCATTTCTTACAAATACGAATGCGAATGTCAAAAATATAATATTTAAAATGTAAATATATACCTACTTAATAAGTAATTGTAAAAAAATGAAACAAATATCTGTATTATAGTAAAATGACTTTATTATTATATGTATAAATTTATTGTAAAGAAATGAGGTTGTTAGTATACATAACTGCCTGTGCTTAGCTGATCTTAGCCAATACTTAATTTTTATAAATATATTTTAAATGTCTTTTCCTTAAAATTATAATTTTTTTCTTTTCAATTTTTTATTTAAATTTACATTTTCTACCTTTAACCTTACTTTGAATACATTATATATACATATATTGTTTGTGACATATGAACAAAATTTTATTATCAGCAGGTAGAATATTTGAAGTTGTGTGAAAAAGATGAATATATTCATATAATTATTTTTGTTTCTTTATACCATACTTATAGTAAATATTTATTGTACCATATGATTGTTTTGCAGTTGTTCTAATTAAACTAAAATAGTTAAGTATATATTATGTTAACATTAGTCTTAGCTTGAATCATTATAGATGTCATTAAATAACCGCTTATACCTATAATAAAAAGTATAATTTTATTGATATTGAGAGCTTTTCTTGAGAATTTTAATAATCATTGATTTAACTTTATTAACTCCTCCACCAATGGAGTTGACTCTCCCAACTTCTGCTAAAGACGGTCTGCCCTTATCCTGCCATAAGCCCCTTGCTGGGACCTTATTATATCACCATGCCTATAAGTTAAAACTATGTTAGAGAAACAAAAGATCAATTCATTAAGCAAACAAGTGAATACAGTCGTTTTGGATTTTTTTCCTATGCAAGTAGTAAACTACTATAGTTTATTTATTTCAAAGGCTTACTAACTAAATTTACATAGTGACATGAGTTAACAACATTATTACCTTTCTATTTTCTTTATTAAAATTTAACTTAAAAGTAGGCACAGCATTTTTGGAAATATTTTATTTAAATTTTATGTCTATAGTAAACCTCTCTTCCCTCCTCAAAAAATATGAATTGGTAACTAGTGCCATTCGAGTGTACAAGAAATGAACCTTATCTTAATATATAAATACTATTTCTCTTTCAATAAACTTAGGCTGTCAGAGAAAAATGTCTATATTAAATACATTACTGAAATATACGGTTATGCAATTAAAGCCTTGTAAGAGGAGCCTCGTATTTTTCTAGTTCTCGAGTAGGTATGATAAAGACTAAACAAAAAGGGAAATTTTTGAGTAATAAGATTAACTAATAATATACTTACCTTTCCATGAATTCCAGTAGAGGCGAAAAATCGTTCCGGGACTCACTCGTGATCTGGACTGCACCCTCGATATAATCATTTGTATAAATCCCGCACTGTAATATCATCAGTATAAATGTTATACACTCAGTACCCCAGCAGAAATGTGTTGATATCCAGCTAACTACAACATTTTAACGTAAAGCTCAAACAAAATACAAAAAGTCAAATAAAATTTTCAATGGACTCTTTTAAAACAAAAACTATTTGTTTTAAAGTGACAAGTTACATTACGAGCCACATCATTTTGTTATATAAAAAAATAAATTTATTACTCTAAAGAATACTATACTTACTCAAGCGACGATTGTAAATCACTTAACAACCACTTCATAGGTGCTGAACAAAAACACCAACTCTGCATCGACCTCACTTAAGCTGCACTCTTGACGTAAATAACATACTTTAAAATTACAATATTTAACACTGAAGTATTTCCATTATAATTCACTCACTTTTTTAATCACGAAACAAAACATAATATTTTGATTTTTAAAACAAGACTGTGACTTAACGTGTATAGGAACGCTCTCAATAGATTATTTTTCGATCCACATTGTAGAATTAACGATTGACACTGTAGACACTAGTTTTGTTGATATGGCTAGCATCAAATCGTTTTCTAAAATAGCTATCGACAACTCGCTACCAATGATAGAAAGAGATTAGATCGGAAACGTTTGTAACATGGCTAAGCCCTCTGAACAGAAACAATAATAAAAAATTGTAGCATGTTGTTTGTTTTGGTGTCGATGGCGGCTTGGCTAAATAAAAATAACCAGGCTTTTTTAATCTAATAAACTTTTGGTTAATTTACTCTGAGATCTGCCTTTTTTATAAATATGTTAGGAAATTACACACAGTACCTTCTAGTTCCATGGTAAGCTACGAGGCTTGTGTTATGGATACCAGATAGTTGATACACTACACATATACCTATTGACTTTAAATACATACATATTATAAATATAAACACTCATCACACAAATGAATACTCCTAGTGGGACTAGAACCCGTGACCGCTGGCACAGCAAGTAGGATCATTACAAACTGAGCCAAAGCCGTGCGTTTGCATACATACATATAGTATACTTTTAATTAAAAAGATATAGGGCCTAAAATCATTTTAAAATTAATTTTCACTGAAAGCTTTTATTCTTTACATATGATATACCAATCAAATCAAATATAAATTTATTTGATTGGTATGTCATATGAATTGATTTATTATAATAAATACTTTTTATTCAAATAGTGTTAAGCTTTTTGTAATTTAATTTTGTGTCGGTATTGTAAGTGAGGAAGCTAGGTTCAGAAACCTTCGAAAGTTCTGCTTTTCATACGTGAGTAGGTAGGTAACTAGAATTAGACCTACATAGTCATATATGCGAAGTATTTCTTGACAGAATAATATGTTTTGCTTGATAGTGTATAATTGCCCTAAGGAAATAATCTTTTAAAATTTTATAATCAATATATTATTAAAAGATTTGATTTTTAAAAGTACAGAAGATAAAAAAGTCACTAAATATTACTTGACAGACAAAATTCAAAAGAAAGTTAAAAACTATATATTATATAACTATATTATTATACTAAGTCTCAACACGACATAATATGAAATCATATAAAATATAAAGTGAAGTCACTGAAGTTGACAAAATACATAAATTTCAGTGAAATTCAATAAAATAACAAAATATAATAGAAAAAAAAAACAATAAAATATATACGTACAGTAAAACCAAAAGACATGCAAAATATCTATAAACTTAGTTTTTATATGCGGAACACTGAAAAAACTTAACCCTCTACTCGCGTGTTTCAGTACCTATGCACGATGTATATTATAAATTGTTTATTTATTCAATTCACGTCATTTATAAGTCTAGACAAATTCACTCTAATATCACTTTTGACACGTAAAAAATGTACGAATATATTTTTCTGACAACGTGAAGCTTATTTCAGTGACAGTTATTTTGTTGTGTGTTTTTGTTATGTTCTGTCCTCGCTCGTTCGTAGAGCTTTTTTGTATTTTTATGAATTAAGTGGATCCTTTTGAACTTTTTGATAGACTAACAATGGTACTATAGAAATTTTGGGAAAACAAAAATTTTGGTTACAATTTCATTTGTTGCTGGTCATAATTTTGTGTTTACGTTTCACTGGTTTATTTTGCATAATACTGCATGTATAAACCTTTTTTAATTTAAATATATATAAAAATCCATTCCTATACTAATATTATAAATGTGAAAATGTGTTTGTTTGTTTGTTTGTTTGTCCTTCTTTCACATTGAAATGGAGTGACTGATTGGCGTGATTTTTTGTGTACAGATAGATAGTTGGAGGGCTGGAGAGTGACATAGGCTACTTTTTACCGAGGGAGATTATCTCATTCCCACAGGAAAATACACTATATAATATATAATCTATTTCTTACTAACCGTTAAAACGTTACCTAGGGACGATTCTGAAGCGAGGGTGAGCCGGTAGTAAAGTTATAATTTTGAAAATTATAATACTAAATTTTGTTTTAATCACATTTCGTATTACATGGTCGTAGTAAAACGTGCCTACCAATTATAAGCTTAATGGAATATAGAGGGTTGTTTTGTACGTGCTAGTAAATAAAATTTCTAGTATTATATACGATAAATAATAAAACAAACCGTCAGTTTTTCATACTCTCTCGATTCTTACCGGGATGCGAACCTAGGATCTCCGATTCTGCAGCTGGACATCACTTCTCTTGTGACTACAATTTCTTCGAATTCGCCACGTTTTTGCCAATTCCATTTTATTTCGCTACAAAAATAATTGACAATTAAAAAGTTATAGTTTGGCAGTTAAGTGAAAGAAAATAAAAAAGCAATGAGAATAACAACACCTTCACGTCATCGATACTTTGATTAGCGGCTGCGCGATTTGCGCCTTAGATATAATAATTTCTTAGATATAAGCGAATATTTAACATTTTAAATAAAACTATCTTTTGCGGGTTTATTTTGATTTTTAGTTCGCGACGTTTTGATGGTTTACAGTAAAATCTCAAAATAAATCCGCGAAAAAAACAAAATCTGAAAGGATATTTTTATTCAAAACGTTTTACACAATTTCACTATATGTTTGTGAGCGAGCCACATAAAACACTTAGTATTTGATATTTCATTATGATATAACTCAATGTAGAGATTATATCTTATAGTAACACACAGGCTTAATTTAAATAAAACTATCTTTTCGGATTTTTTCGCGAATTTTTTTGATTATTGGTTCCCGACGTTCTCCCGTGATCATGATTGCTGTAAAGCATTATAAACATCGAGAACCGAAAATCAAAATAAATCCGCGAAAAAATGCTCGCGTTTAGATGAACAAAAACCAAATTCTTAGGATTTATATATTAGTATACTCTTACATTGCAGTTTTTGTATTTTTTCTCAGAAATGAGATATTTTCCCGCAGTAAAAAGTATTCTATATGTTGACCCGGATAACCAGCTATCACCATACCAAATTTCATCAAAATCCCTCCAGTGGTTTTTCTGTGATGCGGTAACAGACAGACAGACAAAAATTCTAAAAACTATAGATTCGGCCTCTGTATCGATAATAATGTCTATTTCAATAAGATTTTCCAAAAAATATTTAATGTACAGATTCGACTTAGTTAGAATTTTTTTATATGTATAGATGTCAAATAATCGCGTAAACCTAAGAAAGTACACAATATGCTTATTATTAACATAACTAATGAATAAAGAAGCGAAATAGTTTCAGAGAAAAAATATTTAGTTTTTAATATCAATGGAGCGTGCCTTATCGTCTCGCCGACATGTCTCTGTCAAAGCAGTATCGCCCAATCAGTTCTTTCTTCCTCATTAATAAATCTGAAATATCTTATATTTGGAATAAAATATTTTATTTACTGAAACTTTCTATATATTATTTCTATTAAGACGTAAGCAGTAAATTATTATACTTTAATCCCATTATTCATACTAATATTATAAATGTGAAAGTGTGTTTGTTTGTTCGTTTACTTGTCCTTTTTTCACGTCTTTTTGTCGTTTTTGGAGATATCTCCACACAAAAAAAACACGCCAATCCGTCACTGTTTTGAACTATGTCACAACATAGGCCATTTTTTATCTCGGGAGATTATCTCATTCATTCCTACGGCAAAACACGTAGATAGATAGATAGATAGATAGATAGATAGATAGATAGATAGATAGATAGATAGATAGATAGATAGATAGATAGATAGATAGATAGATAGATAGATAGATAGATAGATAGATAGATAGATAGATAGATAGATAGATAGATAGATAGATAGATAGATAGATAGATAGATAGATAGATAGATAGATAGACAGATAGACAGATAGATAGATAGATAGATAGATAGATAGATAGATAGATAGATAGATAGATAGATAGATAGATAGATAGATAGATAGATAGATAGATAGATAGATAGATAGATAGATAGATAGATAGATAGATAGATAGATAGATAGATAGATAGATAGATAGATAGATAGATAGATAGATAGATAGATAGATAGATAGATAGATAGATAGATAGATAGATAGATAGATAGATAGATAGATAGATAGATAGATAGATAGATAGATAGATAGATAGATAGATAGATAGATAGATAGATAGATAGATAGATAGATAGATAGATAGATAGATAGATAGATAGATAGATAGATAGATAGATTAGATAGATAGATAGATAGATGATAGATAGATAGATAGATAGATAGATAGATAGATAGATAGATAGATAGATAGATAGATAGATAGATAGATAGATAGATAGATAGATAGATAGATAGATAGATAGATAGATAGATAGATAGATAGATAGATAGATAGATAGATAGATAGATAGATAGATAGATAGATAGATAGATAGATAGATAGATAGATAGATAGATAGATAGATAGATAGATAGATAGATAGATAGATAGATAGATAGATAGATAGATAGATAGATAGATAGATAGATAGATAGATAGATAGATAGATAGATAGATAGATAGATAGATAGATAGATAGATAGATAGATAGATAGATAGATAGATAGATAGATAGATAGATAGATAGATAGATAGATAGATAGATAGATAGATAGATAGATAGATAGATAGATAGATAGATAGATAGATAGATAGATAGATAGATAGATAGATAGATAGATAGATAGATAGATAGATAGATAGATAGATAGATAGATAGATAGATAGATAGATAGATAGATAGATAGATAGATAGATAGATAGATAGATAGATAGATAGATAGATAGATAGATAGATAGATAGATATATAGATAGATAGATAGATAGATAGATAGATAGATAGATAGATAGATAGATAGATAGATAGATAGATAGATAGATAGATAGATAGATAGATAGATAGATAGATAGATAGATAGATAGATAGATAGATAGATAGATAGATAGCTAGATAGATAGATAGATAGATAGATAGATAGATAGATAGATAGATAGATAGATAGATAGATAGATAGATAGATAGATAGATAGATAGATAGATAGATAGATAGATAGATAGATAGATAGATAGATAGATAGATAGATAGATAGATAGATAGATAGATAAATAAATAAATAAATAAATAAATAAATAAATAAATAAATAAATAAATAAATAAATAAATAAATACATAAATAAATAAATAAATAAATAAATAAATATGTTGGGACATTAACACACAACACCATCTAGTTCTATGGTAAGCTACGAGGCCTGTGTTACGGATACCAGATAGTTGATACACTACATAGATATAATTTTAAATACCTACATACATATTATAAATATAAACAGCCATGACTGGATTACAAACATTCGTGCTCATCACACAAATGAATGCCCCCAGCGGGACTTGAACCCGCAACCGCTGGCACAGCAAGCAGGGTTACTACAAACTGAGCCAAACGTGTCGTCATACTCCCATGTCCCAACATATTTATTTATTTATTATTTATTCAATACCATTGAATAAATACGTGTTTTAGCATTTTTCGAAATTCATCTCATAAGGGAATAAAATAGCGGATGAAAGTTTGTATGAAACCTACCTATTTAGAGTTTTTTGTAGTTTTAGCGCGAGCAAAGCCGCGGGTTGTGCTAGTAGATAATAAAGTATCGAAACTTACTATAACCACTACGCTTAACGGTTGTTAAAATTGAATAATGAACTAAAATGCTTTATTAGACGTAATCCTGAAGTGGTAGGATTCTCATCAATATGCAAAGGTGATCGATCGATGTCGACGAGTAATTATTTAGTGATTAAGTATCGAATTTGTTTTACAAGCTTAAGGCCCTCCTCTAAAAGTTTTAATTAAATATTTTATGTTTTTGAATAATGGAGTAATTTAACGGTGATTCGTTAGAATAATCCGATATAGTATATTAGAAACTATCTACATATCCTCGGTTCGCTCGAGTTCGTCTCTGATGACGGACGAACGAACGGTCGCACAGTCAGACAGAGTAACTTTCGCATTTATTATATTAGTATGGATTATTCAAAGTCGCCTGTTTTCTTGTTATTACATAATTACATAATATGTTTACATAATAACATATTCCTAGAAAGCATTAAATAAAAAGGAAGTTCATTTTGCAAGCAGGTAATTTGTATGAAGAAAGTTTTTTAATAACATATTAGATTAAGCAATTTATTAAAAAAAAAAAAAAATTATTATTGATTTTTTAAAAACCGTTCGACCGATTTCGATTAATTTTATATGGGACCACCTGTTAAGTATACCCTTTGAAACAAAAAAATAATAATTCCAAATCGGTTCAGGCGTCTTCGACTAATCGGTGAACATACATAAAAAAAGATTCCAATGAATTGGGAACCTCCTCCGTTTTGGAATTGGAAGTCAGTTAACAAGTTATCTAATGATGTTCTCCTAGCCGATTCCGGCCACGGCGGCCAATCTCAATGAGATTAGCCAACTGCGCAGGAGATATTATAGTGCCCAAGTGTACGCGCAGACACAAGTGCACTCTCTATTCCTGTCACTCTCATACTCCGGTGGGATGACCACTCGACACGACCGGTGAGAGTAAAGGCGCAGGACCGACGGCTTTACGTGCTCTCCGAGGCACGGGGGTGAAACACCGCCAACTTCCCAAATCCGGGCTGTTACTGAGACTTACTATACAGGAAGACTCAATAACTAAACCTGGCCCGACCCGGGACTCGAACCCAGGACCTCCGGGTGTGCAGCCGTACATGCTAGCCACTACACCACCGAGGCAGTTTCAAAGTGTCTATACACAAGTGTGTACACAAGTTATCTAAAGACATATAAAGTCCGTTAACCCACACTTGGCGAGCGTGGTGGACTAAGGCCTGATCCCACTTGTACTGAAGGGAGGTCCGTGCCCAGCAATGGGACGTAAAAAGGGCTGAATTCATAATATGCGGATTATTTTACTACTACTGGATTTCTATGGATGAGATAAATAAAAGATGCCGCACTCGTTATGCCAACAATCTTAAAGGGCGATATATTCATAGATAATAATTATAGGATTTTAATTACGTGCCACATACTTTAATTGATATTTATTGAATGTAAGGCAGAAAATTTTAAATACATTCAACATAAACTATTACAATTTTCCTTTCAAGTTTATATATTGTGATTTCCGTGTATATAAAAAAATTGTATTGAGCATTGGATATTTATTTTGTGCCAACATTAAGCCCTGATAACGTTTACGAGATTCGTAACAATTGTTGATGATATTGAGAATGTTGTTCCTCTGAGATATATAAAAACTAAAAAAAAACCGTACAAAGCTAGGGGTGAAGGATTAACAAACTTTAATTATGTATTTATTTATCTAAAAGCTGCTGAGAAAATTCACAGTGCGAGCGCCATAAATCAGAATAAGCTCTATTGAAATCACTATAAATCATGTAGAATATTGAAACGAAATATTTCATCCATTTCAATGTTTTATTGAATTAAATTTTAATAGACCGTATAATTTTATTTTCTCTTTTTAGAGTTCCGTACCCGAAGGCTGTCAACAGAACCAACGGAAAAGTCCGTCTGTCAGTGGGCTGTATCTCATGAACCGTAAAAGGTAGAGTTGAAATTTTCACATAATGTTGTTTTATTTCTATTGCCGTTATAACAAATAATAAAGAACCAAGATGGCGTATTTCAAAAAGGCTGCAATACAAATTAAAAAAAATCGATTATGGTACGGAACCCTGCGTGCGCGTATTCGACTCGTGCTTGACCGATTTTTTTTATTTATTTAAACTATGTATGTTAGGGTTTGGCGTGAATTTACATTTAAAGTTTCACACGTCAGACGCACGTACATTTATAAGATTTATTTTTTTATTGTTTTTTATTTTGTTTTCAATTGGGTTTCTTTTTTATGAGTACTGTAAAAGTTAACTACAGGATTAGTCTTTTTGCCTTGCTCCCATGAGTACTTGGTTTTAACAGCATCAGCTGAGTTATTGCTCTTTACCACAGATTAAGTTAAGTTTTTTATAGAATCTTTTACTTTTCTTACTATTTTTTTTATAGCAATATAAACACATATTTTGGTTTATATATATATATATATATATATATATATATATATATATATATATATATATATATATATATATATATATAATTTTAAGCTTCTATTGCAATTTTCTTGTTCATAAATCAAATTCTCTTAGACTGAGATTCAAATCCAGGTCTTTGTAATTTCCAGATGGATAAAGCCAGCATCTGGACCAATAAAAGATTTATCACACGTTATTCATTACTTGTCTCTTTGGAGTGTACTTCAAAAGCTTTTAAATCTATAAAAATGTATAGCAATCACTCTAGATTATCTAGCTTTCAGTGGGTCACCAACAAGCTCTGACTCCATTTATCAAGAAGCACTCATCCGTAAAGTAAATGTACTAGTATGTTCGAAATCAATTTTATAAATTAAAGTATATATTTAATTATATATTAATATTACTAAAAATATTTGTTAATATATAACTAATGTATTTATCCCTTAAAAGTTACATAATATACTATAGACGACACGTTTGGCTCAATTTGTAGTTACTTGCCAGCGGTCGCGGGTTCAAGTCCCGCTGGGGGCGTTATTTTGTGTGATAAGCACGAATATTTGTACTCCAGTCATGGATATCGTTTACCTTTATAATATATATGTATTTGAAGTTATTTATGCGAAGTGTATCAACTATCTGGTATCCATAACACAAGTCTCATAGCTTATCATGGAACTATTTTTATTTTTATACGACATATGTATGTACATACATAGGTATATACATACTATACAGTATACCTACATATTATTCAAATTGTAATCTTTAGTCTAAGATCCGAAGTAAGATTGTCGTTACATCGGCTTACGAAATGAAAAAGTATTTTGTTTTAAACATAGTAATTATATACATAAATATATGCCAAATTATTAAGATTTCTATTCTAATATTATAAAACATAAAATTTGTTTTGTTTGTTTAAATCGAATAGGCTCCGAAACTACTGAACTGCTTTAGATGAAATTTTGTAAGATGATAGTTTAAGACCTTGGGAAGGACATAAGATTATTTTTATCTCGGAAATCATTACTTAAGGGGGTGAAAATGAGGGTGAAAGTTTGTATGGAGAAGCAACCTATGGACGAACCCGAGCGAAGCGAGGGTGAATCGCTAGTATTAAATAAAAAACATTTTTTCCACCTACTTGATATCAAATAAATCTATTTTTAATTGAAGTTCCTACTAATAACTTTGCTTTGTATGGGCTGGCACCGATTTCGAAAATATTTGATTAGGTATGTATTTAATAGGTAGGCTTTAATTACTTAGCCAAAGCACACCGATTTAAACTCAAAGTATGTACTATTAGCCGTTGAAGAGTTTATAGTTGTTTTACCCTTAGGGGTGGTATTTTTTTTGGGACCCATACAGTCGAATTGAGAACCTCCTCCTTTTTGAAGTCGGTTGAAAATATAGGGAAAATGCAGACGCTAAATTGCTTGTAGGTTTCGTAACGAAGTTTTTCATAGTTATACGAGTTTCAAGATTGACTTTAGAAAATATTTTATTTCTAATCATAGTTTTATATTTGCTTATATTTTTTTAATATATTTATTGAATGTGTCATTGGTCTAGTAGCTACCATATACGGCTGCAAACCTCGAGATCGTGGGTTCAAGTCTCAAATCGGTAGAAGTATAATTATATATTAGGGTTTTATTAATAACAAATTTTCAGCAGCAGCCCGAAATGTTAAAGTTCGCGATGTTAGAGTCCGATCTTTTACTGGTCTCACGCGTCATTAGACGACACAAATGACGATACATCTGACATGACGGTACCTACGTTATTATCGCTTGTAATTACCGAGATGAAATAAATCCAATATCATTCTTCTCTAAATCCTGCGAAAGCCAGTAAAATTCTTGTTAGAACGGTCGTACTATTTCTAAAATTGATCTCGTGGAAACTTTTTTATACATACAGAATAAATGATAGTATAGCTGGAACGTCATAGTTAGTATTTTAGTTTTATTTATAAGTTATGATGACCTGACCGATTTCGGCCACGACAGCCAACCTCACTTAGACTAGCCAAGTACGCAAAGCTTCAACATGATCGGTGAGAGTTAAGGTGCAGAATAAGCAGCTTTACGTGTTTTCTGAGATACGGGGATGAAACACCTCCAACTTCCCAACTCCAGGCTATTACTAGGACTTTCTAAATAGGAAGATTCAATAACTAAACTTGGCCCAACCCAGGACTCGAACCCAGGACCTTCGGATGTGTCCCAGTACAAGCTAGCCACTACACCATCGAGGCAATTGTAAGTATCTAACGTTAAAAACAAACAGATGGGCATTTCATTTCTCTATTTGCAGAAACACGTAAAAACGCCATTTAGTTAAATGTAGTAAGGAATGGCTCATTACTACGATCGCCAGAAGATTTGAAATTACTGCTAGCCTTTGTTCATTTACCCAATGATAATCATTGTCATTTGGTATATAAACTATGTATGTACTAAGAGCAGAAACTTGGTCCTTTTATTGATCAACTTCAAAAAATGGTTCTTAATTCAGGGGAGTTTATCTCATTCCCACGGGAAAACATGTTATAATACAACTCAAAAAATATTTATGATCAGAATTAGTTGAAACTTGGTATTAATACTTATCAATACAATTAAATAATAGGTGTTGTAGTATAAGGGTAAAATAGGGGATGAAAGTTTGTATGAAACCTACTTTTTTTGAGGTTTTTTGTAGTTTTAGCCCGAGCGAAGCCGCGGATTCTGCTAGTTTATATAGTTAGTATATATAGTAAAGGAAACATCAAACACACTCTTTAAAACACAAATTATATTTATTAATAATAAGAAAAACTATTAAAATTATAGAAAATAATTCTAAAATAAATATTTTTTTAATATATCACACAAATTTTGTTAATAACGTACATTTTTGACCAATAATAATAATCACATAAATAATATAAATGAAAAATACTTTACGACCCATTCTCGTACCTTCCAATTATACAAAAAAAATCATGAAAATCGGTCGAGCCGTTTCGGAGGAGTGCACCCACAAACACCGTGACACAAGATATTTATATATTAGATATTACTAGCAACTTACCCTCGCTTCGTTCGGGTTCGTCCCTAGGTTCGTTTTAAATAAACATAGTTATTGTGAGTGTACCTTGTGCACTCCTGCACTCATGCTATTGTCGGCTTTTCTGTGGGCATTTTTAAGGCGTACAATTTTCTAGTACATTATTTTGATGTATCTCTTAAGGTTTAGCCTGCGTTAGCCATGCAAATAGGTATTTACGACTCGACTGAACAGTTAATGTATTTGACCATGGGAATGAAAATTTTTCCTGTAATAAAAGGTATCCTAAATGTTGCCCCGAGTATTAAATTTTGTGTAGTTATCACTACACAAAATTTAGTTAAAATCGGTTCAGTACTTTTTGCGTGGACCACGCACACACGACCAGACAAACAGATAAAAAAATTATAACTATGTTTTGGGGTCTGTCTTCTGTAGACAATAAGTTAGTCATTGTTTTTAAAAAATATTTCAGGTACGATTTCGCTAAGTTATTTTTTTATTATAAGGCAGGCAGCGCCAGATTTAGGGAAATTTTTGGCCTATATGTTATCAGGTCTATCTGTGATCTAAATTTCATCAATATCAGTTCAGTCGTTTTAAAGTGAACGAGTAACAAACATACAAACTTTCACTTTAATGTAAATACTGTGGTAATATAGGTCATAAGAAGTTATTCATATCAACATGTTCGAACATCGTTACTGATGCGATAAACTGTGAGAACATGATACAAATGGGTCGCCATTAAAACTTCCCATGTATTCCATACATTAGGGAAAGTGAACAACACATTGTAACAAGTTACTCAGAATTGGATGTTCTATAAAAGTTATACCGACCTTGTTATAGTAATTTACTGTTCTCAATTCTTGATTTATTTACCGTAAATGGAAAAGTTTTTTAACTTTGTTTACTGAACGCTTATAAAAAAATGTGTGTTTTTTTAAAGCTCTTATCCTTTGTTAACTTTGAAAATATTTCAGTAGGCCTCTTTAAAACTAGATGAAAATAGAGAAATGATAAGTTGTATGTCTCTCTGTTATATTGTAGATCGTTGACGATAGTTGGCTTTACGATTTCAAACTTTTGTTTGAAATTCGGCCAATGATTCAAAAAATAAGCATTTGTTTCCGAAATGATATATAGGTTTTTAGAATTAAAGCTACGCAGGCGAAGCTACAGACGTAAGTTAGATTTTTATAGCCTATACTAACATTATAGATGCGAAAGTCATTATAGATGTATGGATGTTTGGATGTGTAGATATATGGATGTTACTCTTTCACGCAAAAACTACTAAATGGATTTTAATGAAACTTTACAATAATATAGCTCGTACATCAGAATAACATATAGGCTACTTTTTATCCCGGAAAAATGTACGGTTCCTGAGGGATAGATTTGCTTTTGTTTTTCTATAGGCGAACCCGAGCGAAGCAAGGCTGAGCCACTAGTACAAAAGTAAAAGCTTAGATACATACCTACATAATACTAAAAGAGCAACTTTGAAAACATAAATGCACTTTAAACTTGCAAAATCTTAGTACGTACTTATACTCTTGGTCGGTACTGTGTTGTTGAGCTTATGTTACTTTGAAGGATTATACCATTGTTCTATACTTAAGATGTCAACATTCTGTTAAATATGCTTCTTGTAAGACGCTTAGCCTCAAACATTGTCTGACTCTATACGTAAAGTATATGAAGCTTGTAGAAGTTTTCTCATTAAGCGGTAGGTAGGGCTTGTCTTGTAAGGAATTCCAAACAAATAAGAATTTCATTTGCAATAGTATTGTAGTAGTGCAAGTAATAAACTTAGAATAGATAATAATTATTAATTATTTTTTAGATTTTATCATATAATTATAGGTTTTTTTTATATTAATTTTTTATTTATAACACTAAAACTCGTCCATAGCTACTAAACAAAAATTATTTTAAAAATAAAAAAAAATGACTGCGTAAAAAGCCAATTAAAAAGGTAACAACAAGTTGACGAAGGAACATAGTATTATGCAGTCGGAGATATACAAACAAGTAGCAAGACTCGCAGCAGAAGAAGAATCTTTAGTTCTGTATAAATGCGAAAATTTGAATAAATGCATGTTTGTTACTCAATCACGCCAGAACGGCTGAACGGATCTGGATGAAATTTGGCGCAGAGATAGATTATAGCTTGGAATAGCACATAGGCTAATTTTTATCTCAGTAAAATGTAGAGTTCCCGTGGGATAGATTTGTTATTGTTTGTCACTAGGGATGAACCCGAGCGAAGTAAGGGTGAGCAGCTAGTTATACATATCTAAAGTAGTTGAGTAGATTCGTGGAAAGAATCTATTATATTATGAAACTATAATATAAATAGAAAACCTATAATCTTTTTTCATGATTTGAAAACGACAATTAGACCATGAAATCAAATCTCATTTGATCAGATTTGTGACGTTTGAATTTTTCTTATATGAGTTTCAATAGTTTTCAAGACGTCTAGACGTAAGTGATCGATGAAATACTGAAAATTGCCTTTTTATCTATCTTTGCTTTTGTACGAGATTTTATTTTGTACTTAAGAAATCTAATAAAAACGAGGCAGAGCTGAGATGCTGAGTGAGATGAGGGATAAGATTTGTTCATATGTAAAATTGGCACTTTCTAGTAATTATTTGGTGTTTTCTTTCACTATTTTAACTTTGGAAATATAATAATAAATAAATGTTGGGATATTAACACAGTAACACAGTACAATCTAGTTCTATGGTAACCTTGTGTTATGGATACCAGATAGTTGATACATTACACTTATATAACTTTAAATATATACATACATATTATAAATATAAACACCCATAACTGGAGTACAAAATTTCGTGCTCATCACACAAATCATTCCCCAGCGGGACTCAAACCCGCCACCGTTAGCACAGCAAGTAGAGTCATTACAAACTGAGACAAACGTGTCGTCATTTTAATTTAATATTAAAATTAAAAAAAAAAACAATACATAATAAATCAACATATTACTTTAAGTGCCGTAACAAAGTGGTTAAAAATAGAGATGTACATTTTTGAGGTTTTATTATAGGTAGAAAGAACTTTTAAAAGAAAACCTAGAAAGAATGATGGAAAGTATGATATATTTTTCATATTATCTGCTCGTGCATGTGTATTTTTATTTGGACTAAAACAGAATTGTTATGACCTTTAGTTTTAATACTAACCTTTATCTCTATCTACATGAAATCTGCGAGATCGAGAAACTTCAATATATTTCATAAAACATTAATTTTATATATATTAAATGTCTAATAGTAGTATATACTAATATACTATCGACCCACCCTCGCTTCGCTCGGGTTTGTCTTTAGCTTGATTCCCAATACAAACTTTAATCCAGATTTTCACACCCTTAAGAGATGATTTCTAGGATAAAAAGTATTTATGTTCTGCCCAGGGTCTCAAACTATCTTCTTACCAAATTTTATCTAAATTGGTTCAGTAGACCCAGAGGTTATCCTCTACAACGTCACATACTCACAAACTCACAATCTCACAAACTTTACCTCTTTATAATATTAGTATAGACTAGCGACTTACACTCGCTTTGCTCGGGTGCGTCTCTAGGTACGTTTACCAAACCTTAGAACCTTAGGAGATAAAAACATGCTACCGCGGATTTTTTTTGGGTCTTTTTAAGATCTACCATTTTCTAGCACATTGTTTTGATATATCTCTAAAAGTCTGGCTCGCGTTAACCATATAATCGTACGAAAATAGTTTTTTGACAAAACACCGTCTAGGCTCAGTCATATTATACTAAATACTTACAAAATATAATGTAATCTATTAGTGAAAACCGTATCAAAATCCGTTACGTGATTTAGAAGAATTTAGCGGACAAACAGACAGACACAGACAGCGATACTGATTTATACTATGTACTCGTACGTATATAGAAATATAAAATAACTTTTAAAATAGGCTACTATTTTTTATTAATATATAAAAGATAAAAAAGGTGATCATCAATCAACCTTAAAAGACATAGTATAAAAGATTTTTATTGAACTATTTTTCTATCCAGGGACCCTTTCAGTTTCTGGGATGAAAATTACTCTATATATAAAGGCTCTATATACTCATCATCACCTCCCTGTCCATTTCCCAATTACTTGGGGTCGACGCAGTACATTGCAGTATAACCTGTATACTAAGTATACCAAAAACTTTAAGTACCATTTTCTCCTGTGTTTGTCAACCGATTTTATTTTGTTGAGTAGTTTTAGTGTTATTAATAAAAAAAAATTGAAAACACTTAATTTTTTATATAAATAAGTAAATTTTATTCATATAATAATATGTTATCTTTAAATTTTCAATAATGATTATTATTATGATTGAATTTCGAACACTACGTGAATACTTTAATTACAATAAAATTGTTGATCATAATTTTTTGTATACCTACGAACAAATTAAAACACGGACTGACAGAAACTTTTTATAAAATATATTTTTGGTATCTAATTTCATATCTAAGATTGAGTATCTTTTAAATATTTGATATGCTGGCATATTCTCACTATGATTCTATTATAAATAAACTCATATTCATTCATTTCTCATAATAAGTATTAATAAAATATATTTCTCATAGGAATAAGTTGCTAAAAATATATTTACCATAATTTTGCTGTCATAGTTTCCAACTTATTTTTGCAAAGTTAAGATGTCCCGGAAACCATTTAAATTTTTTGCTTCCCAGACGAAAGTTTTCCGCACGGAACTTGTAAAACTTTTCGTTTCGTCCATTAAACATAATAATTTTTAAAATGTATTAGTTTCCGGTTGTTACTATGGAATAAATAGACTATATACTAGTATATAATATAATATGTGTATACACTATACATAGGTATAATGAGTTTTATATCCTTTATTCGATAAATGATTGATTTCCCACACAAACTTTCATTCAGTCTTTCACGCCCTTAAGTTACGATTTCCGGGAAAAAACTATCTTATGTCGTTTCCAAGATCTTAAACTATCTTCACACTAAATTTCATCTAAATCGGTTCAGCGGTTTTTTGTTTATCCATTACAAACAAAAATACAATTTTCTTTTCTTTATAATATTGGTATAGATATGTAGGTACGTACAATGATTGATGATGATTTGTTTCAAATTATTAATTAGTGATATGTGTATTTTACTCGTATATTTATAATACTAGCAACTTACCCTTGCTTCACTTCTTTACACTTTGACTTCACATGCCTTTTGAAAACTGGCTAGGTTCTTTCAGACATGCAGGTTTCTTCACAATACTTTCACTCACCGTAAGACAAGTGGTAATCATGTTAGAAATGATATTATATACGGTCTGAGTATATTACAGGTATAAAGAATAATAGAATATGTAAAAGTTTTTGTGATACTAAATAATAAGTTTTCTGCCTCACAAATCAATCGATAGATTTAAGGAAGTCATATATAATAAAAATACATAGTCTGTGATAAAGATTTATAGATAAAAGATGGAGGTGATCCATTATCATTAAGTAAGGAAAAGTTCGCATTTCTTTTTTTACGTGTAATATTGACCCCTCCATCTTGTTCTTTTACTACTTGGCCGAATTGTAATTTTGATTTAAATTTACAGATCTACTTTAGATTTCATCATGCAATTAACGTTTTTATTTGAAGTATTAAGATCTATCCGCTCATGTTATTTTTATACATCGTTATCTTTTTAATAATGAATGCCCGTCTCTCCCCTTACCATGGTTGCTATATAGATATGCTATAAGCAAAAATCAAAATAAATCCGCGAAGAAATCCGAAAAGATAGTTTTATTTAAAATTTCAAATATTCCCGTAAATCTAAGAAAGTATTGCATCGTTATCTTATTTTAATACTAGCAGAGCCCGCGGCTTCTCTCGATCTAAAACTACAAAAAAATCTCTAAAAAGGTAGTTTCATACAATCTTTCATCCCCTATTTTACCTCCTCATAGGATGAATAGCTAAAACACGTATTTATTTAATTTTATCGAAGAGCATTAATACCAAGTTCCAAGTAATTCGGATCATAAATATTTTTTTTGATTGTGTTATAACGTGTTTTCCCGTGGGTATTAGATAATCTCCCGCGGTAAAAAAAGCCTATGACACTCTCCTCACTCAGCCCTCTAACTATATCCACACAAAAAATCACGCCAATCCGTCACTCCATTTCGACGTGAAAGAAAGACAAACAAACAAACACACTTTCACATTTATAATATTAGTAAGGATAACACCCTACGTATATATGAATGCTGAGTACTGAAAGTGAAAGAAATGGAGTGCACGTACACTTGTGATCTATAATATCTCCTACGTAGTTGGCTATTCTCTGTGAGTTGGATGTTGTGGTCGAATCGGTTATACGGTTATAACAATTGTGCTCATTTCACTGAAATGTGTTTATTTTAGTAATCTATACTAATATTATGAAGAGGAAAGATTTTTTTGTTTGTTTGTTTGTTTGTTTGTTTGTTTGTTTGTACCAAATAAGCTCCGAAACTACTGAACCGATATAGATGAAATTTCGTACGAAAATAGTATGAAACAATGGGAAGGACATAGGATAGTTATCATCCCAGAAATCATCCTTTAAGGGGTGGAAAATGAGGATGAAAGTTTGTATGGGGAAGCAACCTAGAACAAACCCGAGTGAAGCGAGGGTGAGTCGCTAGTAATCTAATAAAATAGTAAGGATATTAATGTGCATAATTATTTCGACTCTATTTCTTAATAATTCATTTGTTAACAATGACGTCGTCACAAGGCCCATTCAATTAGTTCCGACGTGAACCATCCATCAAATATAATCGACATGTCTTACACATTTCTCTCTCATTTATAACCACTTACTTCTAAAATATGAAATGGATGTTTTATATAAGATTAATCGTATAGCTATTAAATATATAACTAACTGACTAAAAATAACTTTAATCTGACAATAAGTTGTTAATTGAGTTCACACGGATATATCTGAGTATTTTAGTAAACAATAATAATAATAAGTAAATATTTATGGTGTAAGTATATATATATATATATATATATATATATATATATATATATATATATATATATATATATATATATGGTGGTGTGTTTAGGTGATACAAATCAAAGCACACCGACTTCGAAAATATCTGATTTGGTATATAAAGTAAACGAAGACTAACAATCAGTATTTTTTACTTTTTTGTGTTTTTTTAAGCCAGTTTTATTTTATTTTAGTGAAATGAATTTACATTTAAATACATAAGCCACATAATTTTAAGTAATAGAGTTAAATAAAGCACAATTTTACTGTGAAACGAAGCGATTTAAATTAAGACGTATACGTAAATTTTGCACGTGAGTCGTTCTTCAGTAACAAACAGTCTTGTCCCGGCTGAAATATTTGTTCTGTTTCATATAGAGCCAATTATAATATGAGCAATTTTGAAATACTTAAATATTTAAAAGCTGTAAATCATATAGTATTCAGCATTATAGTTGATCTATTTATTTGGGAAACGTCGGAATCAAAAATCAAAATTAATCCGCGAAAAAATTCGAAAAGATAGTTTATTTAAAATCATCTATTTATTTCATACTTTCTTAGATTTAAGCGAATATTTGACATTTTAAATAAAACTATTTTTTCGCATTATTTTTGATTTTTGGCTCCCGACGTTTTGAATGCTTTACAGCAATAATGATCACAGAAGAGACTAAGGTTCTAGTCGTCTCAAAGGCATTATAATATATATACATGTTACAGACAAATCAGAAAAGATAGTTTTATTTGAAATCAACTATTTATTAATAAATTGTCTTACAAGTTTTACCGTTTGTTAAGTTTACCTTTTCGGAAGCTAGTCGAAACAAACAGACAGACAGATAGATAAAAATTTTAAAAGATGTGTTTCCTTCTAAGTAACGTGTATAATTTCATATTGATTGAGTAAAAAGCTGTTACTTTCACATTATAAACAGACACTTAAATTTTATTTATCTATATATAAAGTAAACTTGAGAGGAGTCCCAACTTGAACTTGGTACAATCTAAGAACCATTGAAAATGGTGAAGAAACAAAGATCCCTTTAATGTAATTGTTTGAAACGTGTTTGTTTGATTTGCCCTTTTACGCATCGAAAGAGGGATGGGTAGAAGTGATTATTTGATCGATAGTTCTAGTGCCGTAGTGAACAATAGGTATACTTTTTTCTATGAAGTGATCCCATCGGGCACTCAATAAAATTACTAAATTACTTCGCCCATTGGTCAAAATTCGGTTGTAATCATTATCGAAAATTTCAGTCAAATATATTATGTACATATGTATATGAATAGAATTTACCTATCTATAGAAAACAGTCTGTTTATATTGAAAATACTAAAGCTATTGACGACAATAGCTATTAAATTAAACAAAAAAAACGAAAATCAGTTGACAAACAGTAGAGAATAAGGTACTGAGCCGTTTTGTATTTGCTTATTTACTTCGTCGTCCCTAGCTTAATTCCCCGGATAAACTTTCATCCCTATTCTCACCCCCTCAAGGGATAATTTCAGGGATAAAAGTATCCTATGTCCTTCCCAGGATCTTCTTACCAAATTACATCTAAATCGGTTCAGTAGATCCAGAGATTACCCCCTACAACGTAACAAACTCAGAAACTCACCAACTTTACCTCTTTATATTATTAGTATAGATATATATAGATACAAAAAGGTACACTGCCTTCAAAATCGTTTCAAAATAATTAAATATTCCACTCTTAGGAATAGATTGTTTCTCTTAGGAAGAGATTTTTCTTGAAAGAGTTATGAAATTAGCTTCATAAATATTATCAAGATATCACGTAAAACACACAAACCATACACTTAATTTAGGTAGTAAGTAAGCTTAAGTTTAACAGCCATAGGTAAAAATATTACATTTTTCTATAAAAAAAAACCGTTTAATTTACTATTAATATATTTATGAAAAAATACCTTTACTGTAAAAAAAAAATTAAAATGTAAATAAAGTCTTCTGCAAAAAACTTCAATGAAATTTATTTTATACGAAGCAGTATAAAACAAGTACACCGCAGAACATAATTGAGTGTAAAAGTTGAGTATAGTGGCACTTGATTACTGTATTCAGTGGTTTTCGTACACAAACTCTGTTAGACGAGCTTAGGATTTAATATAGAATTTAGGTTAAGCATTGTAAGTAAATAAGTCGAAAATGCAATTTAGAGCAAAACATTAAAAGTGATGTATTTATACACATAAAAAGAAAATTTGGCTGTAATGCTTGTTTTAGTAGGAAAGAAGTAATGTGCTAAAATCAACAGAAAAAAATAAATACTGAGTATACAGTTAACATGGACTGAATGTCTGGTCTGTATGGATGGTGATGGACTATTCCAGTCTTCTGATATAAAATAGGCAAGCGCTGAAACAGGAGACTTTCACTCGACGCCATTTTTTAAAGAAATACTAACAGAGAGAGAAGATTTCAGGTCAGTGAGTCCAAAATCGATGCAAAGTCACTCAATAGTTACTAACAGATGGCGTAGTACCATTATCAAAGTGTTGCCATTTCTAATATTTTTAACATAGTCATTTTTTATTTTTCGAAAGCTATGTTACTACAAGAAATACGATGGTTGTCATGGTGTTATATCAAAATATTATTTTCTTATTATATAAAAATTGTGCAAGTGCTTCAGGTGTGTGTGTGTGACGCGTGTGTGTATCTGCGTTGGGTTTGTGCGTGTGTGTATGCGCACGCGCGTTTATGTATGTACGTGTGTGTATGAATGTGCGCGCGTATGATTTATTTTTTCACGCTGTGGCTCGAATAGTGGGATTAGATGAAATCTAGTTTATTTATAATTATATAGAATTATGTACATAATAAGAAAACAATCTAATAGTGTTAATATAGTAAATAGCAAAATAAACACAAAATCTAACACATTTAACTCTAAACAAGTTCTCTGATAAGTGTCGCACCGTAAAATGAAGCGGAAGTTTCAAACAGCAGCAGGTGTCATACATAGAAACCACAAAATAAGCTTCTAGCCATTTTATGCCAACTGCTAAATGAAATTCATTTCCGTTTCATTTCAAAATTAATCTTTCGTCTAGTTTAATTTTATGTATAGTATAAGCAGCGCCTTTTATGATACAACACTTGGTATTTCCACCGCCATTAAAACATATAATATAAAATATACTGTACTATGGAAACCCTCGGCTTCGTTCGCGCTAAAACTACACCAAAAAACTCCAATAAGGTAGGTTAAGTAAGTTTGTATGAAAAACCTTCATCCCCTATTATACCTCCTTATGGGATGAATTTCGAAAAATGCTAAAACACTTAATTAATTGTATTTTGAAGAGCATTAATATTAACTTTCAAGTAATTCTGTTTATAAATAATTTTTGGGTTTGTATTATAACGTGTTTTCTCGTGGGAATAAGATATTCTCCTGCGGCAAAAAGTAGCCTATGTCACTCTCCAGCCCTCCGACAATGTCCACACAAAAAAATAGGTCAATTCGTTTCTCTGTTTCGATGTGAAAGAAGGACAAAAAAACAAACACACCTTCAATTTATAATATTAGTATGTATTTTATTATGCTTTACTGGTGTAAGGCAAGTTCAAAATCAGTGATCGTTTTTTTAATCACTGCAGCCTTAAGTCACATATTGTGTTACACTGTTGATAATCTTTAGATTAAGCTGTAGCAGATCCAGGAGTCTTATATTCGAGTCTCGAGCTAAGCTAAAGGTTTTGTGTTATTCTGTCAAGGAATTCTTTATAGTAGTTTGAAGTTGAAAATTGCCGCGGCTAAAATGATATTGATAGTACAAGGATTAGTACGCATAAAATTTTAAATAGACATAAATATTTATTGTCTTAGTGAAAATGGCTGCCGTAACCGAAATTCGAGTCTGAAAACTAAGAGAATTCTGAAGTACTTTCGTTATTATAACGTTGAAGCTAACAATCATACTATAATGATCTGACGACACGTTTGGCTCAGTTTGTAGTGACCCTGCTTGCTGTGCCAGCGGTCGCGGGTTCGAGTTCCGCTGGGGGCATTCATTTGTGTGATGAGCACGAATGTTTGTACTCCAGTCATGGGTGTGTTATAATATGTATGTATTTAAATTATATGTATGTAGTGTATCAACTATCTGCTATCCATAACACAGGCCTCGTAGCTTACCATGGAACTAGACGGTGGTGTGTGTTAATGTCCCAACATATTTATTTATTTATGATATGCCTGATGCCAAGTAGTCTACGTAGCTTAATTATATATATACATGTCATTTCATTTCAACGGACCAGAAGGGAGTCTAAGTGCGGAAAACGAGTCCACTTTACATTACATTACACATTACACACATGTCAGGACCATGAGCTTAACGTCATAAAGGGGAAAGAGGAGAATAGAAGAAGAGCGGCGTTTACAGTCAATGAACGAATTTTTGTCCTTTTTTGTGTTACGGTCCTACCTGATTAGGCCAGTCCACTAATACGACTAGGGGTTTTACGAAAATTGAATGCATAAGCGAAAATATTTGAAACATCTACACAATGTAATTTAGAAACAGACTTCATTTGCAGCGGCTTCATGTTTGAACTCGATCCAACATTCCTGCAATACCCGAGCGGGTGAATTCAGAATACGTTGCTCATCATAATTAATTGTAGTAATGGAATTTACATATGTAACTCGCTAATGCACGCGGCTTCACCCGCTTGGAATGCTGATCTGCATTATATATGCAAATACGTTAGAACTCCAAAGAGAAATTGTGTTTTATGCCTTTCATATCTTATTTGTCTTAAGCTTTTTAAGTTAATAAAAAAAAATGTTTCGATGCTTAATCTATTTTATCTATCTATATACATAAATAAAAATGAATGTTCGTATGTTTGTTCTCTATACATTCTAAAACCATTGATACAATTATGATGAAACACTGGTTATACTATAAAAAGGCCAAACAGGCGTCCAAAGAAAAAAAAGATTTTTCTTCGGAAGTTTATCTTTTATGCGTTCCTAAACCATTCAAGTTTAGGGACGCACCCGAGTGTAGCGAGGGTAAGTAGCTGGCTAGCTTATATAATAGTCAGTCAGTCAGTAGTTTTTAATAGAGAAATTATCATTTTAATATATCCATATTTTTAATATTAAAATTTGTGAAAGTGTGTTTGTGTGTTTGTTTGTTTGTCCTTCTCTCACATCGAAACAGAGTAACGGATTGGCGTGATTTTTTGTATGTAGATAGTTGGAGGGCTATATAGAGGGGAGTGATATAGGCTACTTTTTAAATAAAACTATCTTTTCGGATTTTTTCGCGAATTTATTTTGATTTTTGGTTCCCGACGTTTCAAATGCTTTACAGCATCCATGGTCACGGGAGAGACTGAGGTATTACATGTCTTGAAGGTATAGTTGTTACAGACAGCCTACCCACAATTAACAAAATGAAAATTGCACCAATTACATTACAATATTTTTTAACTTAAAAACATTTTTCTAGTTTTAATTATAATTGAATATGGAATATTATTTATTTAATTTTGCTATTATTTTTATAATTATTACAATTTTAAAAATATTAATTAGTAATCAATATTTAGTGTTGCCGTTATTATATTTATAATCATAAAGAAAAATATAAAATATAGTATTAATTATTTAATCCATATAATTGTTCTATGTGTAATTTAAAAAAGTTAAAATTAATTAAGGACAATAAATTATATTTTTAAATAATAGCAAACTAAATTAAAATTAATTAATACTATATTTTATATTTTTCTTTATGGTTATAAATATAATAATGGCAACACTAAATATTGATTACTAATTAATATTTTTAAAATTGTAATAATTATAAAAATAATAGCAAAAATTAAATAAATAATATTCCATATTCAATTATAATTAAAATTATAAAAATGTTTTAAAGCTAAAATTATTGTAATGTAATTGGTGCAATTTTCATTTTGTTTATTGTGGGTAGGCTGTCTGTAACAACTATACCTTCAAGACATGTAACACCTCAGTCTCTCCCGTGACCATGGATGCTGTAAAGCATTCGAAACGTCGGGAACCAAAAATCAAAACAAATTCGCGAAAAAATCCGTAAAGATAGTTTTATTTAAAATATCAAGTATTCGCGTAAATCTAAGAAAGTATTATTATATAGGCTACTTTTTGTCGCAAAAGATTATCTTATTCCCACGGGAAAAGACGTTGTAATACAAATCAAAAAATATTTATGATCAGAATTACTTGAAACTTGGTATTAATGCTCTTCAATTAAATAAATACGTGTTATAGCATTTCTTGAAATTCATCCCATAAAGGCGTAATATAGGAGATGAAAATTTGTATGAAACCTACCTTTTTAGAGCTTTTTTTTGTAGTTTCAGCGCGAGCGAAGCCGCTGGTTCTGCTAGTATATTATAATTAAAATAAACTAACATATTTACATGAATCGAAAACAAAATTAAACATTTCTAAAATAAAAAAAATATATTATAACGATATCTCTCTTTTATTATAATATTATGTATAAAAACAATACGAATTAGCAATCTGTACACGTTATACGTTCACGTGCAAAATTCTGTGAGAGTGATTTACGGTCGGATAGTATAAAACATGATGTTGAAACAAAAACATAATTTAACAAAGGATTGCGCTTATCGACGCTGCAATTAATCGTCCATAGTTTCCAATAGATTATTATTTGTATAAAAAATTCCTGAACGTATTTTTATGAACCATTTTTAAATATAAAACAAATGAATAAAATAGAAAATATTAGAAGATTTTATTACAGTCTTATTTTTCAGTAGCGTAAGCCCAGGAATCCTATACACTGGTTATGAAAGTAGCAAAGCAATATAATTTTCTATTGGCTCAAATATTTTAAAGATAACTAAAAATGAAAATAAGCAGACAGATAGACAAAATGTTCTATAGTTTGTTAAGGATTAACGAGTAACATAATATAATGAAACGATATTAAGATCATAATAACACGGCGACATGTTTTGAATAAATACTATCTTTTCGGTTTTTTTGCGGATTTATTTTGATTTTTGTATGAAATGCGTTACAAAATACATTTTGTAATTTTGCGACAACTATATGTCAAAAAGCCTTAGTCTCTCCCGTGACTATATTACTGTAAAGAATTCATATTGCCGGGAAGCAGTAATCAAAATAAATCCACTAAATAAGCCGAAAAGATAGTTTTACTTAAAACTAGCAGAACTGGCGACTTCGCTCGCGCTAAAACTACAAAAAAATATCTAAACAGGTAGTTTCATTCGAAAAAACCTAAAAAAATAGTTTTATTTAAAATATCAAATATTCGCGTAAATCTAAGAAAGTTTTATGAGTACATATTCTTATAAGTTTTATATTGAATTACTACTTCACATATTTTCTGCCGTTATTTATTTAACTGTATAAATGTTTGCGTCGGTCTTAAAAGCTAAAGCGTAGTATTAGCAATCTGGGAAAACTTATTTCTATCGAAGTTCAATATAGCTACACCGTAAGTAAGTAAACTTATATTGTTAAAACTACTTACATATTACATTTCAGTTACTGACATATTAGAGTGGAACAAAAAAAAATTTTTTTCTTAGCTTGGCGGTAGAATTTGTAGCTTATAAAAAAATACAGTTTTTGAAAAAAAAATTTACTCAACATTTTGAGATGGCCCACTGGTTTTCAAAATAAATAATTAATTTAAATTATTACCAATAATTTAAATTAATTGTTAACATTATGAGTGAAAGATGATCTATGAAAACATTCAAGAATTGACAAATATAGTCCTTTTCTACTCAACTTTCTCTGTAATACTAAAAAAGTAACATGTTATTTTTTCGACTTTTTTATAAATTGTAAGAATGTTCAGAACATTTTTTTTTCGATCATAACTTTTAATTGACTTTAAAGAAGACACTCTTCAGTTTCTAAACCAATTTCAAGATTTTTTTTAATAAAAAAAAAATTAAAATTTCGACCACCTCAAAATGTTGAGTAAATATTTTTTTTTAAATATTTTTTATAAGCTTCAAACAAAAAATGTTTACTCCACCCTAAGATACATATTAAGCCAACGGGTCTAGAAGCAAATATTTTGCACAAAAATCCATACATATTATTAGGATGAGGACTAAAGACGAATTTGGCAAGTCCATCCTTTAAAGAGGTCAAGTAAGACAAAAAATTGTATAAAATGTATACGTTGTAGAGGGTATTTTCATGAATAAAAATATGAATATTGATAGCTAATTAAGCTTCTGTTTAAATTGCCTATGGGAAACACCATATGTAAAATTGTCAAGTATAGAATACTAGTTTTTGGTTTTTGGGTCATCTATTTCCTTGCCAAATTTTATCAAAATCTGTTCAGCGGCTTAGCCATGAAAAGACAACAGACAGAGTTACTTTCACATTATATAATAGTAAAGTATGGATCTGAAAGTCTGTTTGTCCCTCCCTCTATTAGCTTGTATTCGTTTAGTACATTAATGGGACTATACATCGACTTATTTTTTTTCGTACTATAAGTTAATGTTAAGTTAATATGCCGGAAAGTAACATAAGTACCTACTTTTATCTTGGTATATCCAACTAGAGTTAAGTGATAAGTTAAGAGATAGAGGTAGATACTAGTAACTCATGTGTGTATTTAGCCCTTTTTAGCGTCCCACTGCTGCGCACGGGTGTGCCATGAATACGCGGGGGATCAGGCCATAGTCCACCACGCTGGCCAAGACCGGGTTGGCGGACTGCACATGTCTTTTGAAAATTTGTTAGGTTGTCTCAGACACGCAGGTTTCCGTACATTTTTTTATACTGTAAGACAAGTGGTAATCATGATGAAAATAATTCACACATGGAAATATCAGATGTGCGAGACCCGGGATTTGAAACCGCTTCATTCGGTTTCTGAAGCGAGCGTATTAGCACTGGGCTACCACTGCCTCAAATATATATAACTATTTTGAATTTGGACTTAGATAAGAGAAATAAATATCACTTTTCAAATTATCTCAATATTTTACAATATTGTAATTAGCAAAGGTCGATTGGAAAGGATCTATGATATAAAAGCCTTATGCAAAAATTCACGTAAAATTCAAGTAAAACGTTTAAAATATATATTGCGTATTTCATAATTTAATATACCACAATTAATTCATAAATGTTTCATTTTATGAAATTGTTACGTAGCAATTTCCAAGGTAGAATACGAGAACAATTCTTAATTTTCACCTCTTATCGTAATTGCGATCTCAAGGAAATAATTTTCAAGTCGGGCCTAAGTGCTGTCGGACCCACTTGCGAGATGTTTAAGATTTTGTAAGAAGTTGTATTAAAATCGTATAGAAAAAAGTATATAGAATCGTTGGGATTTAAAAGAATAAGTTTTTAGTTCGGAAAGTTAAAGTTATTTTTTTGCATATAGAAACTCCTGCATCTAAAAATCACTTATTTTACAATAATCTAACGAATTATTTATAATATATTTTTTATTCATCCGACTGTCGGATGAATAGCAATAGTTGCCTATTATTCGTCCTATTAAAGTATGAATAATTATTTTTAATTCGTCCTTATCAAATATATTTAAACGAGCAATTCTTGTATATATCCGAGATTCAGATTATATATATAATCTGAATCTCGAAAACGGCTCCAACGATTTTCATGAAATTTAGTACACAGAGGGTTTCAGGGGCGATAAATCGATCTAGATTAGTCCTATGTCTGGGAAAACGCGTGTTTTCGAATTATCATGCGGTTTCCTTTTGAATTATTCCACGAAAGAAAATATGGTCGATAATTACGCACGCTGGAGCATAAGCATCATGATCAAGAGGCCAAAGCGCAAGACTGACAATCATAGGTGTCCGGGTTCAAATTCTGATCGGATATAATTTTTTTACTTTTGTTTTTTTTTTAAATTTATTTAAGTTTTTAGTTTAAAAAAAAATGTACTTTAGGCCAAAACTCCAAAGGAAGCTCGGTAGCCCAGGTACTTTTATTTTAAGTAAGCATAGCAACAGCCATAAACTTATTTCGTGTATCTCGGATAAAACTCTAACGGTTTGGATCAAATTTTGTACTTAGATAAGGTTTTGATTTTTAAGTTTATCTATATTATATGTAGATGTTGCTCAGATATTGAGATTTTAAGAGATACTAGAGATACTATATCCCTTCGCCAACTTGTTTTGATCATTTTAGTTAGCCTTTATGCAGTCGGGTTTTTTTTATTTTAATAATATATTTTTTTATTTACTACTTGGCACTAACACACAAATTGGCGCCTGAAATCCGCCATTTTAATTTTTAAATATTTTTTATATTTTTTAACACTCGCGCTAACAAGACGAATCTAACAACGTATGAATCATTAAAATCGGCCAACGCGTTTGGTCTTTAGAATGCCATATAGGAACAAACATACATACATAGACTGATAAACACATTACCCTCCTTTGCGTCTCGCAGTCAAGTAAAAATAGCTTTAAGCTTATAATGGCTCTTTATAGATCACAAGCCTTAAGTAACAATGTTGCTAGGTAGATAATTAAGAATTCTGATTATATTATTATTTTGGAAAATGAGGTATTTCGCAAATGGTAATATAATGGTAGCCTCCAGGTTAATTTTGTTTCAAATAGTATATTCACGCAAAAATTAATATTGTATTATTTATTATAATAAGAAAAATCTTTGTTAAGATTATTTTATATTCTTTCTATTTTCCTCTCTTTACTTTTAATTAATAGTAAGTTAAATAAAAAAAATTAGATAATTCTTAAAATTTAAGAAACTTCTTTTTTATGGTGTCCATATGGTTTATATATATTTTTTATGGAGACCATACAAAGTATATTTTACGAATAAAATTTTATCGTTTTCGCCAGATTTTGATCTACGTAGTTTCTTTCATAATGCGTCGCCATATTGTGATTTGACAACGTAACATCCGCCATATCGTTTATCTGCAATCGTTCAAGATTTGCCTTGCTATGTGTAGACATATCGAATCACTTGGGCCACTAATAGGTACTAAGTTTAAAAAAAAAACCTGAAAAAGTAAGTTAGATCTGTTACGGTGATTAAATTTAACATTTTTAACGTACATATTCAAAAAGTATGGGATATAAAATTTAACTACTTAAGGCCTGGACATATCATGACTTGGCAAAATATTTAGTTAGGAGTACCAATTAAAACGTTATACTCATTTTTCAGTATAAAACGTATAAATAAAATCAGCCAAATAATGAAATGGCGACATTATTTATAATATAATTTATTATTACATATAAATGTTTCTTACAGCTAAATGCCTTTTAAGGTGAATACCACATACAAGTATAGAGATTTTATAAAATATTTATATCTTTATTAGTACAATAATAAATTACATAATATTATAAATTATTAAATTATACAACACACAATTAAAAAAACAGGAAGAATTACAAAATAATCTATACATATATTAAAATTGTATCTAAGCCGAATCTGTACAATAAATATTTTTTGGAAAATATTATTAAAATAGACATTATCGATACAGAGGCCGAAATTATAGTTTTTAGAATTTTTGTCTATCTTTTTACTATACATATATCTTTTTACTATACTAATATGTAAAACCTAAGAATTTGGTTTTTGGTCATCTGAACGCGGGCGAAGCCGCGGGCAATGCTAGTGTTATTGTATGTATAATATGTGTCATCGTATACGAGAATAGAATCTTCAATATCCAGCAGTTAAACTACAGTAAAATACATCGTAAATATACCAAATAGTCACAATAGTGACTGGTATATTAGAAAATATGAGATAGGAACTCCAAATGCAACTTTAACGTTTCAAATCCAACGGTATCTGTTATCAAAACCCATACGCAAATGTATCCACGTCGAGCTTCAATTCCAATATCGCGTCGTAACGTGCAGATAGCAAAACGACTATGAAGCAACATTATCGTTGAGCTTCACTAGTGGTATAAACATTTAAGATATTTTCCTATAAAACATAGTATAAAACTATTTTCCTATAAAACATAGTAATAAACTAGGATTTCTTTGGGATTTATATCAGAGCTTACAGATGAGATATTTTCCCGCAGTAAAAAGTATCCTATATGTTGACCCGGATATCATACCGAATTTCATCAAAATCTGTTCAGTGATTTTTTTTCAGACAGACAAAAATTTTGAAAACTATACATTCGGCCTCTGTATCGATAATAGTGTCTACTTCAATAAGATTTTCCAAAACATATAGAAATTACACATTCGGCTTAGCTAAAATTTTAATAACAAGTACCTATATGTATTTATACTAATATTACAAAGAGGTAAAGTTTGTGAGATTGTGAGTTTGCGAAGTTGTGAGGGGTAACCTTATTTAAATTTATTAGATTCAAATAAAAATTTGTATACAGTATTTCAGAAAAAATATTCAAGTTTGCTTATAAAAATTGTCACTTTTTATTTTATTTTCAATGTTTGCTTTTTATTCTCCTGCTTGAAAATAATATAAAAAAAACAAGGTGATTTTTTTAAATTATTTTCCCCATTTTCCATAACCCAACTTAAATCATAAAAATAAGGACAGAAAAGGGTAATAATTCTAAGATAAAATTCTAACATCTTCAAAGAAAAAATATATATTAATACTTTTTATTAAACCAAAGTAATGTTATAGCACAAATACTATTATTTTAAGTGATAATAAATAAATAATATCTTATTTTTAATTTCTTCTAATGTAATTTAAGAAAGTATTAAAATATATAAAAATTTATAAAATAATTTATACAGAATATGTTTATAACTAAGTATTACAGACTATGTTATCATGTAATGTGACCTGTCTTCTGTACAGGCTATGATGACCTTTCATCTTATCTTTGCAAAGTAAACTTTGCAAAATTGTGTTTCCTCATTCTCAGATACTTCTTTTCAATAAAATTGACTTGTATTTTGAAAACTATTATATGACAGCTTATATGATAATTAGAATCTTTGATTTACACACATCTTATAATAAAATTTCTGACCTCAACAACAAAGTGTTTAAAATTACAAAATATAAAAAAGCTGGATTAGAAAAACCAAATTATAGAATGGATGTTTTTCATGAAGAACAGTTGATACTGGACCTACTGAACCGATTTAGATTAAATTTGGTAAAAAGATAGTTTGAGAATTTTTATCCCGGAAATCATACGTCAAGGGGGTGAAAATGTGGATGAAGGTTTGTATTAGGAAACAAACTAGGGACGAACCCGAGCGAAGCGAGGGTGTGTCGCTAGTAGATTATAAAGGAGTGGCTACTTTTCCCACCTATCAAAAAAGAAGGGTAATGTTTTTCTTCATCATCGTCAAAAATATATTATACTAGCAGACCCGGTCACGCGTTTCCGAAGCACACATATAAAAATCGTTAATTTGGCAATAAAAAAGGAAATAATCGGGATAAATACTATCCTATCTTTTAAGTTAAAACAAATCACATATTTTTGAAAAAAACCACCCACGCTAAAATCGGATAAGTAGTTTCGGGGTTCATTCCGGACCAACATCGTGACGAGAATTTTAATTTTAAGAAGATTATGTAAATATTTTAAGAGGCCGTAATTTTTCTTTACCAGTTTTGTGTTTTAACCTTCTAATCGTTGTATTAGTTTGAACGCTTCTTAAAGATACTTAAAATCGTGAAAAAAGGAGATGGTTATAACAATTTGATTACATGATGCTGATCTGATGATGTTACAAAAACGTAGTAAAACCTTCAAATATGGCTTGTAAAATTTGTTTAACCAGTCCCTTACTATTACATTTACCAGTTGCTAAAAAATGGTTTATTTGGTTTTTATAACTATAATCTACTAGCGACTCGTCCTCGCTTCGCTCGGGTTCGTCCCTAGGTTGCTTCCCCATACACACTTTTACCGTCATTTTCACCGCCTTAAGGGATGATTTCCGGGGTAAAAAATTATTTTTATACGTTATTCTATGTCTTTCCCAAGGTTCTAAATCTAAAGGTTAGAAATCGACTTAGCAGTTTCGGAGCCTATTCGATACAAACAAACAAAAAAAACTAATTTTTCCAGATTAGAATTGATAATTTCCAAAAGATTGTCCTTTTGTAAAAACCATAATATAAGATATCTTACACTATCTCCTTTAGGAATTAGTTTAAATTGTAGATAATTGTAATAAAGCAAATAATGGAAGAAAGGAATGTATTGTTCATTAAGTTGCATCTAACCGCAACTAACAGTGCTTTTGAAACTCGTGACTGAGTCGTACGTGAGCAACGCTTCAACTTTAACAACATTATCTTACTAAAGAAAGATTTCGAACTATTTTGCTGTAGAAAGTTTATTCTCTTCCTTTAATTACTCCATCTATTCTCACCGAATATATTGTAAATAATTGAATTATTTAGAAATATGTAGGTAATTCATATAGAATTTTGTAATATTTAGGATGTTATAGAAAATAAAATGGTTTCCCCATAAAATATTGTATTTTCCTAGAAAAATGTTCGTGTCCTAAATAAAAATATTGTACCTTAACAGCAACTCACAATATCTTCGATTCGCTCAGACCCTCGCCGACCTCGCAGTAAAGCCTCACGTGACCCTTATTAATTTTATCAAAATATAGATACTATTTTCTTACTATAAAACTTCACTTTAAGCCTGTCTTCAGACTTACGCGTATTCCACATATATTTCCATTGTACCAAATTTTATTATAATTTGAAGTCGCAGTCAAAAAGTATCAAAAACCAATCTCATTTTGCCACTTAAATATTAATCTATACTCTATACTAATATTTTAAAGAGGTAAAGTTTGTGAGCTTGTGAATTGTCAGTTTGTGACGTTGTAGGGGATAATCTCTGGATCTATTGCACCGATTTAGATAAAATTTGGTAAGAAGATAGTTTGAGACACTGGAAAGGACATAGGATACTTTTTATCCCGGAAATAATTCCTTAAAGGGGTAAAAATGGGGATGAAATTTTGTATGGGGAATTAACCTAGGAACGAACCCGAGTGAAGCGAGGGTGAGTCGCTAGTGTACAGTAAAAATAAACTTGTGGTGATCGAAACATTACGTTGTAAATTATATCAGGATTTAGATTAGAGAAGCGACGTACATCAAAGGATGAATGTTTTGAAATACCACACGTTACTAATAAGGGTGTTTACCCATTTTAACTATGCATGATAAAATGGTTCCGTAGCGTAATTTGGGGGCGTTATCTATTGATGTTTGTTTCAGACCTAAGAAGTTACTTATACATTGCAATGAGATGAATAATTTTATAAGGAACTACCGACCAGTAATAATAACAAAAGCTAAAATCTTAATTTCTCAAACTGTTGCGTTATTTAACTATTTTAGGGGTCAAATTTTGAAAAATATTTTTTTATATTTAGATGACACGTTTTGCTCAGTTTGTAGTGACCCTACTTGCTGTGCCAGCGGTCGCGAGTTCGAGTTCCGCTGGAGGCATTCATTTGTATGATGAGCACGAATGTTTGTATGAGTCCAGTAATGAGTCTTTATATTTAGAACAAGCAGTTTACCCTCCCTTCGCTCGGGTTCACCTCTAGGAAAACGACAACAAACCTATCCCACGGGAACCGTTCATTTTTCCGGGATAAAAAGTAGTTTATGTGTTGTTCCAGACTACAATCTGTGCCAAATTTCATCCAGATCCGTTCAGCCGTTCTGGCGTGAAAGTGTAACAAATACCCATACATACCTACTCACAAATTTTCACATTTATAATATTAATAATAAAACGGATGTGTACGTATTTAAAGTTATATATATATATATATATATATATATATATATATATATATATATATATATATATATATATATATATATATATATATATATATATATAAAACCATATTTATCCAGACTCCTGGAGCTAGCATCAAACCCTCGATACTACTGTAGCATTAAACTAACTTCCAAATAGAAATACCAAGACTGTTCGTTCAAATCTGTATAGGATTCATCAACTTGAAACGCGCTTCGTCACTGTAATCACAGCAGAACTGGGTAAATGTTCCTATTTGCGAATTGTATTTGTATTCTATCTACAGTACAGTGCCTATAAAGCAGAACAGTTTAAGAGATTGTTGTAATCGTTTTGACTGACTTTAAAATGCACAGATTTTCAATTATGATATATATTTGTATATCATACGCGTATATATAAGTCAGTTTGTGTTTATTTTATTTTGTTAAAGGGATGCTTTCATGTTTTTAAGAAAAAAACCAAACACTAATTAAAATAATTATAATACTTTCTTACATTTACGCGAATATTTGGCATTTTAAATAAAACTATCTTTTCGGATATTTTTGCAGATTTATTTCGATTTTTGTTACTGATGTTTCGAATGCTTTACAGCAATCATGGTCACGGGTGACACTAAGGTTTGACACGTCTTAGAGGTTATTCATTATATATAGTCAGTCGTTGTTCTTTGAAAAAAAAAATCCAAAAAGATTATTATTAAAATAATTTTAAGACGGATGTACGTCTCTAGTTTGACTATAATATCCGAAAATACTTGCAAAAAATAGAAATCAATAGAGATACATATATAAAAAAATATACTAAACAAAAATAGAATCTAATACCTCGTATATCAGCCACTACGCTTACTATCTCTAAGTATCAATATCGTATTCTTTTAAACAACATTACACGCATAAGTATTCCCATGACGCTACCCTTTTCCCATTGAAAAGAAAATTCCAAATGTAATAGTGTAGAATGGAGCCGTAACCTTAAAAGGGGAAGCGTGATAATATCTTTAACGCTTTCCGCTGAGAACTTTTGAATAACATATCAACAAGTATACAGGGTATTTAAAAATTAACGTCCCATAGCTTAAACATACTACAGTTAAATAAATAATTGCTTATATTTTTAGGGTTTCATTCATTACTAAGGAGTTATGTTTATCTGTTTGTCGTCCCTTTTATTAGAGATGTTTTTCTAGAATCTATTATATTATAAACTAGCGACTCACCCTCGCTCCTCGGGTTCGTTCCTAGGTATATTTTAGCGGTTAGTATAGATTTCTCAGAGATGAGATATTTTCTCGCAGTAAAAAGTATCCTATATGTGGGTCAACATATAGGTCAGGATGGATACCTAACTATCATCATACCAAATTTAATCAAAATCTGTTCAGTGGTTATCTAGTGATGCGTTCCCAGACAGACAGAAACACAGACAGATAGAAAAAAATCTTAATACTATAGATTCGGCCTCTGTATCGATAATAATTAATAATGAATATTTCTTTACTTTCTTTTTACCGCGGGAGATAATCTAATTTCCACGGGAAAATACGTTATAATATGGAATGGATGGGATGAAAGTTTGTATGAAACTACCATTACAGGGATTTTTTGTAGTTTTAGCGCGAGCGAAGCCGCGGGTTCTGCTAGTAGTAATATAATTTTCTATGCATTCTTTCATTAAAAGTTTTACAGATATTTTAATTTTCTTATAAAACGTGATAACCTCGAATGCAGAGTTAATATGATACATAGTATCAAAATAGTTGTTTAATGTTTGATTAAATTTGACCGAACTTTTCTCCGTATAACGTTAAACGTTCAAATTCGCCACTTAACTGTATAATTTTAACATTTAAAGGTTATTTAAATCCCGCAAATTAGAACATTTTCGAGCTTTATAGCTCTGTGTTATTTTATAGACCATTTCTAAAGCACTTACAATATTATGAACATATACCCGATACCTATATCATTATGGCATATGATAAGTATATGATATGGCAGTGGTTGCGCAGTGGTCGCTTGGGAAACCGAGTGAAGCGGGTTGAAATTTCGGGTCTCTGATATTTTCATGTGCAAATCATTTACTACATGATAACCACTTTTCTTAACCACTTACGGTGAAGGAAATCATCGTGAGTAGTCATGTGAAGTCCGCCAACCCGCACTTGGCTAGCGTGGTGTACTATGGCCTGATCCCCCTCGTTTAGAACGGTAGCCCGTGCCTAGAAATGGGACGTTAAAAAAGGGTTAAATACAATATGATATGGAAGATAATAGAATAATTTAATATCATAGAGATGACCTGAATATAGAGCCAGGAGGTGGATGTTGGAACTCTACAATTGCTTCTGGCAAATCTTTCAAATTTGGGCTCATTTAATTCATTTGAAGAGTATCTTGCATTATAATTGGTTAAAACATGTTTTTTTTTCTGTTTTTTATATCCAATAATATAAAAGTGCGTAAATTGATAATTTAAAATTAAAAATAAATATTTAAGCGCAATATTTAATTTATCAGTAGAAAAATATGTTATTTTCGCTGGCTGTGTTTCCTAAAAATTTCACTTACGTATAGACACGATGAAACTATAAGGGCTGAATTCTTTTTACCCTTGACACTAAAGATGATATAATAAATTAAATATCCTAATAAATAACATATTCTATTTTTTAAATTGCTTTAAAGATAAAAAAAAATATTTTAATTGGCATAACTTTTTTAATTTTATGAACCGATTGAAATAAAACAAATATACTAAAATTTCATTGAAATTTACCACAATATAGGAGTGAAAACCCCACCCAAATCAGGTAAGCCGTTTCTGAGAACACAAAAGAAATCATTGTTTTGGGTTCTATTGCGTTAACAAAGACTCCCAATAATAGTTTTTCTTACATATCTTCAATGTACAGACGGTGGTCAGTTACACTTTTATTATATATATATATATATATATATATATATATATATATATATATATATATATATATATATATATATATGTAGATGTAGATGTAGATGTCAATTTAAACTAAAAAAAAATAGTAAGCCTTGTTTTAAACTAACTATTTTAATCGTTTAAAAAATTACTAACACAATTTAATTATCTTTATAAATGAATTTCAAGATAAAGATAGAGTCTTAGAGAGAACTACGAGTATTTAAAAATACTTGTATTTTTCTTCTAAGAAAACCTTTAACAATGGGTTTCTTGACAAAAAGTCAATTAACGTGGCGCATCTTAACTTGTCTCTGTCAGCTTCAATGTGTCTATCTGCGTATTTTCTTAAACTAACGACGTACTGTAACTCTGTTTGTTATATAAAAAAATCATTCATGTATATAAAAAATATTTATTAGTTTGTCTATATATAAAATGAATGTTTTTAAAAAATGAAACCATTTAACTGATTGTGGTGAAACTTTGATAAGCTGTTATGCAAAGCAAAGGTTCTTGGCCAAAAAAATAATTTCTATGTTTGTCCAGTATGCGTACGTAAACCATTCTTAAGGGCACATTATGATAAAAAGCGAGTTTAAGCCGATAGTTTGTTATAAAACTTATACATCGATTAATGTTAAAATGCAAGCAAAATCCCGACGTTTCGAATGATTTACAGCAAATATGGTCATAGGGGAGAGGATGATAAGGTTCATCGAGAACCAAAAATCAAAATAAATACGTGAAAAAATACGAAAACGTAGTTATATTTAAAATAAATGTTTGTATAACAATGATTAGCAGCTGAGTAAGATATTTAGTAATCGTTAAACTAAATTACGTCGTGCCGCACGATAGAGAGATGACCTAAGAAAGGTGGGCTGACTGGCTGGCTAAGGCTGGCTGCGGATGGATTTGGGATGTCCAGGACCGAACTGGTTGGCGCTCATTGGCGGAGGCATTCGTTCAGTAGTGGATGACGATTATTTTCATAGCAGAGTACTACTATATGTAGATGTCAATGTGTGGGACTAATGTCGTAATAATTAAATAATTAATGTATTGCAATAATGTAAACAAATATTATTTTAAAAGAGCATTTGCTGATTTTTACTGGCTTTTCTCAGCAAAATTGCCTTTCAAGCCAGTGGAATCTCCACGACTGATATTTAATAAAATTTTTTAAGTAAAAATTGACTATTTAAAAGTGCTTATAAAATTCAATTTGAATAAAGTTTATTTCGATTGGATTTGATTTGAAATACGTATTGAATTTATTAATTTCATTTTCTATTAAACTGTACCTGTTACGATTGCACCGTCCGTTTCCATCTCAATAAATCCTTTCATCAAAGGTTGTCTGGTCGAGATATCTTCTAGCTATAAGACAGCAATTGCATGCTTCATAATAATTATATTATTAACGCCATACAATACTCTGCGTTTTAATTATTATTGATACAATGCATAACAGTTATTTTCTATACAGAAATGTATATACATATTGTCTTATGAAATAAGGCAAGATAAAATATTAAAAACTGATTTGACTCTGGTATCTCGGACATGTCAAAAACAATATGCATTCAAACATGTCTACAATATTTCTTTAATTTGATTATTATTATACTACCGACATACCCTCGCTTCGCTCGGGTTTGTTTAGGTACGTTTTAATTTTTTGAGCAGAATTCTAATTATTTTTCTAAAATAAAAGTTGCCTATATTACTCCCTATAACATCAGCTATCTGAAAGTCCCATCAAAATCAGTCCAGCCGTTTCAGAGATTATCTGGAACAAACAGACAGACAAATAGACAAAAATTATAAAAATTGTGTTTTTCTTATAATTACCATATATAATTTCATATGCATTTAGTAAAACGCTGTTATTTGGACATTACAAACAGACACTTCAATTTTATTTATCTGTATAGATACGCTTTTATATATAAACGCGAAATTATACTAAGCACTTGTCTGAATACCTACTTAATTAGAGTATTCTATGCATCAATTTTCATGGCGATTGGATAAATCGAGCGCTAAAATGATTCTAGATAGTAAATTCAGATAAATTTTACCTACTTATCTGCTATAAAATAAATAGCAATGAAGTTTAAATTACAATTCGTTTCAATTTTCTTATTAATAGCTTCAAAAAGTGCCAGTAGACCACAAATTACTTCGCCAATGCCACGTAGAATGAAGACACAAAGGAAATTGGTTAAAGGTTAAAATATATGAGTATTAGCGCAACACTTGTATATTTTAATGCGTTATATTTTACCAAAGTCTATCAACAGCTACTACATAAAAAAATCGGTTGACAAACAGAGTTGAAAAATGGTACTGAACGGTTATATCATTGTCTATTTATATAAAAGAACACCCTTCACGAAACTGCAGCATCCCTTTAAGTTAAACCTTTACTTAGAAGTGGGATGTTAAAAGGGCTGAATTATTATTACTAGCGATACGTAATCAATTATCGATTTTGGTCTATCTTACCAGATTAAGTTAACGACTATAGTAACATCCACATTATAGATACTATAAGATAGGTAAGATGATTTATTTAAGAAACTAGCGACTCCTCCTCGCTCCGCTCGGGTTCTGCCCTAATTAAATTTAAATGTTTAGTATTGATTTCTTAGAGATGAGATATTTTTCCACAGTAAATAGTATCCTACATGTTGACGCGGATAACCAGCTATAATCATACCAAATTGGATCAAAATCCCTTCAGTGGTTTTTCCATGATGCGGGCACAAAGAAGATTTGATTCAATTTGCCTCTGTATCGGGCTAATTTTCGTTTAAATCGGTCTAACAGTTTCGGAGATTAGCCCGTACACACAGACAGAGAAACAAAAAAGTTTAAAAAAGTCTGGATTTGTTCTACTTCTCTTCTTACATCCCCCTGACTTGGTTTTTATCATTTTCTTTTCTATGTACAGACATTCGACCTCTACAGTTTTATAATATGTATAGATAGCTTATCCCACGTAACGCTATCTTGTGATTGATTGATACATGTACCAATCATTGTTCCATCACTAGAATTTAAATGAGATAAAGGGATTGCATTATTTTACGCAAATTAAATTATATTGAAATTAGACTGAGTCTATTCATACATACTACGAATATATTACGACATTTTCGTATTGATATATTCGTGTATCAATTGAAATAATGAATGTAATGTAACGGATAAATTCCTTGTACAGGATTGTCTTTGTTAAAAAGACTGTTAAATCCATCTGGTAAGTCAAAAGATATGTGTAGATAAAGCTGTTTCAGATGTTTTAAGGATTTTTTGCAAGCATTTCTATATAGAAAAGAAAAACTCTAACTCAAACTTTTTCAAAGTTAAACTATGTGATAAATATAATTGAAGCTAAAAAATTGGAAATACATATACCTATTAGTATCTCAAAATGAAGCGTGGTTAAAAAAATATTCTATTTTTTTTCATCGAAGTCTTTACGAATCCTCGCCACAAAATTAAGTATGGGTAATTAAATAATAGTTTATTTCTGTAATATAACCAAAAATTCACAGAAATCTAAATATCAATAATTATATACAATTATTTATTTATACAGTTCCTAGATTGTTAGATAAGTAAGATAAATTAAAATGATCAGGTCGATTTAGTTGCTTGGAATGCGTTATGAAATAACAATAAACAGTAAACGTTTATGAAATCCTTTATAGCTAGCGAAGCTCATTCCTTTTGTTTTAATGGGTTAAAGCAGGCGTGAAGTTATATTGTGTCCAACTTATCGTGGTGGGGGAGGGGGTGGGGGGAGAGGGTGGTTCATTAGCGTCAGGCAATCCAGCCAAGCACGAAGGCAAGAGACACTGGGTGGCCACCTCGGTGGGTATGTCATGAAGGTTGCTCCTGGTACTTCTCTGCTAGCAGAGTGGACCGTAGAAGCAAGCTCTTGGTTGCTGTGGTCTGCCTCAGCAGTCCAACCGTCGGGGCGTCATGATGGAGTACGTAAGCAATCCGACGGCACATTATTGGTTTTAGTGGGTAATACTGGTTTTTCTAATCTGTGAGCTCAACAAAACCACTTGTATATAAGTTGCATCTCAACACGTTAAAAAAGGCGTAAGTTTATATTAATAACAGATTTTTTTTTCAAATATATATAAATAATCTACATAGTTATATTACTAATAAGCAAAGATTCGTTTTCCCGAGGGAGCTATTTGTTTTCCCCGGAATTTATATTTAAAATGTTTTATGGGTATTAGATGATAATCATGACATATTTAATTTATATTTTGAAATATAGTAACCCTGATTTATATATATCTAATATATCTTTCTATAATTTTATAGAGGCAGAATTTGTTTGTTTGTTTATTTGACGTGCTTATATCAGGAACTACTAATCCCATTTAAAAAAAATCTAAAAATGGTATAATCATCGTGCTACTATCCAATGGAGTGGAGCAGTAATATAATATAAAGTCTATTTATTCCATAATAACCGTTAATTTTATTTAAACGACCACTTTTGAAATGAAGTCATAATAAAGCTTTGCACAAGATAAAACGATTTAACCATTGTTTCTTTTAATGTTCCATTCATTGTATTCTTGTATTCGGGATAGCTACGCCATTCCGAAGATTAGGTATAAATAGACATACAAGATAATTTAAATAGTTTTGCGTATGAATATACACACGCACACACACACACACACACACACACATACACACACACACACACACACACATACACACACACAGAGAGAGAGAGAGAGAGAGAGAGAGACAGAGAGAGAGAGAGAGAGAGAGAGAGAGAGAAAGAGAGAGAACCATAAAGCACGTACGTACTCATAGATACGTGCTCGTACACACATTATACACAATATAATATCTCCACATTATATCCGTTGTAAGATAGCCCGAAACAATAGTTATATAATATCCTATATAATAAGAGCAAGGCGGTTAAGTTGCATTGTGTATAAGCGTAACATTTTCAAAGGTGATCTCATTTAGGTGATAGCGTCATCTTTCTCTTGTAAAGCGGAAACGAGTGGTCGTTAGGTAGCGATATCTTGTGATGTGATGTACCTGACTATACATATAATGTTAACTTACTTCGTTTAAATATTTTGAAATGCATTTTGTAGTTTATTGTTATAATTATATGTATATATATATATATATATATATATATATATTATATATATATATATATATAATATATATATATATATATATATATATATATATATATATATATATATAAAATCTCGGTTGCAATAGCTCTTGCATTTTTCTATTACATCTGTGTAAATTTCATCCAAATCATTTCAGCCGTTTCAGCGTACACGCCCATATACACATACAAACATATATACACATACAAAGTTTCACGTAATATATTATTACTACCGACTCATCCCGCCTTCACTCGGGTTCGTCTCTACGTTTTATGGTTAGTATAGATTTCTCAGGCATGAGATATTTTCCTTCAGTAAAATTATCCTAAATGTTGCCCCGGAATGATGAAATGATCAAAATCTGTTCAGTGGTTTCTCGTGATGCATTCTAAGACAGACAGACAGACAAAAATTCAAAAAACTATAGATTCGGCCTCTGTATCTATAATAATAACTATTTCAATAAGATTTTCAAAAAAATATTTAATTTACAGATTCGACTCAGTAAGAATTATATTATATTTATAATATAATAATAATAGCAGACCAACTAATGACTTCTTAGCCTCACTTAAGGTTTTTTTTTCACATAACAAACAGTATTATGTGCTACTCTAAATTATAGTCTATATGTTTACACACTAAAAACCTAAATCAGTCACATACACAAACAAACAAACATACCAATTTCGAATCAAATCAACTTTTTTTTCTGTTTTCATATAAAATTTTATTGTTATTTTAAACTTTATTATCTAAAAATATAATAAAATGTCCCCATCACGTAACATCGCGTAAATTGTCTTAACTTAATGCTAAAATTATAATTAGTCTCCGTTGTTTCCTCAAAATTTACTTTTAATAAGCGTTTTGGTTTGCTTAAGATTAAATCCTGCCGCGAAACAATATCTTGAAGACAAACGATGCAAATAATATCCTTTTGTTATATCTTTATTTTAATCTACTTGCTTTCGTAATATTTAGACGCCAATGGATTTATAACTTTCGTGATTTAACTGGTTTTAATTAATTTATTCAACTTCACGCATTATCATTTACAAGATAAAGATCAAATACTAAAAGATGAAGAGAAAGATATAATCTTACTAATATTATAAATGTGAAAAACGTCTGAACGGATCTAGATAAAATTTGGCACAGAGATAGATTGTAATCTGGAATAGCGTATAGGCTTTTTATACCGGAAAAATGTACAGTTTCCGTTGGATAGATTTGTTTCTGTTTCGTAACCCTGTTAAAGATATGAGAATGAATGCTGCCTGTAATATATATATATATATATATATATATATATATATATATATATATATATATATATATCTTTTTTTTGATCTATCTGAACTACGTATAGGTACAACGATTTTAACAATATTACAATACTCTTTGATTTTCACGAATATTTGACATTTTAAATAAAACTATCTTTTTGGATTTTTTCGCGGATTTATTTAAATTTTTGGTTTTTCCTAAGCCAAAAATTAAAATAAATCCGCGAAAAAATCCTAAAAGCTAGTTTTATTTGAACAATATTTTATTCAAGCTTAAACATTTTTATTCAGTCATTTCAAATGTAAGTCATATAAATAGACAGAAGACAAAACAGTTCTGTGCCTTCTGTGACAAGTGACACAAGTCAAAAATCTACATTTTACAGGAGAGCAAAAACAAGATTTAAAAAATTCTAGCTTCTTGGCTCTCAAATCAAAATCTCAAATCAAAACCAAATCTAAATCAAAAATGTATGAAGAACAAGACGTGCTAAATGATACAAGTGCTGGGATACACCTATAAACTTTTAACTTTTGTGGTTTTGGGATTTGGTTTGGTTTGGTTTTGGGTTTTATGATGGTATGCAATTTTTTTCGCGATTTTGGTGCAGTGATTTTACATGAACTTGATCCTTCTAAAACAATTAAGATGAGCGCGTGGACTGTCAAGTGGTTAGTCGTCTTTTACGACACCCTCGGAATGACTTTGAAAAGAGACTTTCAAAAGAGTTGGTGACTTTCAGTATTCTCAATCCGCCACCACACGGACAGTTGCAATTAGTAGTTGCCGAACTGAATCAGATAGGTGTACCTTCTTACAGACATTTTTATTATCATTTCCAAAATCTCGAATTGCTAAAATTATGGATTTAGCCACTAGTCACATGGCGAACATGAGTCACAAGACCATATTGAAGCTTAAATTGAACGAACAGAACAAAATAATAATACCAATGAAGAAGGCTTATGGATATCATGTAATAGAACTTATTGAAGGATCGCTGCCAGTAGTAGTGAACCTATAGTAAGTCCAGTCCCTACTATCCACGAACACAAAAATTCAGAAAAATCTGCAGAGAATTTAAATGAAATGGTAATTAACAATTATAATAAGACAAACGAAATAAATTACAAAGATTCCAAAAACCCTATGATGATTTGAACCTCACGGGTTCATCCAGCGAAGCCTTTAAAGAATTCCACGAATGAATAGAAAAGCAAAGACAAAGTCTTCTATCTTTTATTCTAATATCTATACAATACACATATACTAAAATTCTGAGTCGAATCTGTACATTAAATATTTTTTGTAAAATCTAATATATATAGTCATTATTATCAATACAGAGGCCGAATCTATAGTAATTAGAATTTTGTCTGTCTGTCTGTATGTCTGGCAACGCACCACTAGAAAACCACTATACAGATTTTTATGAAATTTAGTGTGAAGGTAGCTGGTTATCCGGGTCAACATATAGGATACTTTTACTGCGATAAATATCTCGTCTCTGAGAAATCTATACTAAACGTTAAAACGTAACTAGGGATGAACCCGAGTAGAACGAGTGAGTCGCTAGTTTTTAAAACAAGTCCAGTAGAGTCCAAAAATCTCCAATTTATGAGTACTTCTTTAGATTATAAAGAAAATGAAATATAAATACTGAGGCAATAGTGTAATATACATTATATAGCTTTCAGCACAAGACAAAGGATCGAGTGTGAAAATTATCTCGATACTCAAGCAACTTGTTAACTAAGGTTTGGCTACTGTCGATAACTAGTTTGAAACTAATATTCCTAACTTGAATACACGAGTATGTTTAACGAAATTACGTGTATTAATGCTTACTCATACTTTGAGCATTTCGTGCCGTGGTTACATTATCTGTAACTGCCTCGGTGGTCTAGTGGTTAGCATGTATGGTTGGACATCCAGAGATCGTGGGTTCGAGTTCCGTGTCGGGCCTTTAGTTATTGAGTCTTTTTATTAAGAAAGTCTCAGTAACAGCCTGATCTTGGGAAGTTGGTTGTGTTTCACCTCCTTGCCTCGGAGAGTACGTAACTCCGTCGGTCGTACATCTAATCTCTTACTATTAACTACTAGCGGCTCACCCTTGCGTCGCTCGGGTTTGCCTCTAGATAAACAAAAAAAAAATCTATCCCACAATAACCATACATTTTTCCGAAATAAAAAGTAGCCTATGTGCTATTCTGATGTATGTGCTATATTATTGTACTGTTTCATTAAAATCCATTAAGTAGTCCTTGCGTGAAAGAGTAACAAACATCCATACATCTCTACATTCTCACAAACTTTCGCATTTATAATATTAGTAGGATTAACGCATTAATTGAAGTTTGTAAATCGTAGTAATAATTTCAAAATAACATCTGATCATATTAAAACCTAACTAAAAGTTTCGTAAATAACTTTTTATAAATGAAATATAGCCAAGTATAAGCCAGGCGCAATCACGTTCCGGGTCAATCCAATTACCTACAAGTCCGCAGCCGACGGTTCTAATCCATCTGAGATAGATTTTTCAGCTTTTAAGTTAGAATCACCTAATATTTAGCTTATGGACGCTGAGAACATCTTTTTATACTCCTACTACTGATTAAACCAGCATTATCTTAACACAATAATATAATTATTCATTTGTCATCATGATAAATATATAATTATTTACTATAATTTTATGTTTTATATATATATATATTATATATATATATATATATATATATATATATATATATATATATATATATATATATATATATATATATATATATATATATATATATATATATATATATATATATATATATATATATATATATATATATAAATACTAGCGACTCACTCTCGCTCCGCTCGGGTTCGTCCCTACTTACGTTTTAACGTTTAGTATAGATTTCTCAGAGATGAGATACTCTCTCGCAGTAAAACGTATCCTATATGTTGACGGATAACCAGCTATCATCATACCAAATTTCATCAAAATCTGTCCAGTGTTTTTCTCGTGGTGCAGTCACAGACAGACAGATAGACTAAAATTCTAAAAACTATATATTTGGCCTCTGTATTGATAATAATGACTATTTCAATAAGATTTTCCAAAAAAAAAATCATATACAGATTCGACTCAGAATGTATGTATAGATTTGATATAACTTTTTAAGGTATCACTTACACAATAAGTAAATAAACCTCAAATATAAAACACACACGTATAACGGCTACGTATGAGGGACCTTTCGAATTGGATTATGTGCCACGCATTTATCCTCGATAAAAATATGTCAAGAAAAAATGTCTCAATGTAGAAAAATTCTTTGAAAAAGACAGGCATGTGTGCAATTTTGTTAAGTGAGTTCCAACCTCTCATATACCTAGATAAATAACAATTGCTGTACTAGCATTGCCCGCGGCTACGCCCGCGTTCAGATGACCAAAAACCAAATTCTTAGGTCGTACACATTAGTATACTCTTTCAATGCAGTTTTTGTATTTTTTCTCAGAAATGAGATATTTTCCCGCGGTAAAAAGTATCCTATATGTTGAATCGGCTAACCAGTTATAACCATACCAAATTTCATCAAAATCCCTCCAGTGGTCTTTCTGTGATGCGGTAACAGACAGACAGACAGACAAAAATTCTAAAAACTATAGATTCGGCCTCTGTATCGATAATAATGTCTATTTCAATAAGATTTTCCAAAAAATACTTAATGTATAGATTCGATTTAGAATTTTATTATATGTATAGATGTGGAGTTTTTTGGAGTTATACTTCTTTTGGTACGTTTGGAAAAAAATATGAGAGTAAAATTTATACGTTGCGCGCGCACACCGACAGCCAAAAAGCGACATGTTGAAGTTAGCTGCATTCTTTTTACAAACAGAGAGTTGTGACATACGGGATGAAATCTTTATTTATTTTTGTTTTGTTACGCCAAAGAAGTATAATAAGTTTTTTAATAATTATAAGTAATATAGTATGTAGTATTCAGTCCTTTTTAACGTCCCACTTCTGGGCACGTGCCTCACTTTAATACGAGGGGGATCAGGCCATAGTCTACCATGCTGACCAAGTGCGGGTTGGCGAACTACACGTATTGCGAAAACTTACTATCTTCTCTCAGACATGCAGGTTTACTCGCGATGTTTTCCTTCACCGTAAGACAAATGATTAACATGTTGGAAATGATAATATCAGAGGTGCGAGACCCGGGATTTGAGCCCGCTTCACTTGGTTTCCCAAGCGAGAGCGTTACCACTGGGCCACCACTGCTCCAGTAATATGTACTTTAATTCAAATATTTAAAGCGGTTTTAAATTTCGGGGACTATTTTAATGAAAATTAATTTACTGATTTTAAGACATTTTATGAGATTTTATAACTGAATTCATTATATCAATACAATATTTTTTTTTATACGTAAGCAATATTTGAATGTTATGTAGTCTAAGCCCTTTCATATGCATTTGACACATTTTCAAACTTTCTCAATTCTTAACGTGAACGTTAAGACTACACGTGTAAGTATTACGTGAAAATTATGGAACTTACAAAGTTTGATCATGGAACTGAAACATCGTTATACCTTACACGAAAACTGTGGTCGTGTGTCAAAAGTAAAATAATATTTTAAAAAGAAAGCTAACGACTTTTGAAAAAAGCTTTACTCTTCACTTATTCATTTTTAAACAACTGTAATTCTTTTTAAATGTCTTAAGTTAAACTTAAATAAAAAATAATTTAATACTAATATTATGTGTCAAAAATAAAAAAAAAAACTTTTGTTTAGATTGAGTTAAAAAGTTAAAAGAATCCATAGATCTATACATATAATAAAATTTTGAGTCGAATCTGTGCATTAAGTATTTTATATACTTACTTTTTACTGCGGGAAAATATCTCATCTCTGAGAAATCTATACTAAACGTTAAAACGTAACTAGGGATGACCAAGAGTGGAGCGAGGGTGAGCCGCTAGTTAAGTATTAAATTTTATGTTTTTAATAGGTATATTACTGTATTAAAATACGTTTGTTCGTTCATTTGTAGACCTATACCTCTAAACTCACTCGTCATATTTTCTTTTTCTATTATAAATAAATAAAAATTGAGACATTAACACACACCTGACTTGTGTTATGGATACCAGATAGTTGATACACTACACATACATAGCTTTAAATATGTAAACGTTTATAAATATAAACACCCATGACTAGAGTACAAACATTCGTGCTCATCACGCAAACGAATTCCCCCGGCGAGACTGGAACCCGCGACCGCTGGCACAGCAAGTAGGGTCACTACAAACTGAGCCAACCGTGTATTAGCATTAACAATTTGATTTTATCACACAGAATTTTGCTGCTATATATTTTCTAAGCACGCAGAATTTATTCATGTGCGAAGCAATTTAAAAGATAAAATTTCAGTAAAAATCATATATTAGGAAACCTTTGGTTTTCTTAATATTAGACATTTTATTAAAATCGTTCTTTTTATATGTATCAGTCACATTTGATAAAATTTCTATGTAGTTATAATCTATACTAATATTTTCATTATAAAAATTATAAAGTGGCAGAGTTTGTTTGTTTGAACGCGCTAATCTCAGGAACTACTTATCCGATTTGAAAAATTCTTTTTGCATTAGATAGCCCCTTTATTGAGGAAGGCTATAGGCTTTATATCATATAAAATATAGTCTATCTATTCCATAGTGACGGTAAAAATAACTAATATACTAGTATAATATATAATAGCAACACATACAATAGCGTTCTTAGCGTTGAATCCATTCACAATGGGAGGATCATTCTAAATCGGTATTGAATTTATTGAAAGTACAGACAAATAGAAAACACCCAAAGCCCAAACAATCAGCTTAACGCATACAAAAATCCTAAAGGATTTAAGCTGGCAATCTATTACTGAATGGCAACTGAAGCCTGAAAAAGTCGCACAATAGAGACTAATAAAGCGCTAAATATATTTTGTAATATGTATAAAAAATGTTACGTTATTTTGATCTATAGAAAAATGATATTAAGAAGATTTTAGATTATGGATTGTTAAAACGAACTTTTATCGTTATACGTACATATATTTAGTTGTATCGGTACATAATATTGTATATTCGTATTATTTAATATTAAATTTTGTCATTTTTCTGTAATAACGAATACCTCAATAATTAATAACTAGCAGTATCCGCGGCTTCATCCACGTTTAAACTTCCGATCGCTACCAAACTTCCACAGGTGTCAGGGCCACAAGTGTCAGCCCAGGGGCTTCAGGATTACCCGCTGGGCTAAGCTGAAGATTGCCTGGAAACTTCATTGAAACAGCTCCAGCCGTTTGTCAGTGTATAAGTAAAATACATACACACATCGATTTTTTATAATATATGTAAATATAAATAGATTATAAATTTCTCATCAGACGAAATTATGATCTATACTTATTATAATAAAATTCTGAGTCGAATCTGTACATTAAATATTTTTTGTAAAATCTTATTTAAACAGTCATTATTATCGAATTATTATTGTAGAATTAGTAATTATTATAGAATTTTTGTCTGTCTGTCTATTTAATATTTTAAAATATGTTCAAAATGTCCAATAATATCAATTTCCATACATCAGAGACCGACTCACGATTTCAACTCTTACAAATGACAGCTATTACTGGAAAATTATATGGGTTCTAGTCTGTCGTCCTGGTAACGTTTCGTTTAATTACCATACAGTATTTTTGTCTTTATCTATGCACAAATAAATACATATACATTGTATATTCCCAGCTTTATACGTAGGTATATATACTACACTACTATTATACATGCGATTGTGTGTAAGTGTGTATGCGTGCATTTGTATTTTTTACTCCTTCACGCTGTATTGGCTGGATTTAGATGAAATGTGATACATAGGCTATTATTGGTAATAAAATTTGCCATAAGGTGGCGCTGCCATTATATATTTTTTCTCAGGGTCTCAAACTACCTTTTTACCAAATTTCATCTAAATCGGTTTTGTACTCGTAGATCTAGAGATTACCCCCTACAACGTTACAAACTCACAATTCACAAACTCATAAACTTTACTTACATCTTTATAATATTAGTATAGATAGATTGACGTATTACATATGAAAAAAAAAACATCTTTTAGAAATATCACTCAATAGGTGACGACACGGTCGCGGTTCCATACCTACGTGTACGTCGTATTATCACTTTAACCATTAATTGTCCAAATTATATGCAGTAAAAGGGAAAAGTTTTTTGTTTTAATCATTTTAGACGATAAATTTATTTGTTTTAATAAAAATTCAGAATTGTTGATAATATGACCAATAAACATGACCTACCGATTTAAATTATTTTTTAATATAAAAAACTTCTTTTTGTGACTTAAATATAAAAGTTAGACATATGCTGTCGCTGACTTTTTTGTAAACATTATTAAGCTCTACAACTTTTCTCTAGAACATAATCATATATCTCTCATCGTGAAGGCAGCGTTCGTAAGAACGTTTTCCTTCGACAGTTTTTCTCCGACTTACTTTGCGAATCCGACTACCATGAAAAAGTCTTTTCATTTTTCGGGTTAATATATGGCCTATGACACTCAGAAAGAATGTGGCTTTCTATTGGTAAAAGAATTTTGAACATCGGTTCAGTAGATCCAAAGATTACCCCCTACAACATCACAAACTCACAATATCAAAAACTTTACCTCTTTATAATATTAGTATAGATAACAAGAACAGAAGTATCATATTTGTATTCAGGCCTTTTTAAACGTCCCACTGCTGGGCATGGGCGTCCCTTCAGTACGAGGGGAATCAGGCCATAGTCCACCATGCTGGCCAAGTGCAGGTTGGCGGACTTCACACTTCTTTTGAAAACTTGCTAGGTTCTCTCAGACATGCAGTAAAGTATCATATTTACAACACCAATAGAATCCGAGGAAGTTATTTTATATTTATGTTTACTCTAGATTCCACTAACGACCTTTGATTTATGATGCGAGTGTTACTACTGTGCGGGACAGTTATTTAATAACTATGAGAAAACAAAAAGATAACAAAAAGCTTTCACAATACAGAGAGAAACACAAATTGAAGCGACAATTTCGCTTATAACAATCATTTATCGAATTGTTGGAGTGATTTCTGCATTTGTAATAATGGAAATATATTCTTTTGATGTCTATAGTTTATCAACCGACTTCCAATTCCAAAAAGGAGGAGGTTCTCAATTCGTCGGAATCTTTTTTTTTATGTATGTTCACCGATTACTCGAAGACGTCTGAACCGATTTGGAGATTTTTTTTGTTTCAAAGGGTATGCTTCCCAGGCGGTCCCATATAAATTTTATCGAAATCGGTCTAGCGGTTTTTAAAAAAATCAACAATATTTTTTTTTTTAAATAAATTGTTTTATCGAATATGTTATTAAAAAAGTTTCTTCTTACATATTACCTGCTTATTACGTCTACACTAAAAATGGAAAAATAAAAACTTTTTAACAAAAAATAAAAACCGACTTCCAGGCACTAAAATGTAAAAAAAAACTAAACGGGGGTTTTCATTTAGAATAGATACCTAATCACATATTTTCGAAGTCGGTGCCAGCTTACAATATTTTAAGATATGAATATCTAATAGGTAAATATGAATTTTACGTATCGAAATATATTACATTTGCTTTGCATCGGCTTTTTTTAATAAGTTTTTATTTATGTACCTCTAATTGTTCCTTAATAAAATATAAAAAAATCATAATACAAATTTTGATAAAGGTTAGTATACATTACGTTACTGCTAAGCTTGAATTCTATATTTTTTGTTTCTTTAAAGGCAGATTGACGGTTGAACATTATGAAATTTAGTGTGCTGTAGTGTCATTTAAGGGCTAAAACAAAAATTGATAGTATAAAAAACCTTCACAAATTCTAAGCTATTGGTAATGAACTTTTAAAAATTTGTGGTTTTATACAAATTATTATGAACATAAAGACTGTTTGAATACGAGTTTAGAATACCGCATAACGATTTTGTAAGGGATAAATTCTATATTTGCTTTGGGTTGGTCAAGATTGAACGTGAGTATTAAGTTCAGTCACTAAAGACCTTATCTCTATAATTTAAACATACACAGGGACGGACTATGAATTTGAGGGGGTCCAGGCTATAAGAAGAATTAAAGTAATATACATATAATAAAATTCTGAGTCGAATCTGTACATTAAATATTTTGTGGAAAATTATTGAAATAGTCATTATTACCGATACAGAGGCCGAATCTATAGATTTAAGAATTTTTGTATGTTTGTCTGTCTGGGAACGCATCACGAGAAAATCACTTAGACAGATTTTGATGAAATTTGGTATGATGATAGGTGGATACTTTTTACGGCGAGAAATTATCTCATCTCTGAGAAATCTATCCTAATCGTTAAAACGTAACTAGGGACGAACCAGAGCGGAGCGAGGATGAGTCGCTAGTTGTCTATAAAATCTATAATGATAGATGACGTTAGACGTCAGGCCAAACTTTTATGACTTTAATTTTTTTATTTCAAATAATTTTTAAATTTTATAAATTCAAATATTATTCAATGTTTTTCATAGGCCCCCTATATATCTTATAGGGGCCCTCTGCTGCAGCCCAAAAAAGCCTATATATCTGCCGTCATAAGAAAGAAGGCCGAAACTTCGTCAAAATTGATTTCGAGATATTTGTAGTTTTGTCTTACTACTACATCAAAATTATTATTAGTTTTGACGTAGTTACGATTAAAATGCTTATGGTATCTTCGGATTTATAAGATTTAGAGAGTAATACTATCAAGTAAAATTTTTTTGCTGATTCCGAATCTGCATTATATGACATTTTCGACCAAATTGTTAGTTACGGCCTTCATTCTTATGACGGCAGATATGTATAGATCTGTCCTTTGGACATACATAAGCGCGGTCACAATAATCTCTACCCATTTAGCCAATATCAGTATTTATGTCCTCCAAAAGTAAAATAGATCTAATCAAAAAGCATTGACAAATAGCAAACATTCTTTTCATACAAATTGACATAACATAAAGTAAATTGAAGCTTTGAAACGTGATGTGAAGCAAATTTCGGCAATGATTTTTTACTGTATTTTGAATCAAACGTGTTTCGGTACGGTTTTCTTTTAGTTTCGAAATACACCATTCATTTTATCTGTGAAAAGATTAAAACTTCGATATTGGGTTTTAAAGTCTGTATGTATGACGTATGAGTGCTGGATTCGAATTCAAGTATCTATACTAATAAATGGAGAGCCAATTTTTTTTTGTTCGGTTATACTGCGATAACTACTGAGCCGATCGAAATAATACTTATACCATAAGGTGCAGCGTGTTTCGAAGAAGGTTTTAGTATATAATATATTTGGCTCAGTTTGTAGTGACCCTACTTTCTGTGCCAGCGGTCGCTGGTTCGAGTCCCGCGGCGGGCATTCATTTGTGTGATAACGAAGGTTTGTACTCCAGTCATAGGTGTTTATATTTATAATATGTATGTATTTAAAGTTATATAAGTGTAGTGTATCAACTATCTGGTACCCATAACACAAGCCTCGTAGCTTACCATGGAACTAGATGGTGCTGTGCGTTCATGTACCAACGTAAAAAAATATATATATTGGTGATTAATATACTATGCGGGCGGAGCCGCAGGAATACGCTAGTAACTTCTATTTGAAATTGTTGAAATACTCGTAACTTACACTCCCTTCGATCGGGTGCATCGCTAAATACGTGAACATTGAGTTGCTACGGTTTAATAGGAATATCTTTTCAAGAGGAATAATTCTGTAATACATTGTTTTCATATAAATATATTAGTATACACGGTGCACGCCAATAAAGCTCTCAGTCGGCATGATTATTTCCGACATGTTCAACAATCATCGTCATATTTCAGTGAATTTACACGAAACTTTAATGAGTGATAGATACATTTAAGCCTTCCTCATTAATTACTCAATTTGTCGGAATGAAAATCTGTTTGGTAGTTTTTGAGTTTTTTGCGTTCAGACAGACAGACAGACTCGCTGGGGGACTTTATTTTATAATATGTATAGTTAGATGTTAGTATAACTTAAAAGGTTTTGCTGAGAGAAATAGAAACGCTTTTCAAGCTCGTAGCTTTCATCATATTAAAACCGACACTATGTTAAATTGGTATACTTATAAGAGTTTTCCAAAATTAATTTAGAAGATTTTTTGATAGAAAACGTAGATTTTATAACTTTGATTTAATAACTAATCAAGTGCCAATAGTGTTCGAGTTAAATGGCTGTGGCACATGGACAGTCAGACAGTCAGAAAAGGCAAAAATATAATTATTATATATGACGAAATTATATATAATAATTATATTTTTGCGTATTGACTACGGAACCCTAAAAAAGGCACATGTTCCGTAAATATGGTTGATTCGAAAAATAATTATGTAATATTAGATAAAAAAATTCTATAGTACATTATTTTCACATCCCTCTATATGATATTTATTACGAGAATCAAATCTACGACCACCTACTTACGATTGCGTAGTACGAAACATAAGCTATTTCAATCATAAAGATAAATTAAACCAAGTAATTTCTAAAAGGCATACACTAGTTCTAAAAGAAAATGCCTTTTTGCTCCATATAATTTTTAGTTCCAATTTAATTTAGCTAAGTGCCGCTCAGACGGGTATCAGACAACGGGTTCAAAATAACTACTGTGTGATGAAGATAAAAGAGAAAGCTTATGTTCATTATATTACTTGGTTACGTTAAGTCGATGTCTTGAATATTTAATATCTATAGAAAATATTACTACGGTCGCGTAATAAAATTGCATAGAAAAAAACGTGTGTGTACACTTATGTACGCGTGTAAACTTATGTACGCACGTAAGAAGTTATACTTCTTTGGCGTAACAGAACTAAAATAGCTAAAGATTTCATCACGTGTAACAACTCTTTGTTTATAAAAGGAATGTAGCTAACTTCATCATGTCGCTTTTTGGCTGTCGATGTGCTTAACTTCAAAAATATTTTAATATTTACGAGTAGAATGTTATAGAAGATATATCATATTTTTGAATTTTGTGTCTATGTATTTGATCTTTTTTTTAATGTTTGAAAATGCATTTATGCATACCACCTGAATACATACAGGTGGTTATGTTGGACTCGGTGGCTAGAAAAACCAGTACTACCCACTAAAATCCAACAATGTACATAATATGACATTAGACCAGAACTAGTCTATAAATAATAAAACACTACAATTTTATTATTAATTTTTTAATTGGCATTCTTATTTATATACAGTTAAGGACATGCCTTCAATTCTTAAAAATTATATAGGTACTGACTGTACGTTTTAGTATTAAATGAGCAATTCTTGTATATAAAATTTTATACACAATTTCGTGTATCTCAAAAAAAATTGTAACGATTTGGATAAAATTTTGTATATAGATAAGGTTTTGCTTTTTAAGTTTATCTGTATAGGTGTCTTTTCTGAAAAAACGCTACTTTTTCGAAAAAAAACCGATTTTACAAAAAAAAAAACGCTGAAGCTCGGTCGAATTTATATTATTTTTATTATAAATCTATAATTTAAAATCAGATGCATTTGTTAAATTTCACTGCATGTAAACTAGAATGATATGGAAAGCGACACAAGCCATATTTCAAATTTAATATCTCAATGTTAGTAATGTACAAGCAAAGCGAAGACTAACAGAGTCGCAAATATTTTCCACAAGTATTTATTTTTGCTATTTTAATGGCAAAGGAAAAGCTTCACAAAGATCACGAATGGAAATGGGTTATTTTTTAAATTATACGCTATATTTATGTAATATCTTATTAAAACTTGTGATTTGATAAAATATTAAAATTAGTTTTTAGGTTATGAATATTTATAATATTAAGTATAGATTTCTCAGAAATGAGATATTTTCCGGCAGTAAAAAGTATCTTATATAGTACCCGGATAACCAGATATTATCATATCAAATTTCATCAAAATCTGTCCAGTGGGTTTTTCGTGATGCGTTCCCAGACAAACAGACAGATAAACGAAAATTCTAAAAATTATAGACTCGGCCTTTGTACCAATAATAATGACTATTACAATAAGATTTTGCAAAAAATAATTAATTTACAGATTTTATTATATGTACAGATTAAGACACCAAAAGTAGCTTATTTTATTTGAAAATACGACATTTTATATTTATTACCATTGGAATTGGGATATCAAGATGCGAAAAAAAATATTAAAAAATTCAAAAAAAAATATGTGTTAGTATTTGTTTGTATGTTTGTCCTTCTTTCACGCCAAAACACAGTGACGGATTGGCGTGATTTTGTGTGTGAAAAATAATAAAAAATACTTTATATATTTTCAGAGTCGTTTTAAAAGTCATTTAACCTAAAGAATTGGTATTGCGATTCAGCTAGAAAATGCAGGACGCATTTGTGCTACCTTTGCATTTCTACTCGTAAGAGGACATGAGTTATACGAATGAAGTTAGTTGAGTTATGAATTCGATATGCTATCATATTTACGCCTTAAAATATAATAAGAATATTAATACATGGGGACCATCTAGTTCCATGGTAGCGGTAACCTAGCTACGAGGCTTGTGTTATGGATACCAGATAGTTGATACACTACACATATATAACTTTGAATACATACATATTATAAATATAAACACCCATTCGTGCTCATCACATAAATGAATGCCCTCAGCGGGACCCGAGCCCGCGACCTCTGGCACAGCAAGACTACAAACTGAGCCAAACGTGTCGTCATATGGTAAATTGTGGGATGTGCTAAGAAAATTTAATCATATTAATTTAGCGATACAGTTTGGGCAAAAGAAACGTTAATGCAAGCTAAATCGTGAAAGTCATTTCATGTGCAGTTTTATACATAGCGCTATACGTCCTAAATTCGAGTCCCAGTTCGGGCTAAAACAATTTTTAGGTTAGGCAAACCCATTAACAGCCAGGGGCTGAGAAGCCTGTGCTTATACCCCGTGTTTAGAAAATCACGTTAAGTTATCGTTCGTATTGAGTTGTTATCCTTTATCATTATGGTACTCGTAGTTAAAAGAGTGATTCGCAAGGCAAGTGTTTCTGGGCATGAAACATAAAATTTATATTGTTTAACATACTAACTTATTACTTTAAAATATTTTTTCCAATTTACGATATTTATGCTATTGACAGTAAATACGGTTATTTTTAATTGTATTACTATTCGAAACAAAGTTAATTTTTAATTATATATTATATTTTTAAAATATAAAAAAATATAATCAAAAGATTAATATATATTATAGAAAAAAATCTTAAAACAACTTTAAAAATAAAAAATGGCAAAACATTGTATGAAATGATTTGAAATTAATGTAGACTTAAATCTGACAGATGTCCTTTATATTTTCAAGAAATATTTATTCTTACTTGATCTGTATGAATTATTATTCTAACCATAATAATATTAATTTAACAAGTCATCGGGTTTACTCACAGGCTTGCTCGGAATTCGAGCCATTGATAGATTTCCCTCACAACTAAATAATTTTTAGTACTTATGTCTTCTATATATAAATAGGTAAAATAAACACAGTTCGATACAGAAAATACAGATGTGAGAAACTGGGATTTGGGCCCGCTTCAATCGGCTTCCAAAGTGAGTGCGTAACCACTGGTATACCACTGCCAATAATAAAACATATTATCTATTCTAATATTATAAAGAGATAAAACGTGAGTCTGTGACGTCGTAAGGGGTAATCTTTGGATCTACTGAATCGATTTAGATGAAATTTGGTAAGAAGATACTTTGAGACCCTGGGAAAGACAGAATATTTTTTTATTCCGGAAATCATCCCTTAAAGTGGTGAAAATAGGGATGTTATGTAAATATGTTTATAAAAATTTATAGTTATTCTAGGACTCCTCTCAATTAATTGGAATATCTAGTCGATGTAGGTATATTTAAGCAAAATCGAAATCTCATAACACGTTTTGATCGATTCATTACTGCTGATATTGCGTCTTGCATGAGTAATCAATTGCTTTGACAGCTTAATTTAGAGCTTATACGACCTTATAAGCTTGTTTGAAATGGCTAATCGCTACATAACCAAAGTTAGTCTGCATGAATATAGTGTTCAGGTGTTTAACATTCCCTTATGGTTGAGGCAATGATGTTGGGAATAAATGGGAAACGGTTTGCATCGTAGTTAGAGTAATATTTTATTTGGTGTATAATTTTAGAATTTAGTATATTTTATTTTATATATATATATATATATATATATATATATATATATATATATATATATATATATATATATATATATATATATATATATATATATATATATATATATATACATTGTAAAATATAGGATAATTGAATTTAGTTAAAAATTGAAATCGATTTAATAATTAAGATAAGAAAATATTTTAAATTTACTTGATAAGTATTGAAACTTCATCTATTCTATTGAAATATTTTATACATATAAATAAATTTGTAAAAATGCATGAAAATGAGAAATGATAAAATCAGTGCAGTGCGAGTCGAATTGACACACGAAAGATTCCGTTCCATCGTACATGTAATTTATATATATATATATATATATATATATATATATATATATATATATATATATATATATATATATATATATCATTATGAAATAATATATATATATATATATATATATCATTATGAAAGTTAAAAAAATGTTTCATATATTTTTATTTATTTTAATTGTTGTTATAGCGGCAACAGAAATACAAGCTCTGTGAAAAATTTCAACTCTTTACCTATTACGGTTCATGAGATACAGCCCTCTGACAGACGGATCGACAGCGGAGGCTTAGTAATAGGGTTCCGTCGGCACCCTCGAATACGGAATCCTAATAAAAGGTTTATTTATTTATTCATAGATACAAAATATAAGTAGATAAAAGAAAGCACTTACATTTATCTTTTTTATGTAAGATAATGGAAACAACAATATTTCGGTCACGGCGACCAATCTCTAACTACGCATGCAATACACTTACACAGTCCTATGGGATATTAATCTTACAAGACCGAAATGTACGGTCTAAGGCTTCGCATTCTCTGTGATAACTAAAAATAGTAATAAGCTAGTTTCTTCACTCGGGTTGACTTAAGTTTAATATTTATTAAATTATATTTTACTATCATTTAATTATAAATATAATTTCAATTAATATGTATATAATTTAATAATATATATTATTTATTTAATCTTTAAACATCAAGCGGTTCAAAAATTATGTCATTCTCATATGATACTTTCTTAGATTTACGCGAATATTTGACATTTAATTTAGACATAACCATGATTGCTGTAAAGCATTCGAAACGTGGGGAACCAAAATAAAAAAAAAATCAAAATCGTAAAAATCGTAAAATCCTAAAAGATACTTTTATTTAAAATTCTCATATGATTTTTGATTAAATATTGGTGAATTTAAAAGGTTTGTTTTCAATGAAGGATAACAACTCAGAAGACAATTTCACAATTTAAAAGCTCATGATCTTAAAGTCTAGATAAATAGACTGAAAGTTTTGGGACAGAATTACTATACCGGTAGCAGAGTATGGGGTCAGCGGTTCAATTTCCTGTTTGGCCAAATATTAGTTTAGGTCATATATGCCGAAATCTCTCCGAGCTTATACCATATAGTTATACCGTGTAAATAAAAGCTTGCTACTTCAAATTTCATTTTCCTTATAAATGTTTTTATCTTTATCTATACGATGAATCTATACATAAAAGAAAATTCTGAGTCGAATCTGTATATTAATTTTCATTGGAAAATCTTATTGAAATAGTCATATTATCGATACAGAGGCCGAATCCATAGTTTTTAGAATTTTTGTTTGTCTGTATGTCTGTCTATACTAAATGTTAAAACTTAATTAGGGACGAACCCAAGCGAAACGAGGGTGAGTCGCTAGTCTTTCTTAATTTTAATATTTTAACTTTTATAGTATTGGGAAATCTGTGATTAAAAAAATTAAGTTGTACTTAATATTGAACAAATACTTTTATTTGCTCGATCAATCTCCAGAACAGATGCACTGACAAAAACACTTAACCATCATATAAATAGATATTGGTAAATATTTTTGATTAAATTTTTGGTACCGAGTCCATGTTCTCATATGTTTTGTAAGAACATTTCTAGCTGAAGCAAATTGGATGACTACACAGAATATAGGTAACTAGCGACTCACCGTCGCGTTCGTCCTTAGGTACGTTTTAAATTAAAATCGATATAGGGTGTTACCCATAAGAGATAGACATATGCCATCGCGGACTTTCCTATAGACCTTTATAAGATACACAATTCCACCATACATTATTTTGTTATATATCAAAGCGCTTAGGCAGCGTTTTCGTTGAAAGCTTCCAGATGGCTTATTTTTGTCCGACACCTCCGACAAATATCATTATATATTAGCCAAAGTAAACAAAAACTTAACAAATTATATACTAAAACCTTCCTCTTGAATCACTCTATCTATTAAAAAAACTGTATCAAAATCCGTTAATTAGTTTTAAAGATCTAAGCATACATAGGGACAGACAGACAGCGGGAAGCGACTTTGTTTTATACTATGTAGTGATGTCCTGAAGTAAAATAAGCTACTATCAGGCATAGGGATGCACCGCACAGTAAATCGCTAGTTATAAATAATGATAACCATAAAGTTTAGTTTTTCATGAAGCTTAATTTAGATAAATAAATAAGCTTAAAATAAGTAAAAAAATATTTTGAAATCTCAGCGAGACTTATAAGTATAGATACAAAGTAATATAACATACTAGCCATATTTGTAAAGCACCAAACGGCTTCAGAACGTGGACGGAACTTTAAGTAGAATAATATTATAGCTGTTTTCAACAGAACGTTCAGTTCAGAAAGTCGAGATTTTTTTATGTTCTAAAAAATATGTTATACTCGACTATAATTAAAGGTTTTCAAAGATTATTTATTTACCGATTTCAAATTTAACTTTACCATTTTCATTTTTACCGAAATTTTTAACCATTATCAAAAATACCTACTACGTATGTAAATTTATATTATTATATATTTATACTGTATTTTTTTCAGTTTAAATAGTTGTACGTTTGTCCGCAATAATCTTTAATAGTACCTATATTACCGAAAGAAACTTTACAAGAATATACACTATTTGGAAGTAGCTTAAAAATCTTTTTTGTTCTGGAATTAGGAAAAAAAACAAACGCTTGTAGTAATTTTAAAATAATATTTAAAAGAAGAACATATATTATATCTAATAATAGAAATGAAAGTATGTAAAATAAATAGTTACTAAAAATACATTAAAGTAACTTATATATCTATTTATATTGTTATTTGCAAAGTAATCTAACAGAAAACTTTATATATGGAGATGGAAAGGATTTTATATCACTGTTCATCCATAAAGAATATAAAAGAAAATTTAAAAATATTGTAAGATTACTTCGGTGCCATTTTAGACAAATGTATTTCTACCAAACTATTGTATAATTTTTGTGGGTAGGTCTCGTCTGCGACAATAATATCCTAACTTTTGAGACGTCTAAAACCTTAGTCTCTCCCGTGACGATGTTTTTTTTTAAAACCTATGAGGCGTGTGTTATGGACACCAGATAGTTGATACACTACACATATATAACTTTAAATACATACATATTAAAAATATAAACACCCATGACTGGAGTACGAATATTCGTGCTCATCTCACAAATGAATGCCCCCAGCGGGACTCGAACCTGCGACCGCTGGTACAGCAAGTAGGGCGACTACAGAGTCAAACGTGTCGTGCTATAGAGCATTCGAAAAGTTATATAAGGTAGTAGTAGTAAAAAGAGAGTTTCATTTAAAATTGTACAAATAATGTTAAATTGAATTTATTTCATCATTACAAGAATCTTTTTATAAAGAAAATTCCAGTAACAGCCCGGAGTTAGAAAGTTGGCAGAGTTTCACCCTCATGCCTCGGAAAGCACGTAAAGCGTCCTGCGTCTTAACTTTTACCGGTCGTGTTGAAGCAGTCGTCCCATAGGAGTTTGAAAGTGAAAAGCAATAGAGAGTGCACTTGTGTCTGCGCGTACACTTGTGTACTAACATTTCCTACACAATTGGCTAGTCTCAGTGAGATTGGGCGCCGTGGCGGAAATGGGTCAGGAGGCCCTCATTAACAAGAGTTACTTATTTCACTTCCGAAAAAAGGATTTAAATCAGTAAATGAATGAAATAAAAATTTTCTTTCTCTATTTTAAAAATCATTGGAAATGGTTTAAAATAGTTACTACCAGAAAATTTATTTATTAAAAGTTTAGCGACAAAGCTAGTTCTTGAAGACAATAACTAAATTAACGCCGACGACGTTCAAAATAACGAAATTTATTGGAAAGAGAAAATGTCATAACTTTTGCTGTTCTATATTTAATTTTGCACTTTGATTTTATTTATAAACTAGCATTGCCCGCGGCTCCGCCCGCGTTCAGATGACCAAAAACCAAATTCTTAGGCTTTACATTTTAGTATACTCTTACATTGCAGTTTTTGTATTTTTTCTCAGAAATGTGATATTTTCCCGCAGTAAGAAGTAATTTATATGTTGACCCGGATAACCAACTATCACCATACCAAATTTCATCAAAATCCCTCCAGTGGTTTTGCTGTGATGCGGTAACAGACAGATAGAGAGACAGACAGACAGACAAAAATTCTAAAAACTATAGATTCGGCCTCTGTATCTATAATAATATTTATTTCAATAAGATATTCCAAAAAATATTTAATGGACAGATTCCGCTTTAGTTACAATTTTATTATATGTATAGATATAGAGTCAGACGCTTACTTACCCTCGCTTCGCTACGTTATAATTTTTTGAGTGGAACCCTAATTATTTTTCTAAAAGTAAAAAAAGTAGCCTAAGTTACTCCTTATAACATCAGCCAGTGAAAATTTCGTCAAAATCAATCCAGTTGTTTCGGAGATTAGCCGAAATAAACAGACAGGTAGAATTTTTTTTCAATTGTGTTTTTCTTTTATGTAAGTACCGTATATAATTTCATATGCATTTAGTTAAAACCTATTATTTTGATATTACAAAAAATAAGTTTTTATTTAATTTATTAGATATTTTTAAGTTTCAATAATTAAAACTATATTATTATACTCACCCTCGCTCTGCACAACAAAAATCCGACAGACGAAAATTCTAAGAACTATAGATTCGGCCTCTGTATCGATAATAATGTCTATTTCAATTTTTATCTACATATATACATATATATATATATATATATATATATATATATATATATATATATATAATATATATATATATATATATATATACACACACATAACATACCTTCCGTATATTTTAAAGTACTATATTTTTTGAAATAGGTTAAAAAGTTCATCTAATAATAATATATCTTTAAATCTTACTTTAGTAATGAGACTAAGTTTTGGAAAATAAAATAATTTGATCTATCTCTCGCATCCTTAATGATTTATTATATACACCAATATTATAAAGAGGTAAAGTTTGTATGTAGATTGTATAGGATACGGGGTATCCTCTGAAATTACTGAACTAAATGAAAATTCTTTCATTGATAAGGAGCTATATTACCACCGAATGATCTAGATCTAAATCTTTAAAATATTTAAAAAATCTAATCATAATAACTTAATTGGTCTAAAAAGAGGCCGTTCAGCTTTTTTTTTCAGTTATTATAATTTTAGAACCTAGGCACGCTATGGAGCGAAGTAAAGTCAAATCGCTAGCCATAGATAAATTTTCCGATAACATATAAACCGTCCAAACGAATTGTACAACAAAAACAATATTACTACGTGTTTATTTTCCTTTTTCATCCGAAACTCGATTCGCACTTGATAATTTTCCGGTCCATTCGGCCACGGCCTTTTCCGCATAAAATTAATTACTATGACGTGCTCAACAGGTAATGAAAATTGAGAACGTCGAGGAATTTTCAATTAAGGCCCACGTCTAAACTTGTTTTGATGTAAACTAAAATTTATTTTTAGAAAGTTGACCGCGTTTAATGTTTTAATTGATGGAAGGAGTAGTGATTTACTTGTAGTTCTTATATGTCTATGGAGTAGACTATAATATTATATGTTTATTATACTTATATAATAAGCAAAATAATAGTTTTAGAAGATAATGTAAACGAGTATTATTAATTGATATTCGATTAAGTATTTAAATCCATAGCTCTTATATTCTTAATTAATGAAATTAAAATAAATACTTACATAATAAATTAATATATTTTTTTAACTTGGCTTATATATCTTTTTTAATCTTAATTGAATTTGATTACAAGTATGGTTTTGGGGATTTTCTGTCGAGAATCTTTGATAAGTCCAGCGTTCGAAAGTTCCACACCCCTGTCTCAGAGAACACGTTAAGCCATCGATTCTGCACCTGATCTATCCTTTCCCACCGGACTTTGAGAATGAAAGCAATAGAAATTGCATTTGTATTTGCGCGCAAATTAGTAAATAATATCTCTTACGCAGGGTAGTCATATTGTCTTCTGCTTGTGTAGTTGAAATAGATCAAAAGGACATTACTATTATATGTAGCCTGTATCTATGTCAATATAATAATATCTATCTATTGTTGTAAAAATCGAAACTTTCACTGGTTATTAATACTTTTCATCATCATCATCATCATCATCATTTTTTCCTGAAATAGAAAAGGGGACACTAATTCTCTTTCACATTAGAGAAGAATCCAGAAACTATCCTGTCTGGATCTATGTCTATATAAAGGCTACTTTTTATCGTCGTAACATTTTTAAAATTCACACGACATAAACAAGGATTGTACCAAAATAAAAGCCTACAGCATTGTTTGAACAATTAATTTAATTCATTTCCTCTACAAAAGTAGTTTAGTTAAATAAACAGTACCTAATAAATTTATACGCCATATAGCTATGATTAAGAAAGCAAAAGGCAATTTTCCAACACCTATTCAAAGCACGTATACCAGTAATGGAACTAAGCGCCTATTGTCCAAGTCTCATGTCAGGGTAATAAATTGCGTGCGGTCGACAGCAGCCCGCTTTCCTCGACTAGATAAGATACACCCGGCTTTGATCAAATAAAATATTGCTAAGTGAATTAATTATAGTTTAACAGCGACTCAATCTGGCTTTCGCATTTCATTTTTTTTGAGAGGAACCCTAATTTTTTTTACTGAAATAAAAGTAGCCTAAGTTATTCCTTATAGCATCAACTACCTGCCAGTGAAAGTCCCGTCAAAATCGGCCCATCCGTTTCGTAGATTAGCCGGAACAAACAGACGGACAGACGGACAGACAAAAGTTTTAAAAATTGTGTTTTTCGTATAACCCCTCAACTGTCGCTATCATTTTACAAGAATATGGCGCATCTGTCGGCTACTTTCCGAGGACCTGCGCGAAATATGTACGCATCATTAAAATAACAATATTTCTTAAAATTTTTATATATAAGCTATATATAAAGCTTATATCGTTAGAATCGTTTTAAAATAAACTAAGAATATATATATATATATATATATATATATATATATATATATATATATATATATATATATATATATATATATATATAAATGAGTTCAATTGTATTTAATAATATATAGTTAATTCTAAGTTGAAATTACTGAAAGTGATTTTTTAGCAGTATATAGTATGAAAACAGGAATTATTACAAAATAAGACTATTATTTTAAAAAGTTACAATTTAATTTAATAATTGATACAATATTTTATATTAATTGATTAAAACAACACAACTTACTGTACATTTTTTTTACACCACAAGCTTTTACAATAACATGTCTCAATCATAGCGACTTAGCGCTGGATAAAAAAGAGGTTTTTTTATACTTTAATTCTGAGAGCATTGAAGATCAAGAGATTTAGGATAATCATTTATATTATAGTTTAGTCCACATACGTTATACTGACATAGTTTGAGTTCTTATAACTATTTAGTTTACGAGAACTAAACAATAAACCAAACACTTTAAAATAAGTACTAAAAAACGTCATCTCAAACTTTGGATTGCAGAGCAAATTCTGTTTAAATTTTCATTAAAATATATGAACATCTTACAATTTAGTGATATTTAAAATTAGAAAAATATAATAAAAAGACATGTTGCCTTATTAGAATATTTCAGAAATCAATTCTGAAAACTAACAATTTCACTATAAGAATTACAAGGGACAGCTAAAAAAGTATGGATACGACCAATTTCATCATATCTGAACAGATTATGTTATGGAAATAAAATGATAATAAAAACATCAATAAAAAATAAAACAACTTCAAATATTAATTCGGACAGGAATTATTTTTTTTCAACTGTTTTTATCCTCCGACGCAAAAACGACGGGGAGTTATAAGTTTGACGTGCTGTGTGTGTGTGTGTCTGTCTGTGGCATAGTAGCTCCGGAAGAGATGATCCGATTTTGTTTTTGTTTTTTCTTAGAAAGGTGAATTATTCGGAAGTGTTCTAGCTATGTTTGATGAAAATCGGTCCAAGATGGCCGCCGCCACAAAATAGCGGATTACATATTATTTCACAACTCCCTCAATATGGGTATCAAATGAATTAGGGTTGACTAGTATAATACACACCACGATAAATTTCAAATCCAAGATGGCCGCCGCCACAAAATGGCGAATTACATGTCGGGGTTACTTTTAAATTTTTAATTTAAATTTTATAAGAAGTATTGTGCCAGTTACTGTATTGAGTATTTAATGGACTCCGTAGTTATAGTAGTAAACAAAATTATAGTAGAGTATAAAAATTTTGTAATTAGTACTCACAGATGTTTTAAATCTGAAATTGAAAATTTTGGATGCCTTTTGTTAAGTAAAGGACACTTTTTAATGAATATTGCTGGCAGGCAGAAGCTTTTATACATATTTTTTTAATTGAAAAAAAAAGTTGAGCATCTACCCTAAAAGCAACAAATACTAATTATCACTAAGTAAAGATACATACGTAGCTATACTAACCTCCTCCCATATAAAGTTCAGCACGTCTTCGATGTTCAGTCACGTCGTCGAAACGAACAAAGGCGTGGTATAATATATAAATCAGATATTTTCGAAGTCGGTGCCAGCCGATGCAAAGCACATCTAATATATTTCGATACGTAAAACATATATTTACTTATTAGATATTTATATCTTTCAATATTGTCGGCTGGCACCGACTTCGAAAATTTCTGATTAGGTATCTATTCTAAATGAAAACCTCCGTTTAGTTATTTTTTACATTTTAGAGCCTGGAAGTCGGTTTATATTTTTTTTAAGTTTTTATAGAGTTTTTTATACTACACCCTTGTTTGCTTCCGCTCTACATTGCCTACAATTGGTCTTTCTTGTTCACCCCACCGATCATAATATTGTAATCTAATAAGTCATGTTTTAAGTAATTTTGGTGCAGCTACAATAAACATAAAATGCAACATGATACTAGTGTAAGAGATGCAAATAAACATATTTTTTACCCGACAACGCGACGCAAAGGAGGGTAATGTGTTTATCAGTCTATGTATGTAAGGAAATACATAGGTATGTTTTTCCTTTGTGGCACTCTAGAAACCAAACGCGTGGGCCGATTTTGATGATTCATATGTCGTTAGTGTCGTATTTACGCGAGTGCTATAAGCTATATATAGCCTACGATACTCGCATTATAGTTAAAAATTAAAAATAGTTGAAAATTAAAATGGCGGATATCAGGCGCCAATTTGTGTCTCTGTAAAAAAATCTTCCAAATCAATCGAATGGGGTCTCAAAATAAATATTTTTGGTGATCACAAAAAAATTTAAAAGAACACAACTTACATGTTAGAGGTAATTTGGGATAAGAAATTGCTAAATATTAGGTTATACCTATGAAATTGTCGTTTAATATACAGAAAGTTAAAGTATTTTTTTTTATAAATATTTTTCATTTCTATTAATCAAAATATGCACCCATGCTATTGATGCGATTTGATGCAAATGTACCAATATTGTTTTGATGCTAACGTTAAAAGCTGCTGCTATCTCATCCACAGATTGAGTATCGTCAGCTTCCACTATCGCCTATAATGCGTCGTTACTGATTTTAGTTTTCGGGCGACCACGGGGTTAATTTTTTAAGATCAAAATTTCGATGTTGGAAGCGTTCAGACCAATAACGAGTCGTGCGTTCGTTTGTAGTGTTCACTCGGCACTCCGTACACGTCATTAATATTGCGAGCCGTTTGTGCGGGATTGCTACCGCGATGGAACTCGTATTTCATAATTACTCGTATTTTTATTGCGTTCATATTGATGAAAAACAAACAAATGTAGTGAAAACAAAACACTAATTAATAAACAAACGACTAAATTTAAAAATAGAACTCCATACTTTTAAAATAAAATACATTTGAATATAGAATTTATTGCCGGCCATTCATAAATTTCGTTTCCAATGGCCAGTAAATATTGTAGAACGGCAATTTCAAAAGACCTATTATAACTTCAAATGTCTAATAAAATTAAAAAGCTGTAAATAAAAAAATACGTTTCATTCTTGTCGCGAGATGTACATATGTATGTCACCAACTGCATAATATTTTATTCCTTCGTCAACTTGTTTTCATCTTTTTAGTTAGCTTTTATGCAGTTAGGTTTTTTTATTTTTATAATGTTTCAAAGTAATCTGTAAGTTGAAATTATATCTGTAAAATAAAAATCGTTCTGTTTAAAAAGAAAAACAATTTTTATTTTTGAAGGAAAACAGTTAAAATAATTTTATAAAATACTAAATTTCAAATAATGCTAAAAAAACATCTATCTGAATATTCTAATCAATATTAAAAAAGCCTTCCCCATACTATCCAACAGCCGTCAAAAATGGCGGCTCGAATTTGGGTTACGTGTTATTATATTAATAATTACTTAAAATCCAATAGAAAATTTACAAATTCAATTATACGTAGTTATTTAGTTTTAAATTTAAATCATGTTAATAAAAATATAATGCTTTCGCTAGTGTATTTTTTATTCAGAAAAAGTGAAAATATAAGGACTTAGCGCGCGTGAATGCTTACGATGTTTGACAAATATAACAATTTCTGTATAAAATCTTTATTCAATACACATCCTATGAAATACAAACTGTTAATTACTTACCCTTCCATCATATTCCAATCCTTATACTAATAATTTTACACTATTTTATAAATTTTTTACTCACAAGTATTGAGTTCGAAGACCGCCAAAATTTAAATAAATTGTCTGCACAAATTACAAAAAATTATGTTATTGGAGTTATTACTTTTTTGAAATGTAGTATGATATTATTGCTTGTATTTTCCTTTACACGTTACAAAAGTTAGATAAAAATAAATATAGCTTAAATGCGAGAAATCACACATTAAATGACATCGAGACCAATCGACCTTTAAAAGGTCGCTTGACAGACAGGGGTCTTTTTGACATCGACCTTTAAAAGGTCGATCGACAGACGAGGTAATAAATGACGAATATAATTCCGTATGCATTTAGTAAAAAGCTGTTATTTTGACATTACAAACATTCACTTCAATTTTATTTATCTGTATAGATGTACAGATGACAGTCAGACAGAGATTTTTTCTGATACATGTATAACCTGTACCTTTATACCTATGTACCTTTATAATATGTAAGTATTTAAAGTTATATATATCTAGTGTATCAACTATCTGGTATCCATAACACAAGCCACGTAGCTTATCATGAAACTAGATGGTGCTGTGCGTTAATGTCCCAACATATTTTAAATATATATATACGTGAATAGGTTTTAGTTCAGTTGCTTGCAAATAAGGTTACAGATTATGAGGATTCCAGTTTTAGATGAGACTAAAAGAGTTATTGGGTTTTATTGCCAAAATTCTCAGTAGCAGCCCAGAGTTGGGAAGTTGGCGGTATTTCAATGACACGCATCCATTAGTATATGTAGAACTATTATCCATTGTAGTATATTAAATTGGTATGAAACTATCTTTTTAGAGATTTTCACCCTTCGTCACAGACATGTATGTTTGTATATGTAGAACTTTGTCGAGAGTTAAAAATAAACTCTTAGTTTACTGTGAACTCATTGATTTTTTACGGTGCGTTTCATAAACAGGTCACAGAGTCTGGTGTAAGCCTGAGTAAAAGTAATTGGGTTATTACAAAATGGCTCAGTTTGTAGTGACCCTACTTGCTGTGCCAGCGGTCGCGGGTTCGAGTCCCGCTGGGGGCATTCATTTGTGTGATGAGCACGAATGTTTGTACTCCAGTCATGGGTGTTTATATTTATAATATCAACTATCTGGTATCCATAACCCAAGCCTCGTAGCTTATCATGGAACTAGATGGTGTTGTGTGTTAATGTCCTGACATATTTATTTATTTATTTATTAGTGAACAAATGGATAAGTTTTATTACTATGAAGTTTATATTATACATAATATGCTGTTAGATAGAGAAAACAATGTCACAATCCCTACAATCTTTAAAATCTACTTTCGTTTAATCCCTTTTTTTTCTTTTTTTGACTGTATTGCTTATTACGTCTATACTAAAAATGAAAAAATAAAAACTTGAAAAAAAACCGACTTCCAGGCACTAAAATGTAAAAAATAAGTTAACGAAGTTTAAGCGAACGGAACAGAACGAAAAGGAATAGTTTAACACGACACACACCTGTAAAGCATGATTTGCACCATCGTCATATTCATCGCCACACCACCTTAATCATTACTCCGTCCATTGGTGAAAACCGTATGAAAATCAGTTTGGTAGTTTTTGAGCTTATCACGTTATCATAGACAGATAAACGCAGCAGGGGGTCGTTGTTTTATAATATATAATGAAACTCACTATGAAAATGACCTGATCAAAAGGTAAGTTACAGGTACCTATGACGTTAAGTTATATAACGTTGTATTGCATCACATGTTCAAAGAGCTTTGATTATAAGATAAACAGGCTGATATATTGGTTCTACTGATCATTGTTGCTTTTATTATATTTATAAACACAAAGAAAATAAATTAAAATATAAATTCATATTATAGTTATATATGTAATTTCAAAAAGTTAAAAAATTAAGAATAATTATTTTAATTTAGTTTGTTATTATTTAAAATCAAAATATTAAGCAACACTAAAGTCTGTGTTGAAAGAGAATCGTCGAGGCATAAAATGGAACTAACATTATGATTTTTATATGGCTACCCAATCTAGCCATCTATCAAATGTCTAACTTTATTTCGTGTTTATTGTGTTGTTTTATTTTAGATCATGTCGAAAAGGGGTGAAACTTTACACAGCACGACAAGGGAAATAATATTTAATATTATACAATTCTGTTAAGGAGAAAAAGCAGCAAAACACACCAGTATTTATCTAAATAAAGTCACGGAACGTGTGGCAGATATGTCCGGTAAGTAACAGTTTTTTAAATTTCCTAAGTAACCTGCGGTCCCTGACATCTCAAAATATGTATCATTTAAAAGGAATTCATTTAGAAATATGATAATATTTGTTTATTTTGTTACAATCAATATTTTTATTAGCAGGTATAAAGAGTGTTGATACTTTCAATTTATATGCCTGTCTAAGAGAGTTAGTAAAGTTAGTCTTAACTTAAAATATTTTTTCTACTTTTTCAGGATTGTGTAATGATACAGTATCTAAAATAAAAAAAGAAAGTTCCATAAATAACGAAAAAAACGTAAAGGAAGTCACTATTTTTAAGCGAAAGTATTAAAACTACCGTAGTGCAGAATACGTGCTTTATTTCCTATCCTCGAACTCATTGAACGTAACACTACTTAGAAAATTGATTTAAAATGCACATGACATCCATTCAGAAATATCTTTAACAGTTATCATTAAAATCATTTCTAAAAACAATTATTAAGACGGAATCTGAAAACTTTATATTCTAACATAGTTTCAAAGTATCAAGATGTTACAGTCGCACTATAGTGTAGTCAACATAACAAATACGCTAATTAAACAAATCTACACCCTCAAATGACGCTTTTCTTTCCGCACAGACTATTTCTCTCTATTTTATTACTCTTATTTCGATCCACACAGTAAGAATTTACTACATCTGTCTGTTATGTTTAATTTCAATATATTAATTACGGGATCCCACGACGATGGTAGTACCTAGTACATAGTTTGGACGTTTTTTTTTTAATTTCAATGGCATCGCAAATTATCCTAGGGCGATATCAGTTTTCTTTCGCGAGGATTTGTGGTCTATTAAAGCGAATGTAGTGGCTTGGGCGATCCTGACTATGTTTACAGACAATAGACGTTGCATTGCAGTGGTGTTTCACATCAGTTATGTGTTCTAATGGATCTCTTTGTTTATCCGATGTGGGAGATCTCACAATCACAATCAAGCTTGTATACTCCTGCATCTTGTTGAACAATATGATAAGAATAAAATCTAAATTGACCCAATATCACAAGAAATTTAGTTTAGTTATGGCGGGAAAAGAGCGTGAAAATATAATTAGGTTAATATGACCAGGCTGATCTGACAGGTGTTAATTTAGTTTTGCTTACAATCTTTAAGCTTACTCCAAAATTCGGCCTGAAAACAATTTCCGGATTATGAAAAACATTTTAGAAACCAAAATAAGGCAAATCTGTCCACCTGTTATCAAGTGACGCTTATCAACAAAAGACATTTTATCTATACATATTATTATTTTCTATACATGTAATAAAATTCTGAGTAGAATCTGTACATTTAATATATTTTTGAAAATCTTATTGAATTAGTCATTATTATCCACACAGCGTCCGAATGTATAGTTTTTAAAATTTTTGTCTGTCTGGAAACGATCACTAGAAAACCACTGGACGGATTTTTATGAAATTTGGTATGGTGATAGCTGGTTATCCGGGTTCAAATTTAGGATACTTTTTACTGCAGGAAAATATTTCACCTCAGAGAAATCTATACTAACCATTAAAACGTAGGGACGATTCCGAACGGGCGAGAATGAGTCGCTAGTTTATGTACATATAGAAATAGATTAATTTGTCCTCACTTCTATAATTTAATGAGATACTGAAATTTAATAAGTATAAAAATTATGTCTGGATTTAAAGACTTTTAAACTGATACAAAATGAAAACATTATCATAATGAGTATAGGCAAATTTGATAAGCTAACATTCTATATACGTTTATTCCAAAGCTATGATACGTATCTGCTATGATACTGAAACCTAACTGAGATTGGCGCAACGCCAACACTTCGAGAGAATCAGGACTCCAATTAGTTAAATTGCAAATAAAATCGCTTAATTTAAATATTTCACTTAGTGTGGTTTTATAATGAAAGAAACCATTTTTGAGTTAATTATGTTTATATTTAATAACTGATTAAATATAATTTATTATAAGCTTTTGACCAAATTTTATGACTGTAGCTCTATTAATTTAAGTATATTATACTAGCAACTCACCCTCGCTTCGCTCAGGTTCGCCTCTAGAAAAAAAGAACAAATCTATCCCTTGGTAACCGTATATTTTTACGGGATAAAAAGCCTATGTGTTATTCCAGACTATAATCTATCTCTGTGCCAAATTTCATCCAGATCCGTTCAGCTATTCTGGCGTGAAAGAGTAACAAACATCCATACATACATCGAAACTTTCACATTTATAATATTTATATAGATTATTATATTATATATTATTATAAAGTCATTTGTTACCCCATAAACCCCCCATATATTGAGGTAGGGGGTCTCATTCCAGCCGGGCGTGAAGCCAAGAAACATGCTGGGATCCCATGGTTGTTGTGGTCTGCCTCGACATACCTGCTATCGGGGCGTCGTGGTTGAGTGCGTAAGTGATCTTGCAACGCCCCATTAAAAGGAGGGAGGTTCCGTGGAATTTTAGCGGGTTGTACTGGCTTTCCTGGCTAGTGAGTCCCATATAACCACAGTAAATGCATTTCCTAACGTTAAAAAAGGTATATTATAAAAGATATCTGTGTGTTTAACGTACAGTATGAACAAAAATCTACAAGCTTTCGCATTTATAACAGCAGTGTGATTTAATTTTACAACATATCAGATAATATTTGAAAGTCTAACAATAAAATAGTATATATTTTTGTACCAATACCATACAATGAATTAAGGTTTCAAGTTAATTTATATTACTTATCAAAAAGATATCGAAGACATGACATATAATATACAGATATACATATTAGTCCGGTCAAGTTAACCCGAAAAATAGGGGTACCCTTGCATAAATTGCCAAGAAGCTGAAAATTTACGTGAACGTTAGTGATACCATTATAATGAAATTGTAAAAAGTCCCCATCGATTCCATGTGTGCAAAAAATTTCAGCTTCTTAGGGATTTATGCAAGGGTGAATGTCTATTTTGATCGGACTAATATGTAGATATAGATAAACAAAATATACAAAATATAGAGACGACAAAAAAAATCTAAAAAAAATATCTAATATTTGTATTTTAGAAATACGCATATAAAAAAATAATTGTTTGTCAAAACACATGTGCTTACATATTTGTGTGGACACATGAAGTATTTTCGCCTTCTTTCTTTTTACATGAGATGACTCAGAAAAAACTATGTAGTTATATGAGAGGTAAAAAATATATGAATCTAGCTTATCCCGCGGTGCCCGCGTAGTCTATTCATATAAAACCGATTCGATCTTACTTACTTTCACGATGTTCGAGCCCATAACAATTGGGATATCCAATAAAAAATAATTAAAATCCAACAGGTAAAATCTAAAAGGTACCATGCATTGGCGCGTTCAAACAAACTTTTCAGCATTATATGTATGTATCTTGACGACACGTTTGACTGAGTTTTTTAGTGACCCTACTTGCTGTGCCAGCGGTCGCGGGTTCGAGCCCCGCTGGGGGCATTAATTTGTGTGATGAGCACGAATGTTCGTACTTCAGTCATGGGTGTTTATATTTATAATATATATGTATTTGAAACTTATTTATGTGTAGCTTAACATTGAACTAGATAACGGTTGTGTTAATGTCCCAACATATTTATTATTTATTATTAGTATCAAAGGAACAACAAAATATCTATATAAACTATTTATATCAGAAAATAAAACAAGATAATTTGGGCATCGGCTTGAAAAAAATATATCACCTTCGATAATAATTAACGTGACCATTCGTTGTATTTCTTTGAATTAAGACTAATGTCTTCCCATGAGAGATTCGCCTTCGCAGGAAAATTTCGTTTTCATTGCAAATTGCTTTATATATGTGAAACGTTTATCTTATCCTTACTATTTTTATTTGATTTGTATACTAACAATCGCCCAATGGATGAAATTCAACCAATATCTTTATTGAAAAATTGAAAAAAAACCTTATAAATAGAATTTATCTATCTATATAAAAACTAAGGCAGTCGTAGCCCAGTGGTAACGCACTTGCTTGGAAATCCGAATGAAGCGGGTTCAAATCCCAGGTCTCGCACCTCTGATATTTTCATATGATTATCAATTGCCTCAAGGTGAAGGAAAACATCATGAGGAAACCTGCATGTCTGAGAGAATCTAGCAAGTTTTCGAAAGACATGTGAAGTCCGCCAACCCGCACTGGGCCAGCGTGATGGACTGTGGCCTAACCCCCCTCGTATTATAGGGAGGCCCGTGGGAATCATACATTACCTAACATAACCCTCATTTTACTTCTTTATATTAGTTTATAAACATTAAAAAATATGAGTTGACAAACTAGGAAGAAATAAGTACTGAACTGTTTTGACTTTGCCTATTTATGTATAAATATTTTGATTTTATTCCGTTTTAGCGCAAGTGATAGTGTTTTTGTAAGTTTAATTTGTAGGATACTTTTTAGTTGGCTATATAGGAGTATCTTGTGAGATAATATAAATATTATGTAAATACGGTTATTGAAATATTACAGATATTTATATATAAATTGCAGAGCCAGCCATACGTTGCTGTGGCAAACAAATGAAAATCGTTAATTTAGCAATAAAAAAAGGAAATAATCGGGATGAAAACTATCCTATCTTTTAAATTGGAACAAATCACACATTTTGGATAAAAATACGTTAAGATGGGATAAGTATTGACCAACATCGTGACAGAGAATTTTATAAATTAAGATTATATTGAAATTACATATTAATAATTTAATTAACTCTATTAACCGATTTTAAAATATTTCAAATTTCAAAAAAAATATATATACGAATACGATTTATAAGTTACTAGCGACTCACCCTCGCTCCGCTCGGGTTCGTCCCTGGGGTGAGGTCTGGGAGGACCACCCTTATCCTTATCACTTAGGGGTATGGAAAATAGATAGTAGCCGATTCTCAGACCTACTTACTGAATACGCATATAAAATTTGGTAAAAATCGGTAAAGCCGTTTCGGAGGAGTACGGTAACTAACATTGTGACATGGAAATTTCGTATATAAGATAACATACCATAGACAAAAAAAAACTTAAAACCTCCTTTTGTTAAATCGGTTAAAACCATTTATTATCTTCATAGTCTATGATTAAAGTAAAGAGATAAGCTAGATAATAGAGTTTTGTGGTCCTCTGCAACCTGATGCTAGTGTTCCTTCATAAATATTCAACACGTCTTTTATTGCTCCAGTTTGATGTTCATATGTATGTAAAGTAAGTTAAACATTGCGTTCCTATATCATAGATACTGTATATGGGCTAAAATTGCCAAAGTATAATATTAAGTTTATTGACTCGAAAGGATTTTTGAACGATATTTGTTAAAATATATAGTCACAAAATCATTTAGATGCAATGTTTGAACAGTAATGTAGAAATTCTCTGAAAAATCTAAAAAAATTTTTTTTTTTCAAAAAACCCACGACGGATGCAAAAGTTGTTATAGCGAAACCTTCTCCGTTCCATTGTGAGTAAAAATGTAGCTGAGACATAATTTTCAATATTTGCTTTAATAGTCTATAATAAATAAACTCTGATTAACATTTGGTCAGTTTTTAAAATTATTCGATACTACTTAATTTTGTACATGAGTTTGTACGTAATATTATAGTAAAACAAGAAAAGTGGTTAAAGCGAAATCGGTACAGTATTAATCAAAATCTATACATAAAATAAAGTTCTTACTGAGTCGAATCTATACATTAAATATTTTTGGAAAATCTTATTGAAATAGACATTATTATCGATAGAGAGGCCTAATCTACAGTCTTTAGAGTTTTCGTCTGTCTGTCTGTCTGGGAACGCTACCAAAACTAACTACTGGACAGATTTTAATGAAATTTGGTATGATGATAGCTGGTTATCCTTGTCGACATTTAAGATACTTTTTACTGAAGGAAAACATCTGAGAAATCTATACGAGCAGAACGAAGGTGAGTCACTAGTTTCCTGCAGAAATAAATAAAAATGAAGTGTTTGTAATGTCAAAATAACAGTTTTTTACTTAATGAAAGTATATACTGTACTTATAAAAAAATAAATTTTTAAAATTTTTGTCAGTCTATCTGTCTCTTTGTTTGTTTTGGTAATCTCTAAAATAGATGGACCGATTTTAACGGGACTTTCATTGGCATATAGTTGATATTATAAGGAATAACTTAGGCTACTTTATTTTAGAAAAATAATTAGGGTTCAAAAAAATTAAAACCTATACAATAGTGAACAAAATCATACTGGAGCGAAGCAAGGGTAAGTTGCTAGTTTTAAATAAGACTGTTTTTGTGATGTATGATGATATTAACAATGTTTGACGACAAAAAAGTTAGCTATCACAGATGTTGTCTCCCCACAAAAACTATAAAACAACCTGAAAGACAAGAGAAGTGGCACAGAAACACCTAGCAATTTAAAAATAATATTAAGTAATTATAGTTTTAGTTTTCAATTGGAAATTATTGAATTTGGATTTTTACTATTATAATCTACTAGCGGCTCACCCTCGCTTCGTTCGGGTCCGCTTCTAGAAAGACACTAATAGAGATCGATTAGTTCCCACGGGAACCGTTCATTTTTCCGGGATAAAAAGTAGCCTATTTGTTATTCTGATGTACGAACTATATTATTATAAGTTTAAGTTTTCATTAAAACCCAATCAGTAGTTTTTGTGTACTAAGCTGTATATGTTACTATAGTTTTTTTAACAATCTCACGGGAATTATTTAATTTTCTGGGACATAAAGTATCTAAGATGTTGCCCGAGGATATAAGGTAACACCATGCAAAATTTCATTTAAATCGGTCCAATAGATTCGGAGATTAGCCCGTACATACAGACAGAGAAATAAAAAAAATGAAAAAAATCTGGATTTGTTCTATTTGTCTTCTTACATCCCCCTGACTCGGTTTTTAGCATTTTTTTTTTCTATGTACAGACATTCAACCTCTACAGTTTTATTATAGTATATATATAGTTTTAAATATACATACCTGTTCATATTTTATCAAGATTTTAAAAGTGTCTTTTGCCATAAAAGGTCAAGGAGAATTCTACTTTTTACTAATGAGGAAACACTACTGTATAAAACCACCAAATTAGAACTTTCCTTTCTCTTGTCAGTCAAAACCTCAGAAAGAAATTAGAAAATGCTTCTATACTTAAGAGGCTTACTTGAGATAACAACTGTTACTGTCAGTTCAAGATCGATCCATTTCATTTACAATTTCACACGTGTTCTAAATAAAAGAGTGTCTTTGCTAATAAATATATTGTCTCATTTATATTACTTCTGTCGAGTGAACGTTTTTCCAAGATAATTGTGTGAGAGATATTGCGCAATTGTTGCCTAAATGCTAATTTTTAGGGTATAAAAAAAATCGTATGTATGTACAATGTACATGTTCACTTGGGACTTAGAGGCATGTGAGAATTTCTTAATAAAATATACTAATGGGGATCTCGGGTCTTTCACCTCTGATATTTTGTTGTGCGAATTATTTTCAACATGATTACCATTTGTTTTACGGTGAACAAAAACATTGTGAGGAAACCAGCATGTCTGAGAGAATCTAGCAAACTTTCGAAAGTCATATGAAGTTTATAAGCCCGCACTTCGCCAACGAGCTGGACTATGGGATGATCTCTCATATTTAAGGAAGATACGTGCCCAGCAGTGGGACGTTAAGAAGAGCTGAATACAACTAGACCCAACTCAGAATATGAACCATAGTTATTAAAGCCAAGTAAAATTTGTAATCTGTTAAATTAAAAACAAATAGTATCATATTTTATTATTATCCAAAAGTTGAATTCAGTATTACTTAATATTTTGTAAGTAAGCTGTTAAATATGAAATTATTCAGAAGCAAATGACTGTTAAACATTCTGGAAACTTCAAGTTGTTAAATGTTTCAGATTAAACCTTTAGTTCGAGAGGAACTTTCAGATGCTCTACAAAGCTGTGTCGAAACGCTATAAATCACAATTTCTTAAGATTTTAAAACTAAAATGTTTGAAGCTTTGGATAACGATTTATGACTATTATGGACTTTAGTGTATGCATTTAACTTATAATGTATGTATTGTGTATGTTGATACATTGCTTGATGAATTTTATAAGATTCCTGACATAAATCTGATCAAACCACCTTTCTGTTCTAAAATAGGAGTAAAGATGACACCACATAAAACTTTTTGTATAAACACCCAAATAGCCCATATCTACGACTAATCTGAAATTTGGTACACATATTATGTATGTCTCAGAAATATTTTCGTTTTTGTCTCGGTCGTTACGCGCCATATGCAGGTAGCGGAGGGTGGGGGAAGGTGTCACGCGCTCGACGTGCTCACTTTGTTTTAGTAACCATGGAACATTACACGGGACCACAACGCGCTTTTTGCATACGAATATTTTACAAGAACAACGATTCTTACATTCTTACTAGGCGTCTGTACAAAAAACATTTTAATTTACCGTCGATGAAAGATGTTCCAAGTGCAAATCTGATTAGGTATTGAGTGTGTAAGTTCAAAGAGACTGGGAACACAATGCCAGACAAACAACCAGGTCGTAAAAGAACATCAAGAAGAGTGAAAATGTTGACCGTGTGCGGCAGTCTGTTATGACTGATCCAAGGCAATCATTGCGTTTGCGGTCAGAGACTCTTAAGTTGAATAAATCCACAGTTCATCGGATTATTAAGAAGGATTTACACCTCCACCCTTACAAAATAGTTATTGTTCAGGAAATAAAGCTCGATGACCCTATTAAACGGCTCGAGTTCTATAAAACAGTAAAAGATCGCTTCAAAAGTTTTAACAACATTTGGTTCTCCGATGAATCAAATTTTCATATCAACGGCCATGTCAACAAGCAAAACTGTAGATATTGATCTAAAAGCATTCCCCTAGAACTGCATCAGAAGCCTTTACATTCTCCCAATGTAATCGTTTGGGCCGCCATATCAAGCCAAGGAATTATTGGCCCTTACTTCTTTGAAAACAATCGTGGACTGTAAATTCAGCGCGTTATTGCCATATGATAACAATTTTTTTAACAAGCGCGATGCAAAACCAAAGTGGCTTATAACAGAAATACAAAATATAACAGAACCACATTTTCCCAACAAGATGGAGCCACTTTTCATGTCACAAATTATTCCAGGACTTCGCGAATTATTTCCGGGACGAATAATTAGTCGTCGAGGCGATATTAACTGGCCACCTAGGAGTCCCGATTTAACCCCTGCGGATTTTTTTTATGGGGCTACCTAAAAAGCAAAGTATATAATCCATTACCGCAAAATTTATTTCAATTGAAGCAAAGAATCACGAGTGAAATCAATGCGATACCGCGCGCTATGCTGCGTCGTGTGATTGAAAATTTTAGCTCCAGATTAAATGAATGCGAAGAAGTTAATGGCACTCATTTAAAAATGGTTGTTTTTCATAAATAAAAATTTGATTTTCGCTCTTTCATTTGATATTAAATTTAATATAATTAATATAAGTTTAGACTTTAATTTTTACATTTTAAATAAGAAAATATTTCTGAGACACCCTTTATTTTGACGTGCTGATTACGAATATGATAGGCAATATGGCCGCATGTTTCATTTTCAAGGTCAAACCTATGTAAATTAAACGTGCAAAAATATAAAAATATTATCATTATTTTATGTTAATCGTATAAAATATTGATTTTAAAGGAATATATTTAATATAAAAGTTGTAGGCCATAATACAATTGACATTTTTGTTCCTTAACTTTTTCGTGTAGAGTCAATATTTTATCAGCAAAAATCGATAATGCAATAGATGTTAAAGTTAAAATGAACTACGCTTAGTGATATGGACAGCTTCTGAAGCCTTTTTTACTGTAAATTATAGTCGTTTATGGCACTTGCCGGTCCACTCTGCTAACAAAAATGTACCAGGAGCAACTCGCATAGTACACCGCTCACCGAGGTGGGCCGCCAAACAACAAAAATAAAACTTACCTAACCTATCCTAAAAAACTAACTTATAAATAATATAGGTCACATATATAAAAATGTACTAACCTACAACCGGTGGCCAATTAAAAATATATATTTTTTACTCTACAATAACGTGTTCGTAAAATTCAACTTGATACAATTTAAAAAGATTTTAAATTAAGTCAACTCTGACATTCCGTGCTCAGTAATTAGATGTTCGAGCAACAACCCTAATTAGACAGGACTTGGCAGAAAATAAGAACATGCAGTTAAAAGGAGCGCTACTTTAACTTTTACATAAAATATTTAAATCAAGCTTATGAGAAACTTATTTTTAAAACAATCATTATTATTCTTAATTTTTAACCAACTTCGAAAAATGATGTCCTAATTAGTTTTTTTTTTGTGTATGTAAAGAGATATGTTTAGCTAATTCATAATATTTATTAATTAAAACTAGTGCCTAGTGGTGGAAATAAGAACATAGTCATTATTGAAAATTTGAGAAAATAGATATGTATGTATATAAACAAAATTTACCTATAGGTATATGAAAAATCGGTCAAGTGCGAGTCGAATTCGCACACGAACGGATCCGTATTATCGTACATGTACTTTTTATTAATATGACTTTTACTCTATGTATGTAATATATTAACTTCAGTGATCGATTACGAACGTTAAAAAATGTTTCTTGTATTTTTATTTTATTATTGTTATAGCGGCAATATAAATACATACTCTGTAAAAATTTCAACTATCTACCTATTACGGTTCATGAGATACAGCTCTCTGACAGACGGACGGACGGACGGCGGAGGTTTAGTAATAGGATTCCGTTGGCACCCGTCGGGTACGGGATCCTAAAAAACTTTTTATTGATAATACTAAAGCTCGTTAGCAAATACTTAAAAAATAGCTCTAAAAAAATTAGCTCAAAATTACAGAAAACCGGTTGACAAACAGAAAAAAAGAAGAAACTGTTTGTCTGTTTATTTATATATAGATGATATTCTCAATAAAAAGCACATTTAGGTACAAGTGGCACACATAAAAGTGACCTTCATGTACATAAACAATCATACTCACATAAGTCTATTAAAAGTTAATTTTTAACCTTTTACTTTTTTGTATACATATGTTATAAGTTATATTATTAAGCTAATTGGCGAGCGAGCGTTTTGCTACTGGGCTACCATTGCTTTAATTCATTATTTTTCAGGCAGCGGTAGCTCAGTAGTAACGTGCTCGCTCGGGAAACCGAGTGAAGCGGATTCAAATCCCGGATATCGCACCTCGCTCTGATATTTTATGTGCGTATCATTTTCAACATGATTACCACTTGTTTTAACGGTGAAGTAAAACATCGTGAGGTAACCTGCATGTGTGAGAGAACCTAGCAAGTTTTCAAAAGACATGTGAAGTCTACCAACCCGCACATGGCCAGCGTGGTGGACTATGGCCTGGTCCCCCTTCTACTCAATGGAAACCCGTGCTCAGCAGTAGGACGTTATAAAGGGCTGAATACTACTACTTTTAAAGTTAAATTTAATAATCCTTAATGAGAAATTCTCAATACGAAACACTCTTAATAATTTTAAATAGCGCAGAAAAAAAACCCTCAAGCAAATAAGCAATATCCACATAAGTTATTTAAATATTAAACCTAAAGCTTCATATATCCTACAAAAATCTCATCCTATGCCGTTGAATAAATGCTTTCATAACCTCGCACTCTCCATTTCTCAATGAACACGAGATTATTGCATTACGATCGTATTTCATTTCTATATAATGTAAACCACTTCTATATAATAAACTCTACGCCCTACATTTTCATGCCTTAATTCGTTTTTAACCAACTTCAAATAAAGGCAGTACTCGATTTGGCGTTTTTTTTGTATATGTTATAGATTATTTTCGCAATTTTGAACAGATTTTCGTGGCTTTTTACAATGAATAATTTAAGTAACAGATTTTCTTAGATTTATGCAAGTATTTCACATTTTTTTATCGGATCTTACTTTTCACGTGGTTTTCTATTTTTTCGGATTTTCGCATATGTATTTCAATTTTTGTTTCCCGACGATTCAATTTTTTCTCATTTTACAACCATCATAATCATGGGTGTTTTTTTTAATAGTTACGTTTTAAGACACAGCTTATTAATATATGATATACATACATAGTGATTACTCAGTTTAAGTAATTTTGAAGTCGATGTAAAGTTTTTTTTACTAAGTTCTAGTCAGTTTACTACTTAATTTAATTATTATTAAAATTTGTAGAAAAAATCTTGTAGTTAAAAAAATCTTTAGGCTATGTTATATGAATACTACTTAAATGAGGCTTACACTAAAGTTGATAAACTAATTACTTATGTAACGCTAATATAAAGGAAATATTAGTTTAGACATTTTTTAGTATGTATTTAAAAATATAAATTGAATAGAGAGAGAAAAAAACAAAACGATCTTTCTAGATAGAGCGATTATTTCTAAATTAAGCCTAATGGTGTGTTTTCGTGATGAGATGTTTGAAGCTTTGGTAATATGCAACATGTGAACCACATATGACCCTCATCAATAGTTATGACAAAAATCTAAGAATCAAATAGACAATATTTATAACAATCAAATTAAAAACAAATACTAAAATTTGCCCAGCTCTTTCAATGTGAAAAAGTAACTAACGCATACACAAATACACACGCACACACGCAAGCACAAACACACAGACGCATATACATGCACGCACACAAACATCCACATGCATGCACGCACACACAAATTTACACAAATACACACGCACATACGTATTATATGTATGCAAGCCATAGAACCTATTTGGACAAATCGGAGCATCTGTATGTATATAAAGCGTCCGGTACTCTTTTTACTCAATGTATCAAACACATAGGTTAAATAAAAACATTTGTCCACGTGTAAAGTATAAGTGGAAGAAACCACAGGCGTTCACTTTATATATATATATATATATATATATATATATATATATATATATATATATATATATATATATATATATATATATATATATATATATATATATATATATATATATATAAATAATTAAAATAGAATTTCATTTTCTTTGGACTTAAATTGAATTTAGTGCCAATAGACTTAGCAATAGATATAATACCTGAAAAGCTTTTAAGGTATAATCTTCCTTTCATTGCCTACCCTTTCATCTAAACAAACCTAACCATGTGTAACGATACAAAATACCTTGTACCTTAAAATACTGGGAAATCATTGGACAAGTGACACAGCTGTAGATTCAGAGATCCCAGGTTAGAGTACAGTTAGAGCCAAAAATAGTATTGGTTTTGAGAATAATATGTATCTATGACGAAATATTCATTAACAGTCCACAATAGTTGATGGTGTAATACCATCCAACGCCCGTGACTTTGAGAGCTCGTAAAGCTGTCGGTCCTTTGTACTTCAATCAGAGAATCCAGCGGGTTGATATAAATAATGTAAAATCTTTTGGATCTCCTTTAAAAATAGGTATTTCACAAGGATCTATTCTTGGTCCTAGATAGATTTACCTTTTTAAAAATTTAAACATTAAAATTCAAAATATTTTACTGAGCAAAGTATATTACTCTGTTCAAGAGTTTTTTGTTGATGGAAATGTGTGGAAATGAGAAATATTGACTCGTATGCAGGTTATCAATATTGTTATGTTAAAAATATGAAGAAATGTAACTTCGATATTTAAAAGATCACCTGTTTGAGTTTCTCGCTGGCTATTCTCAGCAGACCTGCTTTCCGAGCCGGTGGTAGCATCGTCACGACTGATTACACTGAAGCTTAAATTAAATCGACGATTCAAGAGGGCTTGTATTAAGTCTAATTGAATAAAATTTATTTCATTTCATAACTAGTAAGCTCACTAGCTCTTAACTAATCTTTTAATTTATAGCATATAGCAACAAAAGCTTTTAAAACTCTCGCTAACATTTCTTTCTAATCCCTTGAGATTACTGAGACCAATCTGCACAATTAATCCGGAAATAAAAACACGTTTGAGTTTTGCATATTTTATTGCATTTTCCAAGATCGAAACCAATAAATCTTCGGTTTAAAATGCAAAATATGGAAATTGTTCTAACTTAAAATATTTCAGGGGTATTATTAAGGGTTTATTTATACAACAGCATAGTACTTACTCTCTTAGATTTACGTGAATGCTTCACAGTAATCATGGTCACATGTTAAAAATTTAGCGGCCTTTAAACACACACCCAAACAATTCCAGCGACTTAATTAATTCCTAGCGCTGCATTTAGTTTTTTTAGACGTATGAACATAATAACATAATATGAACATATGTCATTTTTTATTTATGCTATGCAAAATCGAATCCACAATCCCCGAAATCTATACATATAATAAAATTCTAACTAAGCCGAATCTGTACAATAAATATTTTTGGAAAATATTATTAAAATAGACATTATTTTCGATACAAAGGCCGAATTTATAGTTTTTAGAACTTTTGTCTGTCTGTTACCGTATCACGGAAAAACCACTGGAGGGATTTTGATGAGATTTGGTATGGTGGTAGATGATTATCCGGGTCAATATATAAGATACTTTTTACCGCAGGAAAATATCTCATTTCTGAGAAAAAATACAAAAACTGCAATGTAAACGTATAATAATATGTAAAACCTGAGAATTTGGTTTTTGGTCATCTGAACACGGGTGGAGCCGTGGGTAATGCTAGTATAAAATAAGATCAGAGTATGTATGTCATATACACAACTGTGCTGTGCAACGTTGCGATATAGTTTTCCAAGAATTATTCTCGCAAAATATGTTTTCTGCATCTAAATCAGTTTCACCGACACCTGCTCCACTGCAGTTCTAAAGTTTACGTGAAACAACTGTATCGCAGTGTGGTTGATGCATAATTTATTACGTATATAAATAACTTGTTAAAAAGCCAGTGAAGAGTGCACTTAAGCAATAAACAATCTTTTACCATAAATAAAACTCAAGAGTTTGTTTTTAAATTTATATAACTGCCTTATATGCATTGATATATAAAAACTCACACACAATTTGCGTCTCAAAAGTACCCCCAAAAACTCCGTACAATTGAAAAATGAATTGCGTTTTTTCAAATCTCTTTTGCCAAATAACAAAGAATTGAATTGAATTCAAATCTCTTTTGTTCATTGTTTTATGGATAACAAAATTAAAAGGCACGTTGTTTTGTTTAAAAAAGTACTTTATGTGGTGTGCGTAAGTTCGAATTTGTGTTTAGCCAATTCTTTCTTACTTGAATTCTTAATTGAACTTACGATTTTTCAATGCTTTGAATTTATGTCATATGACGACGCCACTTTTTGAAGAGATATTTTGTTAGGAAATGTGTATCTATGTATTTATATATCAGTGCCTATATGCCAAGATTTCAGAGTAAAGAATTATATAGACGGAGTCCGAAATAAAAATTTTATCCCGTAAAAATCTACGGTTCCTGTGGGATAGATTTGTTTTGGTTTCTCTAGTGGCGAACTCGAGTGGAACGAGGGTGAGCTACTAGTTTATAATCTGTAGAGATAAGACTTTTCTTATTATTATTAATGAAGGAATATCCTATTTATTGAGTTCATTTCATTGAGCCTAAATACGAAATCTCTACAGTATTTTAGTAAAGAGTTGACTATCTTGCATATTCCAGGTGACGCTGCAGCGTTTAGGTTCATTAAAGTAACAGCATACCAAGTTTCGAATCGATTAGATCTGTGGAAGCTGTTCATATCCTTTTATGGTCTAGAAAAGGGCTGATAAGTCTGCAAACGACTGAACAGATTTTCTTGATTTGTAGCTTAGAACACTCACGATCAAGTCACTTTTTAAACAAAAAACAATTAAATTAAGGTTATCTGTTTGAGCATTACGATGCCACAGACAGATGCACACGTTTAACTTATAACTCCCTCCTGCCTTCAATCTTCCCTCTTTTTGCGTGGGGGGTTTAAAAGCACATCGATAACCACAATACTTATATATATAAATATATATGTGTGTGTGTGTGTGTGTGTGTATATAATAAATGTACAAGCAGTTTTATGTAAGAAATTTAATTAAATTCAGTAAATACGATACGAAGCGGCATAAAAAAGACCAATAAAAATCCCAAGATACGTTTAATCTTTTATACTTCTACGTTACGTGGAATATTTATTTTAATTACTTCTTTCTAACCATATTTTTTTCTTTATTTCTTTTTTTCCAACTTCAAAACAAGAGTATGTTCATTTTCAGTGTATAATATAATTTCGTGTATAAATCTAAAGGCTGCTAATCATATTTGCGGCTCTGAATCGCTCGATCGATATTTAAAGTTACGCAAATCTACTACTATTATAAAGAGAAAAAAATTGTTCTTTTGTATGTTTGTTTGTAATGCATAAGCTAAAAATCCTATAAACCGATTTAGATGAAATTCTGTATGAAGATAGTTTAAGAACCTGTTAAGGGGGTGAAAATGGGAATGAAACTTTGTATCGGTAATCAATTATTTCTCAAGGGATATAAAACTCATTATACCCGTGTATATACATATATAATAATATATAGTATAAATTAGTAAGTGTAATTGACATGTTCTATCGAACATTGTATTCGACAAAAATAAAATAATTTACTTTGTGACTTACACTTATAGGACGTTTTTTTAATAAAAATATAATTCGTATAATGAATTCGTATATAGAAAATTGAAATAAAAATTATAGACGATATAATTTATAAAATTTGTGAAAAATTCAAACTACGCAAAGATATGTTTTCGTAAGTTTTATATAATTTTAAAGTATAATATTTAAAATTGAACTAAAAAGCATCATCCAATTCGAAATAACTTCAAAATAAGTTAAATTTATCCTTATTCACTTTTGAAAGCTTATGATATAAGGTTTAAGTCCGCAATTTTCGATCAAGTATATAACCATGTAACACAGGCATTTATCCACATATTAATTTGAAATTTAAAGAGGTTCAGGGTTTTATAAAGGATAAAGTATTAGAGTACGATAAAGACCTCACTTCACCGGTATTCAATTATATATAGCTGCCTTTTCTAAGCTTCTGTTCAAGATTGAAATTCTTTTTAGAAATAGCTTCCACAAGAAGTAAAAGTTTCAAGAAAATAATATCTTATTAAACTTAAGGTACAATAATTAGGCGGTCTACCCTAATATATATATATATACATTATGAAATATATTATTTAACTAACGACTCAATCGTCCCTAGGTGTTATTTACGAACCGATTGAAATAAAACAAATACTAAATTTTAAGTGAAGCTTACCACAATACATTAGTAAAAACCGCACTCAAATAGATTCAGCCATTTCTAAAATTAGCGCGCACAGACAAAATGCTAAAAATCATTGTTTTGGATTCTATTGCGTAAATAGAGACCCCGAATAATTTTTTTCAAGTATCTTCCACGTACAGACAGAAAATTATGTCTGTATTATATATGTAAAGTTACTTTAGGCGTGATTGAAACAAACCGAACTGCGGATGATAGCTAGTGTTGTAAGTAAGAATTTAAGTTGAAACATGAAAACTGTTAAACGAAGCATTACTCGCTCTTAAAGGTAAATATTTCAAGTAAACACTTCTGCCTACTCCATCTCTTCATTTGCGCTAAAGGCTTTGAAAGTACAAACTTACTTTTAAAAGTCATATATTTGTTTTTTTTTATATTATTTGTATTATTCAAATTTCAGTCAGGTAGCTTTTAAGAAGACGTTAGCTAAGAACGGATTTTGTGGAAATTCCGGATTGAGTGGGTTAAAGGGTAAATAATACATATTAATAAATACGAGTATATTAAATACGAGGGCCACTGATTAGATGGTATAGTGGCTAGCAAGTACGTTGCATGTCCAGAGGTCCTGGGTCGGGCCAAGTTTAGTTATTGAATCTTCCTGCTTAGTAAACCTCGGTAACGGCTCGGAGTTGGCAAGTTGGCGGTTTTTCACCCCCGTGCCTCGGAGAGCAAGTAAAGCCGTCGGTCCTGCGCCTTAACTCTTACCGGTCATATATAATATCTTCTGCGCAGCTAATCTCAATGAGATTGACCACCGTGGCCAAACTCGATTGGGAGGACGTTGTTATTATTATTATTGTTATGTAGACGTAAGTAGTAGTAAATTTGTGAAAAAAAAGTATTTCAATAAAATACTCGCTTAAGCCATTTAACTTAGTTTCATGCCAATTTTTATATGAAGAATAACAAATTAAAATTCGTTTTTATTGTTAATACTAAAAATTAGGCAAAATCTAATTCTAACGTATTGGCCTTGTCAAATCAAAGCAAATAAGCACAAACGCAAAGATTCTAATAATAGCCGTTGAAGAATTCTACTATCCACCTTCTAACTTCAATATCAGATTAAGTTAATGATACCGAATAACTGCAATATCACCGGAAATACAAACACTTGTAAAGTTTCAAGTAAATATGACAATTAGATGGAGGTAAATTTTCACCCCCTATCTATCCTATAGGTAGTTCCATTAACGGGAAGTATACTTTCTCAAATAAAAAAGAATTTTACAAACCCATTAATAAATGACGGAGTTCTGAGGTAACAAACATATGAAACTATAACCCAATTGAGAACCTCCTCCTTTTGAAGTCAGTTGAAACTACGAAGTACTGTGTAGATACTCATATTCATTTTATATATGTATACCCATTTATCGTAGACGGGTTCATCGATCTTGCTCAAATTATATTCTATTAAGTTAGAGCCCGAGGTGATACTATGTACATAATTTTCTTTGACATCAATTTAATATACGCTGTGCCTTAAGACATAGTGAGTACATAGAGTATTATTTTTGAAGGCAGGTCTATCGAATGTACTAGGCAAGTGACACTACTAATTTTATTTTTTATTTATTTATTTTACATCCAATTAGAACGGCAGCACCACTTACACTAACTAGATTATACATTATAAATTATTACAAACATAAACTACAGTAAACAAAACAAAAGTAAATACTACTTGGGTTCTGAGAGTATGCTGAGAATATTGAATAACCCGTTTAATAACAGGGCTATTCAATATCCTTATCATACCTCAGCAACTCAAAAACTAAAGTTGACCACTTGTCATTGAATGGGTCCCAATGAGCATTGTTGTCCAAGAGCGCGTTGAACGATGCCAATGAACGCGGTATAGGTGCCATGGTTCGAGCAACAGTGCGACAATATGGGACAACGAAAAACTTATTTTTTCGGGGGCGGACTAATATCTTAAGCGTTCATCACACTCATTATAAGTGCGAAAGTTTGTTGATGTGTGTTTGTGTATATATGTGTTTGTGTACATGTGTGTATGTTTCTTATTCCTTCACACTTAACCACTTACATGAATTGGGATGAAACTTAAAACATATAATTAGACTGTGATTAGGGCTAATACGTATTCTAAGTTTAGTCATAATAATGCTAAAAGGCACTATATGTATTATAAATGCAAAAAAAACTGTCGCTAGTATATAAAAGGAGTAAAAAAAAAATTAAAGTGAAAAAATAATACATGGAAATTTATTAATTGTATGAAACCAAAAAAAAAAAATAGATATCCGTGCAGCTCAAAGACATTTAAAATGAACATACTAACTTCACTTTTAGCTCGGCCTCTAAATGTCGACAAGAGAAATTGTCAAGCGATACTGTATAAAAACTTTTAACAAATTAACAAAAAAATAAAAACCGACTTCAAAAAAAAGCACTAAAAAGTAAAAAATAACTAATTGGTAGTTTTCATTTACTATACATACCTAATCAAATATTTTCGAAGTCGGTGTGCTTTGATTTGTATGGGCTGGCACCGATTTCGGAAAATACTTGATTAGGTGTGTATTTAATAGGTAGGCTTTAATTACTTAGCCAAAGTAAAAATATTTTTTATAATTACTGACGAACCGGACGAAGCGATCGTGAGTCGTTAGTTTCTATATAACTAACGACTAGCGACTTTATGCTTGCTTCGCTAGAGAGCGTCCTTAAATATCAGAGGTGCGAAACCCGGGATTTGAACCCGCTTCACTCGGTTTCCCAAGCGAGCGCGTTACCACTGAGCTACCACTGTCTATCATCTTTTTTATAGTAGATGATATAAGTTAAGTGAGTAAAGCCGCAGGCATACACTAGTCAATCACTCAACTAGACAAGATTTCTTTCACGTCAATCTCATGTCGTATTTACTAGTTGACTTACACAACTGTAATCCGCCTGTTACATAAATATATATACATATAATAAAATTGTAACTAAGCCGAATCTGTACATTAAATATTTTTTGGAAAATCTTATTGAAATAAACATTATTATCAATACAGAGGCCGAATCAATAGTTTTTAGATTTTTTGTCTGTCTGTCTGTCTGTTACCGCATCACAGAAAAACTACTGGAGGGATTTTGATGAAATTTGGTATGGTGATAGCTGGTTATCCGGGTCAACATATATAAAATACTTTTTACCTCGGGAAAATGTCTAATTTCTGAGAAAAAATACAAAAACTGCAACGTAAGAATATACTAAAATGTAAAACCTAAGAATTTGGTTTTTGGTCATCTGAACGCGGGCGGAGCCGCGGGCAATGCTAGTATAATATAAAAACTAAAGTGTTATACATGAACAAAAACGTTTATTTTGTTTTTATATTTCTAAAATATTGGATGGAATTGACGTATTTTTCTTTAAATGAGCCTCGATTATTACTTTAGCAGGTAATTTTCTTATTAGAGTTCATATTTTTACCTAACTGTGGTGTTAAAGGAGGGTTATGTGTTTAAATTGTTTAGTGTGGAAATAAGACTCGCAGCGAATATACAACATGTTTGTCTCCAACTGCATAACACTATAATCTTTTCTCAACTTCTTTTCATCTTTTTAGTTCGTTTTTTGAAGCATTCGTGGTTTTTTATTTTTATTTTTACTTTTAAGTTATATTAATAGATGGGCAGTGATAGAATGAAAACCAATGTTGAGTATTATTATGATTTTATTTATATACTAGCGACTCACCCTCGCTTCGCTCGGGTTCGTATCTAGGTGAAACTTTAAAATGACTTTTTTATTTATGAACCGATTGAAATAAAACAAATACTAAATGTTAAGTGAAGCTTACCATAATATATAAGTGAAAATTTCACTCAAATCGGATAAGCCATTTCTGAGATTAGCGTACACAAACGCACAGACAAATACACTAAAATTCTAAAAATCATTGTTTTGGGTTCTATTGTTCCTTAGACCCCCAATAATTATTTTTCTCAAATATCTTCCATATACAGACAGCACTCAATTACAATTTTATTATAAGTATAGTTTTATTCACACCATATACAAATATTATCTATGTAAACCATCAGATACCGTGGTAGATAATTTTGGATGATAAAAGCATTTAAACGTGTACTCTCAAACCAAGCTTATTACTGCGTCAATCAGCTGCATAAAATTTTAATGCAACGCATTTCACTAAGTAATATTGTAATACACAAAACTAGTGACTCAAGCTTGCTTGCATAATAAACCTATAGTGCCTGGGCTAAAATTCGCTCGATTTTTTTGGAAAAAAATATAAAAATTGCGTTATTATTTCAGAAAAAACCTATATATATAAACTTAAAAATCAACACCTTATCTAAATACTAAATTTGATCCAAAGCATTAGAGCCGTTTCTAAGATACAGGAAATAAATTATTATACATACATACAAGAAATGCTCACTTAATATTATAAGATATTTTTAAGATTAGCCTATTTGTTACTCCAGCTATAGTTTATCTTTATACTAAACTAGCGACTCATCCTCGCTTTGCTCATGTCCTTCCCTAGGTAGATTACCCATACAAACTTTCATCCCCATTTTCACCCCTTTAAGGGATGATGTCCGGGATAAAAACTATCCTATGTCCTTCCCAGCGTCTCAAATGATTTCATTTAAACTCATCCAGTCTTTTCAGCGTGAAAGAGCAACAAGCATACACACACATACAAACTATTACATTTATAAGACACAGTGGCGTGATTAGAATTTTCATAGTTCCTTACATCTTAATACGAGTATGTAAAACGAAATCCTTCGTCTTATATTTTATCTAGATTTTTTATTATAATAAAGCTATTCTTTCAACGTGTCACTGTCATAATATTATAATTATTTAAAACGGGAAACGTGAAAATGATTCCAATTCAGTTGCTTGCCATTTTCATAATTCAAAACCCATGTACAATCACTGTATATGAATCACGCGTTATGTCTGTCAATCTGTCCGAATTTCAAAGCTTATTGTTTTATCAACTTATTATATTATTTATAACTTAATTAAAATATTAAATTTCCTGAAAATAAAGTGACTGATTTTGTGGAGTAAACAACATCATTTGTTTGTTTATCAAGTCATTGCTTCATAATAAGCTTAATTGCTACCTTGTTTTTAAAAATACTAGCGTTTTCCCGCGGCTCTGCTTGCATCGTTTATATTTAACAAAATTACTCTGCTCGTGAAGGCCCCTCTTTCCTTATTAAATAGGTTGTAATTTGCAAAAAGATTTTTTCAAATCGGATCATTATGTTTAGAGATAAGCTTGTCCAAACAAACACACTCTTCGGCTTTATATTTAAATAGCTGCTTACCATCGCTTCGCTCAGGTTCGCCTCCAGAAAAACAGAAACAAATCTATCCCACGGGAACCGTATATTTTTCCGGGATAAAAAGTAGCCTATGCATTATTCTGTTGTATGAGATTATAGATGTTATTGTAAAGTTTTATTACAATCCATTCAGTAGTTTTTGCGTGAAAGAGTAACAAACATCCTTACATCAATACACCCATACATCCTCACAAACTTTCACATTTGCATTATTAGTATGGATTAGTATACATAAAAAAATTAAATTAGCCACAAAACTTACCAGATAGAATCGTCACTATTTAACGATGTTGGGATTTTTTGTCTTGTAGCCGTCTAAACTCGTAGTACTACTAGCTTAATAATTAGCAAATTATGGTGACATGAGTGATCTAAATGAATATTTTATTTTAGTACAGAGATGGCCAAGTTAAATAAACCGTAAGATACTATACAAATACAATAAATTATACAGTAAATACACCATTGATATACGATTTCTGTACAAAGCTTTGTGTTAAAAATGTATCCCCGCATGTTCTTTGACATTTAAATGCAAATAAATATGCGTTGTAATTGATAGGAGTTTGGAAAATACTGTTATTTGTTATTTTATGAAAACCTATTACTATGTATAAGTTTTATAAAACACAATAAAAATATTTTTTCTCTAAAGTACGCAGTTTGTTAATTATAATTCATTGGAGACAATGCGAGTACTACGAACATTTACGAGATCGTGTTATATGAGATTGTAAACATAAGATAAGATAGAAAAAAGCTCTAATTATAATTGGTTCTAAAATTATTTTTTTTGAAAAATTGCGGTTTTACGGAAAATACACCTAAATAGATAAACATAAAAAGACATTTTAAAGTTAGAGCTATCTCCGAGATAAACGAAATAGATTTATATACAAGAATTGCTCATTTAATATTATAGAAAAAAATATGTTTAATGTTTTTCTTATTAAATCTTTGGACGCTTATTAGCGTCTGGTAATCCAGATGGGAGTGAAGGTAATAGATACACTAGGAGACGGCCCACCTCGGTGGGCGGTGTGCCATGCGGGTTGCACCTGGTACTTCTTTGATAGCTGAGTGGACCACAGCAGCCCTTTGGTTGTTGTGGTCTGCTGGTCTGCCTCGGCAGGCTTGCCTAAGACAGAGGAGATTCTGTTGGATTTCAGTGTGTAGAACGAGTAATAGGCTTTTTCTAGCCAGCCTGATGACAGTGATCACATATCCATGTATGTGTATGCAAAATGTACGCCTAAGCGCATTTCCTAACGTAAAAAAGGTAATTGTAAGTAAAAAAAGGTCAATGTCAATATTGGTTATAATAATGATTTAAAATTTTATATAACTTATTATTATAGTCTAACAAGTCTATTACGTTACTTCACTTCCTTTTTGTGTCTTATAAGTTATCTTTCCACAGCGACTCTAAAAAATAAAAAAAAAACACGTTTTTCGGTGTTATTCTAGCTTGCATATAGAATTTCTGGAAGCCATAATAAGCGTAGTCATACTCATAGTACTGCCGTTAGTTTTACTATCCAGATATAAACTATAAAACTGAGTGTTAAATTACTGTTACTTAATACTTCAGTTGTTTATAAAAAGGCTGATTGTAGTTAAACAATTCAATTCAATTCTTTTGTTTCGTGGCTTCAAGGAGTGCTGTTTAGGCACAATTTACGCTAATGTCGCGTAGAATAGGGATGACACGTTATCCATAACCAGACTAATATAATGTTATAAATATGAAAGTGTGTTTATTTCTTTTTTCTTCTTTCACGTCGAAACAGAGCGACGTATTGGCGTGATTTTTTGTGTTGAGGGCTGGAGATTGTCATAGGATTTTTTACCGCGGGAGATTATCTCATTCCCACACAATATAACACAACCCACAACAACTCATCGTACCGATTTATATAATTCTATTCAATACTGACCGTTATACTCGTAACGAAACGAAACTAAAACTCGTAACGAAACGTAACGTACCTAGGGATCGACCCGAGCGAAGCGAAGGTGAGTCGGCTAGTACATACATACATAGTAAATACCGGCAAAGTAAGTTGTAAGATTTGACAGCTTCTCTTAGAGGTATAGATAAGTGTTAAAATTCCAAGAGCGTAGCAAACTTTCATAAAACTCCGAACTTAGATCAAAAAGTATGGCAATTGGACGGAAAGTAATAAAATAACTTTCATTTTTTGCTTATTGTTATATCTTTTTATCTTAAGTTTTGTTATTAAAACTTATAATCAGATAAGATAAAGTTCTTTTCATACTTTCTTAATATTTTGAAGATTTTTTTAGATGCAAATGGTGCATTTTCTAACAATCTTATATTACAGTTATTTGCCTTTAAGAATCAGGTTTGCATAAAATTCAGAAAGAATAATTTAAATCGCACTGATCTTTTATAATTTAGTGTGTCAAAACTAACAATTTCATCAGATTTACAATATTAGCATAGATTTTACAATAATATCGTGAGTACAGTGTATAATTAATGATAAAGTAACTAAAAAATAAATTATCCCTAAATCATACATAATACAGCTAATAAATACAGGCAAATTGAATAGGTACCTCTTTTTTTTGGACTTGTTAAATCTAACAAAATAAACCGGAACTCAAAGTATCTACAATAGTAACTGGCTAATAAGCCGTTGAAGAGTTCCACCTGTCCACCTTCTGGCCTTACCGCCAGATCATGTCAACGATACCGAACTACTGCACTATCAATGGAAATAGAAACACTTGTAAGTTTCAAAGCAATAAGACAAATAGATTTTTTTTTCAAATTAAAATGGGACCAATCTGGAAGTAAACACTTTGAAATAAAACAGAAATTTTTCAAATCGGTTAATAAATGATGAAGTTCTGAGGTAACAAACATAAAAAATAAAAAAAATATGGCCGAATTGAGAATCTCCTCCTTTTTGAAGAAGTCGGTTGAAAAACAATGAAAATCGGTTGACAAACACAGGAGAAAAATGTACCGAACTATTTTGTCTTTGCCCATTTATATACATACTAGCATTGCCCGCGGCTCCGCCCGCGTTCAGATGATCAAGAACCAAGTTCTTAGGTTTTACATATTAGTATACTCTTAAAATGCAGGTTTTGCATTTTTATCAGAAATGATATATTTTCCCGTGGTAAAAAGTATCCTGTATGTTGACCCGGATAATCAGATATCACTATACCAAATCAAAATCCTTCCTATGGTTTTTCTGTGATACGGTAACAGACAGACAGACAGATAGACAAAAATTCTAAAAACTATAGATTTTCCAAAAAAATATCTAATGTACAGATTCAGCTTAGTTACTTTATTATATGTATAGATAATTACTAGACTACTGTATATAGAAGACATAATCATTCATACATTTTGAGAGGATTAAAGACCTAAGTTGAGTGTTCCATTTGCATTAGTATTTGGAGCACTAATGCAGAGCTATTCAAACTAAGGTAGTGCGTTTGTGTTCTTGTGTTTCTATGAATAAATTAGACTGTTAGAGTAAAAGCTTTAAGTTTAAAAAATATTGTATTATAAAACTTCACAATATCAAAAAATATAATCTATACATATAATAAAATTGTAACTAAGCCGATTCTGTACATCAAATATTTTATAGAAAATCTTATTGAAATAGACATTATTAATGATACAGAGGCCGAATGTATAGTTTTTAGAATTTTCTAGAGGCGAACCCGAGCGAAGGGTGAGCCGCTAGGCTCAAATATTCTCGTGAATCTTAAAAAGTATTACTTTAGTTTATTTTAATTTTATTAGATTAATGGGTTAAAAGTATTTAATATATGACCCTCCTATAGAATAAAGCAATAACGATTAAGCTTTGTTTGGAAACAATGTACTATACAACAGGATTCAACGCGAACAATTACTTAAGGATAACTGTTAGAATAATAAAATGAAAATGTATACGCTAGCGCCTTAAAGCCTTTTGATCCGTTAAGTTTTTTAACAAAAAATGTACATTTATTTAAAATACTAGTCCCACACTTAGATATGGGATTTATATGGGTTTGTTTTCTTATTTATTTCTAAATGTTGAATGAAAATCAGTTCAAAATTTGCGATTGGTTGTTTCGTAAGCACATTTTCTACTTTCTCCCTTTTCCCTTTCTCTCTCTTTCGCTCTCTTTCTCTCTCTCTCTATTTGTCTATCTTTTAACTCTTCAATTCTTAAAGACTAAATCTTATTGCAATTTAAACCAACAAGACATTTATAACCTGCTATTACTAACTACTGATTCGATTATGAAAATTCTTTCACCTATACAAAGCTAACAACAACAACTGACGATTACTATAAGATTGCTATTTTTTATTCCGATAAAAGTATTTTACTATCAGAAATTATAATACTGCTCAATTGAAGTTGGAAAAAAATTGGCAGTGGAGTGGCTTTAAAGCTTACGGTTTGAAATAAAGCAATAAAATGTATGGAAAAAGACTCATAGGGACGCACCGGAGTGAAATGAGAGTAAGTCGCTAATATTAAACAAATGAAAGGAAGAAATAAAAGGATATACCAGATATCTGATACATAGTTTTACCAATATTAATAATATTTTAAAAATAAATAGTTATTGACACAGATATTTTATGCCTATATATGCAACAATTTTTTATGCAAACAGGGTTTCAAGCCTACACAAATTCTAATTTAAAATAACTCGAATATACAAGTGCGCTACCAATTAGAGTTCGTCCAGTATCCACTACGAATTTTTTTCGAGTTTGATATCTCTTGACATTATGTACCACAAAGCGTATAAACCAGCATTGTGGAAAATACTCTGATATTTAATGAACGTTTGTGGGTAGCTAAAATTTTTTGGGAAATGTAAATTTAAATTTTTAAATTTATGAAATTTACTACCCTTGCTCCTCTCGGGTTCGTCCCTTCTTACATTTTACAGTTTAATATATATTTCTCAGCGATATTTTCCCTCACTAAAAGTATCCTTTATGTTGACCCTATCCGGGTCACCAGCTATCGTCATACTAAATTTCATCATAATCCCATCAATGGTTTTTCCGTGATACGGTCACAGACAGACAGACAAAAATTCAAAAAATTATAGATTCGGCTTCTGTATCGATAATAATGTCTATTTCAATAAGATTTTCCAAGAAATATTTTATATACAGATTCGGCTTAGTTTCAATTTTATTATATGTATCGATCTATAGAAAGTTATCGATGTTTTATCCCACTAATGAATGAATAAAAAATATTCTAATGTAAATACAAAAATAATGAATGAATGAGAAATATTCTAATTTGTATTATATTAGTTAGAAGTATTTAAGGATGTTTGTAAATCAATCAAAGGTACACGGTTATGCAGATTTCGATAAAAATTGCCATCCAGATAGAATACTTCCTAGATAAAAAGATCAGGTAGGCTTACTAAATTATTTTTGTTTTGAAAACTTGTATAATAAGGTATTTGAGATGGAATGAATGCCAAAACAACAGTTTTACGTTTTTATCGAAGAATTCCTTATATCACGAATGTGAGGCTAAGGAAGGTATATTGAAAATCATCAGAAAGTATGAATGTATCATTCTTGATTAAAAATCGATGTTTAAGTTTCTATTAAAAATACCGATGAGACTTCTTAAGAGGGTCAGTCACTTCTTGTCTAAAAATAAAACTCGAACTCGTAATCAAATCTGTTTATTCAAAAGGTTTATTGTAATACATAGTTTTTTTCTTTATTTATATAAGGAAAAATCATAAATTACATTAAATTGATATCGACATTTTATCGGAATATATTGTGTTCCATCACTATATCAAATTGTTGAACAAAAACGAACAGTATTCCACATATGCGCTGTTTAGGCAATGGAATCCCATAAAATGAAATATTGGTATCGATAAAGATCGCCACTATATAGAGAACCATTTGAAAAAAAAACTATAAACTAGTAAATTTCTTTACCCGCTTTTACTGCAGATAGTGGTCCATTCGACTCTATTCCATTTACATTCTGTTAAATGGGAAAAGGGTTTTTTGTTATGGAAATCCTCAGAAAATATAATGTTCTTTGTGAAAGGAGTATTGAATTCAAAGGTTACTATAAAAATGCTTGCCATAACATTTTCAGAATTGCGGGAAAATGGAAATAATATATACACTCCAATTGTTAGTTTTTTAAGGTTTAAAGTTCAGGTATCATTACTTAAAAATTTTGTGATTTATGAAATTTGGATATATTTTGCCAAAATAGTGGTAACGCCCTCGAAAGAAAACACCCATGAAGCCGGTTCAAATCCCGGGCTTAGCACCTCTATTTTCATGCTCGAATCATTTTCAACATGCATACCATTTGTTTTACGGTGAAGGAAAACATCGTGAAGAAACCTGCATGTCTGAAAGAACCTAGCAAGTTTTCGAAAGATATGTGAAGTCCGCCGACCCGCACTTGGCCACCATACGTCTTTTGTGGTGGTCTATGGCTTAATCCCTCTTGTATGGTAGTATAAGGAAGGCCTCTGCCCAGCAGTGGGACGTTAAAAAAAAACTGTTGAATACGAACGTTTAAAATAATTCTTAGGAAAGTTCATATCGTAACTATAACACATTAAAATATCAATAAATAAAAAAAAATAGATTCTACAGCCTAAATACGCCTCTCCTCAATGTGACTCCTCACATCAGGAGATAGTTCACCACGTTAGCAAAATGCGGGCTGGCGGACTTCAAACACCAGTACTTTAAGTAAGTAGTTATACTTTTAAGTCCCATCAGCTATGTAGGTTTTCTCACAGTATTTTTATTTACCGTGTGGTATGGTGGTTCTGTCAAAATTAATTGCACGTGAATACTTCAGAGGTGCGAAACCCCAGTTTGAACCCATTTCACATGGCTTGGTAAGCGAGCATCAACAATCTAACACTGTCCACTACTATATTGCCTCCAGGTAAATTTCTAAGAAATCTATTGTTAATTGTAACGCCGGCGTGTCCGCGGTCGTTGAGGGAATATTAATAACAACTATTGAGGTTTGCAAAAAACCAATTATATTGTAAATTGTATGGTATTTAATAAGGTTTTAAGTTAAGCAAATTGACTATATTTTGTATTTAACTTCTGTCCCACTAGAACTACATATATACGTGAATGTAAGTAATGTAAATTCAAAGTTCTATCAACCGCACAACTAGAAGTTAACGGTATCTTGAATCTTGAACTTGGACACTAACTTTGTGTACGAGTTAAGTAATTAAATGTATAGCCTTATTTTAAATTAAGAGGTAATTAAAGGAATTAAGGTATAAATTTGAAAATCTATATAATATAAATAGGCAAAGACAAAACAGTTCAGTATCTTCCATCTGTTTGTCAACTGATTTTCTCTAACATGCTTTAGGGTTATTAAAAAAAAATTGTTAACATTTTTTTTTATATACATAGATAAATTTTCAATAATGATTATGGTCGAATTTCGACCACTGGGCGAACATTAGTTATATATATAATGATACACTTAAGCTATTTTTGTCCAATTACAAAAAGGAAAAGGCACTCATTTCGGGTAAATATTTTTATCTACGTGATATCTATGTAACTTGTCGCACAAATTTCATGATAATTTTGTAAATTAAGAGTTGGATAGTCCATTTTTCACCTTTGTATCGAGATAAATGACATTCAAAGGTGAAATAAATATTTTTAAAGTAATATGGAAGTAGACGTACGTTTTTAATAAAAATGTTATTATAAAATAATAATGTGATACAACTAGTGCCACAGATATATATAGTACAATTTATTTCATTGGAAATTCTTGGATATGACTTTATTTTGTAACCATGATAGTGTAGTGACTAATATGGATAAATGTCATGGTCCTATATTCGATTTCCAGGCAGGATCTTTTTTAGGACATTCTCAGCAGCCATCCGAAGTTGGTAATACTTGATGCCTTATTGGTGTACCTTGAAACACCTTAAGCAGTCTCCTTTTTCATAAAATTTGTCTTTATCGCGCCGGATTGTTTTTTTACCTGTTTTCTTGTTACATTTTTGTGTATGAAATATCTATAGCATAAACAATTATTTATTTAACTGCCTATGTATAACAATTAAGCCTTCTAAAATATACTATCGTCATTGGCCTCCCTCCTTCCTTTATGCTTTTCGATTACCTTATCAATCAAGCCATTGCTTGGTAATCCCTGATCTTCAGATAAGAGCTAGAAGCCTAACCTAATACAGCATCCAATCCTTTCAAACAGAAATATGCCTCCAGTTGATTTTTAACACAGTGATCTTCCAACTCATTGAGGGTCAATAGGAACCTTCCTCATACGTCTCTTGGCTTCACACCCAGCAAGATTGCTAAACGCGAGTGAACCTTTTACCACGACTGGTTAGACATATATTCAGGCGGGAGTAATAGGATTCCAACCCAACCCTTCGGGTACAGAACTCTAATAGTAATTACACTAATTCAAGCCAAAATCAGACAAGGGCTTCTAACTACTTATATTACTTTATCTGAGATTGGAATGTGAAACTGATTTAATTGACATTGTCATTTGGAATTGTAAAACAAATTACAATAATCTTGATTAAATTTAAAAATTATTTTAAATCCAAAGTTACATAGACTTTAATATAATAATAAATTCTGTTTTAGGGGCGAGATCGTTGTTAAAATTAATAAGACCCTCGAGATCTCCTTTTCTAACAGTTAAAGTACATAATTCCTACTAATATTATAAATGCGAAAGTCTGGATCTACAGATGTACGGATGTTTGCTACTCTTTCATGCAGAAACTACTGAATGAATTTTAATGAAACTTTAAAATAATATAGCTCATACATCAAAATAACACAGACTATTTTTCATCCCGGAAAAATGTACGGTTCCTGTGGAATAGATTTGTTTTCGTTTTCTTATTAATAAAATATAGTATATTCAAGTAAATATTTACAAAGTAGGTAAAAAGTTTTATAAATTAAGCTTAAAGCTTTTTTTCACACTCAAATATATCAATGAAAGTGACAAATACACAAGCTTTTGAGTTTTTTTTTATCTTTTGAACTGAAAAATTCCATAAAAATATTCAATACATCAACTCATAAGTAGGTATTAAACCGAAATCATGGAAGTTTCGAACTTCTGAGCCGCGATTTCATTTCATTTTACAACCGTTGTGTGAAATGTAACAATATTGACGAGAGAAAGATTGTATCTCTTGTATTGTTACTTCAATTTTCTTTTCGATAAATACTATTCAATTTTCGCGCTTAGTATTTTTGTATGGTGAAGATTTTATGAGTTTTAATATTATTATGAACGTCGTATTAGAATAAAAAAAATAATTAAAATAATTAAAAATAAAATAAAAACCTACTGCGTAGAAAGCGAACTAAAATGATGAGAACAAATTGACGAAGGAACATAGTAGTATGCAGTCGGAGACATATACGAGTACATACACACGCAGCTATTAGAAAACATGTACATATGGCGCTAAAAATCCGTCATTTTGTTTTTTTTTTAAACACCTATTTAAGGATACTTGAGTTTTTGAGATGAATCTAACAATACCTTAACTGTCGCAATCCATTCAGCCGTTTAGAAGATACGAGGTAATAAATAAGTTTACAAACATACATAGAAACATATAAGATACGCGCGATAAACATAGCCCTTTCTTTGCAGTCGGGTAAAAGGATTGAAGAGCTTCCGCAGCAAATCATATATAAATATAATAGATGTTTTTTTTTATATTTTTAAACTTTTTTTTGTTCATATATTTTGATTAATAAGTATATGTTCATGTTTAACGCAACCTTTTATTTCTCTTTTTATTCCAAACTTAATTCAAACAAAAACGAGGCCACCGTTAACATCCAGATTTCTTTAAAAGCCAAAGCAATAAATGAAATTATTACCTACAACATACCTTTTTTGGCACTTTAGTGTTTAGCGTACTAGGAAACAAAGAAGTACTTTAAAATAAAAACTTAAAAAAAAAACGACTTCCAGGCACTAAAATATAAAAAATAACTAAAGTCGGGGTCAGCCAATGCAAAGCAATTCTAATATATTTCGATACGTTAAACACATATTTACCTATTAGATATTCATATCTTAAAATATTGTAAGCTGGCACCGACTTCGAAAATATTTGATTAGGTATCTATTCTAAATGAAAACCCCCGTTTAATTACTTTTTACATTCTAGTGCCTGGAAGTCATTTTTTTTAAGTTATATTTGTCAATTTTTAGTGTAGACGTAATAAGCAGGTAATTTGCTAGAAGAAAGTTTTTAATAACATTTTCGATTAAGTAATTTATTTAAAAAAATAATTTATTTGTTGATTTAAAAAAACCAAAATTTATATGGGACGACCTGGGAAGTATAACCCTTTGAAACAAAAAAATAACCAAATTGGTTCAGGCGTTTTTGAGTAATCGGTGAACATATATAAAAAAAAGATTCCGACGAATTGAGAGCCTCCTCCTTTTTGGAAGTCAGTTAAAATGATATTTAGATGAACATTTTATGTTCCACTGATTGACATGTATAAATATGTGGGGAACGAATCCATAATTCACAACACTGACCAAATTACAGTATACTTCTTGGTCTTTTTAGCACGTAGCAATTTTAAATAAAACTATCTTTTCGGATTATTTCGCGGATTTATTTTGATTTTTGGTTCCCGACGTTTCGAATGCTTTACAGCAATCATGGTCACGGGAGAGACTGAGGTGTTACATGTCTTGAAGGTATAGTTGTTACAGACAGCCTACCCGCAATTAACGAAATGAAAATTGCACCAATTACATTACAATATTTTTTAACTTTAAACATTTTTATAATTTTAATTATAATTGAATATGGAATATTATTTATTTAACTTTTGCTATTATTCTTATAATTATTACAATTTCCAAAATATTAATTAATAATCTATATTTAGTGTTGCCATTATTATATTTATAACCATAAAGAAAAATATAAAATATAAAATATAGTATTAATTATTTAAGCCATATAATTGTTCTATGTGTAATTTAAAACATTCGCGTAAATCTAAGAAAGTAGGTATTAGTAAGTAGCAATTAAATTAAGAATAATTCGCATTATTAAAACCTCAGTAAAACTAAAACAGACATTATACAAATTAAAATTAAGCTTTATTTACGAGTATTGCATAAGTTATTTCCTAAAACTTTCGCCGTTTATTTTGGTTGAGTAGATATGAAGATACAGTGTCAGTTCGCGGTACTGTGGTTTCATATGAGCGGGATTATATCTCGTTTTTGTGAACTAAGTTCGCTCATTAACTCTTCTAATGTATAATAGGAAGCAAATGCTAACATCCTTTTATGGTTTATGTATAAAATGAAATGTTTTTAAGCGGTTTTTTTTCAAGATTTCTTATATAAAGTAAATAAACGTCAGTTCTTTGTCGCTTTTAACTTATATTTTGGATCGTAGTAAAGACTAATACTGTCCAGAATAATTCATACATGTATGTATGTGCTACTAAACCGACAGACAAATAGACAGACAAAAAATCTAAATAATATAGACTCTTAATATTACTCATTCTCAGTCCCACACATGTTTTTTTTGAAAATATAGCAACGTACAAACACGCGGAACTTTTATTCTTTTTATATATAAATATTATTTATAACTAGCATGGCCCGCGCCTTTGCCCGCGTTCAGATGACCAAAAACCAAATTCTTAGGTTTTACATATTATACATTGCAGTTTTTGTATTTTTGTCAGCAATGAGATATTTTCCCGCGGTAAAACGTATCCTATATGTTGACCCGGATAACCAGCTATCATCATACCCAATTTCATCAAAATCCGTCCAGTGGTTTTTTCGTGATGCGGTAAAAGACAGACAGACAGACAGACAGACAAAAATTCTAAAAACTATAGTTTCGGCCTCTGTATCGATAATAATGTCTATTTCAACCAGATTTTCCAAAAAATATTTAATGTACAGATTCGGCTTAGTTAGAAATTTATTATATGTACAGATAAACGGTATAATTATATGTATAGAACTGTGCGAAGATATAAGGAGATTATATTCTTAAGCTCGAAACTTTTACAATATGTTATAGTATGAGGGGAAACTGTACATTATGAAGTCAATATATAAAATTTTTAGGTATTTTATATCTAATTTTATATCTAATTACATTATAATTTATATTTTTTTATTTATATACACTTTATTATAAACCAAAGTAATGACATAAAAATAAAACATAGGTATTCGAAAGAACATGCACAAAAGACGGTCTTGCCGCTTATTAGCGATTTCTTCCAGAGAACCTTTGAGCTATGAAATATGGAAGACTATTTGGTGGGTGGTGTAAATATTATAATATACAATACATATCACAATACAACCTTATACATAGAAATTCTAGATATATATATATATATATATATATATATATATATATATAAAATATACTACCTAATATATACGTGTTTAAATAGCCAATAGGAAAAGACGTTTTTGACTTGAAAATAATGTATTTTATTATTTTCAATATTATGCAGGTCTAAGAATTTATGTTCAGAATGTTTAATGCTCTAAATCCATACAACAGTATGACATAGATTGTATGATGAAGTTATCTTAGTCCCTACCTCGCTTATCATGTCAACATAGCAGCAGCTGTATAGTGTTATTTATATTTATTTTGGTTAGGAAAGAAAATTTAATTTTAGTTTCATCTTCTAAGAACATGTTATATGTGTACGGTTAAAGCCACTGATAGTAAGTAATTAAATAATTTACAATATTTCCGGGCTTTTCTCAATGCGAAGGGGCTAAGGTCATAATCTACCACGCTGGCCAAATGCGGGTTGGTTGACTTCGCATGTTATTCGAAAAGCAGTTTTAGATTTTAGACGTTCAGTTTCTTCATCATAAAGTATGTGGTAATTATGTAGAAAATGACTATAAACAAATAAATAAATAAAAAATAAAAAAAAACTACGTTTAAAAAAACCGACTTCAAAAACTAAAAAGTATAAAGTAACTTAATAAAGATTTAATTTAATACACCTCTTATACAAACCTAATACATTTGATATTAATAAAATACTATTATTTGTATGTGCTACCTATTGATAGGTTTGAAGTCGGTGCCAAGCTACATGTAGGTACCTACACTCGCCGCCATCTGAGAAATCCACACTAAAGGCACCGACATAAGCATTCGTGCTTATCACACAAATGAATTCCCCCAGCGGGACTCAAACCCGCGACCGTTCGAACACACCAAGTAGGGTTACTACAAACTGAGCCAAACTGAGTCAAATGAATGTAAATTAGAAAATAAATGTTAATACTTTGCAATTTAAAGTTACCTCTTAGACTATATCAGCACGAGAGAGATAAAAATGTTAGAAATTACGTCAATATAAGTCCTAATGCGGATCAAGCGAGATAGATTATATAAACTTTGTGATTTGATGCTGGAGTTTCAATGTCATGGATATAGAGTTTTTGCATTAACGTTTTCATAAGTACATACTTCGAGCTTTTTACGTAGAATAAATGATAAAGTTTTATGTACAAACTAGCATTGCCCGCAGCTTCGCCCGCGTTCAGATGACCAAAAACCAAATTCTTAGGTTTCACATATTAGTATACTCTTACATACATAGCAGTTTTTGTATTTTTTCTCAGAAATGAGATATTTTCCCGCGGTAAAAAGTATCCTATATGTTGACCCGGATAACCAGCTATCACCGTAACAAATTTTATGAAAATCAAAGACAGACAAACAAAAATTCTAAAAACTATAGATTCGGCCTCTGTATCGATAATAATGTCTATTTCAATAAGATTTTCCAAAAAATATTTAATGTACAGATTCGGCTTACTTACAATTTTATTATATGTATAGATATTTCAAAAATGTCTATATGTATATACAATTTAAATAGAACATTTGCTTTTGATTACTATTCTTTTTTGTTCTAATTGTAATGTATTATGAAAAAAAGTACAATAAATTAATGTGCAACTAATTTTTAAATTTAACTTTTATGTAATTAAATTTTTTATAAAATATTAGCTGCTGTTAAAAATCTTAATACTAAAAATCAAATCGGTCAAGTGCGAGGTGAACTCGAACACGAAGGGTTCCGTACCATAATCGTTTTTTTTTTATTTGCATGACAGTCTTTTTGAAATTAGCCATCTTAGTTTTTTATTATTAGTTTTATAGCAGCAATAGAAGTACACACTGTTAAAATTTCTACTCTCTACCTATTACGGTTCATGAGATACAGCCCTTTGACACACAGACGGACGGACGGACAGCGGAGGCTTAGTAATAGGGTTCCGTTCGCACCCATCGGGTACAGAACCCTAAAAATTAAAGGTATATTTAGACACTTTGAATTTAGAATAAAGAGAAGATTTGAATATTCAATTCATATGGATTTGAAAGAAATCGTGCAGACTAACACTTAAGAATGTAAGCAAGTGAGTAAAGCTGAAGAAAATTATTAGTATTATTAGTACATTGTTGGAAAATATCAACAAAAAAAAACAGCTTAACTCGTAATATGGTACAGATCGACAGAAAAACAGGAAGAGATAAATACAGTTTGTTACCGGAAAGTACGAGTATAACGTCAACTTGCGTTAGTATCGAAATGATAACTTATTTTTATTTTCTTTGTACTCTAAACGAAAATATAGTTTATGGTATCTAAAGATGAAGCGATACTCTCCTTGGGTATGATGATGATGATGATGATGTTCTCCTAGCCGATTCCGGCCACGGCGGCCAATCTCATTGAGACTAGCCAACTGTGCAGGAGATATTATAGTGCACAAGTGTACGCGCAGACACAACGTGCACTCTCTATTCCTGTCATTCTCCACTGGTGGGACGACCACTCGACACGACCAGTGAGAGTTAAGGCGCAGGACCGACGGCTTTCCGTGCTATCCGAGGCACGGGGGTGAAACACCGCCAACTTCCCAAATTCGGGCTGTTACTGAGGCTTAATATACAGAAAGACTCAATAACTAAACTTGGCCCGACCTGGGACTCAAACCCAGGACCTCCGATTGTGCAGCCGTACATGCTAGCCACTACACCACCGAGGCAGTTAAAAAATGGGTATATCCTCCTTGGGTATATCACGCCATTATATGTACATTTACCAGCAATAAATTTGATTATTTTTGATTTGTTTATTGGATTTATGTTAGAACATAGAGCGTCTTAATTTAAAGGTGATATATAGCGAACTAAATATATCGAAACATTATGTGGTATATGTATGTATATATAAAAGATGGAAGTGGAAGGAACAAATAAGCATCATACACAATAGGAACATAGTACAAGTCTTATAATATAAAATCCAACAAAAAAAGAATCATCAAAATCATCAAGTTATTCCTGAACACATAAAAAATATATACAGTCGAATTGAGAACTTCCTCCTTTTTGGAAGTAGGTTAATGAAATAAAGCTATAAAGTAAGTTAGATATTTTTTACAACTCAGCGAATTGAGAAATAGAATATAATAAAAATTCTAGTGAATAAAAATTGAGTGCGAACTCAGGTGTAAATAGTCATCTGACGTATTTGCGAACCTCTACAAAGAGATGGGTCAGTTATATGCGACGTTTCGTGTAAAATGCTCTCTCTCTACATTTTCATATTATTTCATCTATCTATATCTATACATATAAAAGTGTAACTGATCGCTGTCTGTACATGGAAGATATTTGAGAAAATACATCTTTATTAACGCAATAGATAGAAAAACAATGATTTTTAGAATTTTTGTCTGTTTGTCTATGCGTTAGTGCGCGCTAATCTCAGAAACGGCTTTACCGATTTGGGTGCGGTTTTCATTAATTTTTGTGGTTAGCTTCACTTAATATTTAGTATTTGTTTTATTTCAATGGGTTCATAAATAAAAAGTTGTGTCAATTTAAAATAAAACACCTAGGGACGAACCCAAGCGATGCGAGGGTAAGTTGCTAGTTATAAATAAAATTATCTTTTCGGATTTTTTCGCGAATTTATTACGATTTTTGGTTCGCAACGTTTCGAATGCTTTACAGCAATCATGGTCACGGAAGAGATTAAGGTTTTGGATGTCTCAAAGGCATTATAATATATTAGTTGTTACGGACAGCCTATCCACAAAATAACAAAATGAAAAAAATAGCACCAGTACCTTATAATATTTATTAATTTTAATCTTAACGTCGGTTACCAAAAATTAAAATAAATTCGCGAAAAATCCGAAAAAGAGTTTCATTTAAAATGTCAAACATTCACGTAAATCTAAGAAAGTATTATTTTCTTTCATTTTCAGGCATTTACAAAACATAGTGAGTATCATCACTTACTTCGTTATAAGTCAACGTCGATACTATATAGTCCTTAGGGGCTTACCTAAGTTGACAGCTAACAATTGCTAGTTCTACTAGAAAATAAATATATACAATGTACAAGAACGTCATTATTAACCGACTACTAAAAAAGAGAAGTTACGTAATTTAAGTGTCTGTTTTTTTGTCTATATGTTCCCCAATTCTAAAATGCTTTTTATGTTCCTCTTTACCCCTCTGTGGCAAAATTAAAAAAGGATTCTATTGACGACACGTTTGGCTCAGTTTGTAGTCATCCTACTGGCTGTGCCAGCGGTCGCGGGTTCAAGTCCCGCTGGGTTCATTTGTGTAGCACGAATGTTTGTACCCCAGCCATGGGTGTTTATATTCATAATATGTATAATAATAATAATAATAATAATAATAATAATTTATTTATTAACACAACAATAAAAACTATAAATTAAATAACAATATACATTTACATTTGAAATAAAAATTAACATATAATTAATTGATTAATTTAAAATTTATTTATTTATTTCAAATCAAATCAAAATTTCAAGTTATTTAAAGTTATATATGTGTAGTGTATCAACTATCTGGTATCCATAACACAAGCCTCGTAGCTTATAATGGAACTAGATGGTGCTGTGTGTTAATGTCCCAACATATTTATTTATTTATTTAATGTACTTACGTACATAATAATGACCTTATAACCTATTTGTGCCAAAGCAGCTAATCTCACTGTGAATAGCTACGTAGCTATTGTAGTATATGTACAAACGAGTTCACTATCTATTCCTTTTACTCTCATGATTGGACATATTCTGTGAAGGATAAGGCCTAATCTAAGCCAAACCTAAATTCTGGACAGCTACAGAGTATTTCATGATGGACAAACCCAGTAATATCCAATGCCAATCTGTGACTTGAACCCATGACCACTGCATCTTCAGCTACTGACGCTGGCTGCTAGACGCAGAGGAGAACATAGATGTATGTATGTACATACATTATATTCTTAGATAACTTTTATCTTAAACTTATAAATATTGAAATTCTACAACTTTTGCTTTTCCTATATACAGCTTTTTGGATAAAGCATAAGATTGTATCAGAATTAAAGGTATCTTTTTGGCAGCACTAGCGTTATACAATCAGCTGGACTTCACTTGGTTCTAAGCCAAAACATTACAGTGAGTACGGAAATAACACTAATGGCTTGCAACTAACCCCAGCCTGTGGTTTCATAGGAAAACATTATAAGTAAAAACATATTTAGATTTTTTTTTATTTTAGCTTAAAAACAATTTTTACAAGCACTTTTGTCAACTATCACATTTTTTACATCTACTACGAGTAAATAAAAACGAAGTGCTATTTCTAAAAATATCAATTTCCAGTTATTGTTTATCAAGAGCGACACTTGAGAACGGGTGAAGAGATTTGGTTATACTTGTAGGATTCCGTAGCCAAATGATAAAAACTTTTTTTAGGTCCACAACTGGGCATCGGCCTCCCTTTAATGCAAGGATCAGACCATATTCCACCATTCTGGCCAAGTGCGGGTTGGAGGACTTCACAGTTCATATATCTTTCGAAGCTTTCGATGTGCTTTGAGCTTTCGAGCTGGGTTGTCTCAGATATGCAGGTTTCTTAACTATGTTTTCCTTCACCATAAGACAAGTGGTAATCTCTATGATACCCCTGCCTATCTGCCTATAAGCATGTAATATGTACTTTTGAGAGCATATTTTAAATCATGAAATGAAAATGTTTCATGCTACGGGACCTTTAATGTTAACCTTTATAGTCAGACTCGCGCTTGCCCAACTTTTTTAAATGTTCAGAATAGTTCGAGTAGAGTTTTTAGTTGAAAATTGCCCGGAAAATAAAAAAAAAACTGGAAAACAGAAAATATTTTTTATATGATTTTTGTATGAAATCAAAAAACATGAACAAGTTTGTTGAAATTTAAGTCAAGTCATGGCTAGTATTTTGAGACCATAAGGATGTTAACGCTGGTTTGAAAAGTAGTTCTACAGAGAAGAACCAGAAAAGATTAGCAGTATCCGCTTGTAATAAATATTATATCAGTGGAGAACGTTCAATTTTTGCTTCTATTCTTGAAGTCGATGTACTCTTTCGATTAAAAAGTTTCGTAAGGTCCCTTTTTTTAATACAGTTTTCAGTATTAGAAAGAGCGATAAACGTATTGTGTAAGCCGTATTATTATTAATTATAGGTATAGGTTTATTTTTGTTTTCCTGCTAGTTTGTTAATATTTTGTACAAAATGGCTGAACTCTGACGATGGTTGTTTAGTCAAAAAACTGTTAGTGCCAATAGGTCTAACAATGGCTAGACCTTAAGAGATACGTCAAAACAATGTACTAAAACATTTTAGGTCTTAGAAAGGCTTACAAAAAATTTCGTGATAGCACGTGTGTATCTGTCTATCCCATAATAATTCTATTTATTTAATAAGTACGCAGGGACGTAAAATATCAAAAATTGGACCCAATATTTTACTTTTAGTTCAGTTATATATTTAGTTGAATTTTTTTCATATCTACAAAACATTTAATATGTAACATTCTCGTATTACGCATGAGTTATTACGGGAAAACAATTTTATTGTTAAAAACATGACTCGTGAACTTTGAAATAGAAACTTGCATTTAAAAACTCTGTACAATTTGTTATATCGCTTGTAAGCGTATTTTTTTTTCAATTCCAAAACTGTTATTTCAATAGGTATCGTTTTTAAACGACTTTTGTGGCTAAGTAGTTAACGAATTTTCATGACTACCTTGAACCTTCTAAGATGAAGATTACAAGTTAGATTCTCGTATATTTTATTTGTCATACTAATTTGTTTCTCGCAATTTTTTGATGAAAATTAGAATGAAATAAAATGAAGTAAAAAAACAATACACAGATTAATATGGCTTAAACATAAACGCGGGACTTATCCTTAGACGAGATCTTTTTCAGCCAACTTATTGTTATATATATATAATATATATATATATATATATTTAAATCAATATATATATATTAAGTATAATAACTTAATTTGCATCAAATTCTGTCCAGTAGCTTACTCGTGATGCGTTCAGAGACAGACAGACAAAAATTCTGAAAACTATACATACATTCGGCCTCTGAATCGATAATAGTGACTATTTCAATAATAATTCCAAATAATATTTAATGTACTGATTCAACCCGGTTAGAATTTTACTATATGTATATAGATTATTTTTAACCGACTTTTCAAAAAAGGAGGAGGTTCTCAATTCGTCGAAATCTTATTTTTTTATGTATGTTCACCGATTACTCGAAGACGCCTGAGCCGATTTAGAAACTTTTTTCGTTTCAAAGGGTATACTTCCCAGGTGGTCCCATATAAATTTTATCGAAATCGGTCAAGCGTTCTTTTAAAAAATCATCAATGAATATATTTCTTAAATAAATTGTTTAATCGAATAAGTTATTAAAAAACTTTTTTTTTTTTAAGTTTTAAAACATTATTATTTGGCTTCATGTTTAGTCTATAGCACTCTGTCTATTTTAATCCCTAGTCTGAAAGAAAGTCTAGAAACCTGAACTTAATGAAGTATAAGAAAAAACAGTAAAGTTTATTTGATATTTTATTTGCTTTTATCGAGATAACTAGATATTTTCTTAGTTCGAGCGCTGCTTTCAAAGTTCTACTTCCGCAAACACATCGGATATATTAAGTTTATTGCGCATTATTGGCGCAGTGGAAAGTCAACTTAAATTCAAAGAGGTATTACTTTTTATAAGGAAACTAGTATTTATCCGGGGCCATGCATAATTAATTTTATATATAATTATAACCTATATGTTACTTTAATGTATAAGCTATATTACTGTAAAGTTTCATCAAAATCCGCTCATTAATTTTTCGTGGAAGACTAACAAACAATCATCCATCCATCCATCCTCATAAACTTTTGCGTGTATAATATACAAACCAAATGAGAATGAAGGATGGAAAATGTATAAATTTTCAGTAATCCTAATAAGATTGATTGATTGTTCATAGAAAACGAGTTAAATTTTTTTATTTTTTTATTTTTCAGAGTTTTCTTAGCATAAAGAAAATATATTTAAAGGACGTTTTAGTATTAAATGTAGAATAAGGCAGAATTTGATTTCTTTTAAAAAAGTATAAAAAATATATATTCACACATCCCATTAATATTATAAATGCAAAATATTGAATGGATGGATGTTTGTTACTTAATCACGCCAGAACGACTGAACGAATCTGGATGAAATTTAGCATTGAGATAGATTATTGTTTGGAATAGCACATTTAGGTAATTTTCTATCCCGGAAAAAATATACGGTTTCCGTGGGATACATTTGTTTTTGTTTATCACTAGGGACAAACCGAAGCGAAATGAGAGTGAACCGCTAGTAATAAATATTTTTGTTGTTGTCATATGTTTATTATCAAATCATAATGGAAGGTTTCATAAGAAACATAACTTCTTTAATGTCGATACGGACATAAGGCTATACAGCCTTGGAAGATTTTCGATATTCGCCCTTGAAACTATCTAAAATTGTACTAATATATATATATATATATATATATATATATATATATATATATATATATATATATATATATATATAAATATAATTCTGAGTCGGATCTGTACATTAAATATTTTTTGGAAAATGTTATTGAAATAGTCATTATTATCGATATCTATAGTTTGTCTATAGTATAGTAGAATCTATAGTTTTTAGAATTTTTGTCTCTCTATCTGGGAAAGCATCACTAGAAAACCACTGGATAGATTTTGATGCAATTTGGTAGGATGGTAGCTGGTTGTCCGGGTCAACATACAAGATACTTTTTACTATGGGAAATGTAACTAGGGTCAAAGCGAAGCGAAACGAGTGTGACTCGATAGTAATATTATATTTTGGTTTTTTGTTAACCGACTTCCAAAAAGAAGGTGGGTAGAGGAGGTTATATGTTGCCAATAATATTTTTTTTATTTAACGAAATCTTTTATTTTTCATTTCTAACTAATTAAAATAGTACGATAAATGTGATTCTTTATGTGTATGTATGTTTTCGACTCTTTTACGGTGAAATGGCTGGACGGATTTTAATGAAATTTAGTTTTCAGATAACCTGGACATAATATAAGCTGTTAGTTAAAATCTTTACCAAAAGATCTTCTAAAAAATAAATACATTATAACGTCGATGTTTTTGTACCAAGTAGCAAAAGGCACCTGTGTGACAATTTGTTGGTATAAAATGAATAAAAACATAATGACTCACTCAGTCTACTTATTTCTACATTTTCTATTTCTAACCATGTTTGTTAGTATAATCTATACTAGTATTATAAAGAGGTAAAGTTTGTGAGTTTGTGAGATTGTGACGTTGTAGGGGGTAATCTCTGGAATTGCTGAACCGATTTAGAAAAAAAAGGTATAGGAGATGATTTATTAACATTAATCGAGGTGTTCTTGTAATGTCCGCCATCCCGCACATGGCTAGCGTGGTGGACTATGGTCTTTCCCCCCTCGTATTGAAGGGAGACTCATTCCCAGCAGTGGGACGTTAAAAAGAGTAAAAGTTTCATCACAGCTGGTTAAGCCTTTTGAATAAGCATTAATTCCATGACTTTAAATTTGACATTATTTTATATTTAATCATAACTATAATAATAATTTGAAACTTGAAACGAGATCATTTGGTAACACATTAGTGACGGATATGACGGTGTTATTGCAACCATTAGGGTCGATTTGCTTTAAGCGATACTTCGAGTATAATGCATTGTCTTGAATTGTTCAACATGTTATTATAATGAGATCTTATAAACAATAATTTATGCAAAGTAAGCCATTTTATTGGCTTATAAGCAATTACTTTGATGGAATTTGATTATTTAAAGTACAGTATATGTATGTGTAAGTATTATATTTATCCATACAACGATACTAATTGAATGATTTTATATTTTGTAAAATATTAACAATATTTATATATTCTAAAATTTAAATAATAATACAGACAGACCTTCACTCCAAAAACCCTTAACCTTACAATATATATGGTATTATATATATTATGTAATTAGCTATTTATTTTTGAGTATCTATATATTATCTATATAACTACAACTGCACGAATTTAGCCCGCTTTGTAACACTATTTCTCACTACCACAGGTTGGCTGGAAGAGATCTATTCTAGAGATAAGTCCACGTTTGTAAATAACAACTATTGTTAAATTACTGTATTGATTCTTTAAGTGCAATAAAGATAGTGATAATAGTAATAATATATTAGAAAATCAAAACTCTTTTTCAAAGCATCTAATCTACCTATCTAACGATACTCGATCAGTATTCTGAGTGTTGTTTTTGATAACCACGACAAAAGGGCTAAATCACATCCATAGTTCATTCGATTTCTCATTTCAGGTCACGTTCCTAACGGCCACTCTGTTGCAGCCGTAATAATAGCTTATATCATTCGAGATAGACACGATTTTAACCAACTTTTAATAAGAATTGTACTCGATTGGCTGTATTTTTGGAGTTTTCATATAAGATCCTCGGTATGGAAATTCTATGAGAAGTGAAATAATACAAGCGTTAACACAAAAGTGTCACATTTTTCTGCGAAATCTTGCACTTTCCATTTTCAATTTGAATTGTCACAGAGATTAATACTGACGAGAGTATAGATGTTAATAATTTTCAAAGTGATATTAATAATGTAGTAAATCAACCTTCCTGACCCTGTATTCATCTACTATAAGTTATATATGTATGTATATATATATATATATATATATATATATATATATATATATATATATATATATATATATATATATATATATATATATATATATATATATATATATATTCAGTGACAAACGAGCAGACAGCCCACCTGATGGAAAACGGTACCTGTCACCCATAACACCTACGGTTCATGAACTTAAGTAAAGGTATTTACGTAACATGATCGATATAATATTTTACCGAATCAATATGAAAATGTGAATAAAACAAAAATATACACATGCTTTCAGTATTATAAGAGATGCGTTTATTTACCCTCTTTGCCTATTTCATATTGAAAGACAATCTACGAGTACTTAAGGAGTAAATCCAGTCGAGAGTCGGAGCTGACATACATACATTTTTTTTGGTTATGACATGTAACTAAATATATTAATTTGAAGGAAATTTTTCCAAAGTAAATATGTTCATAGAATATAATTATGTAAAGCTTATTTTTATTCGTAAAAAGCTTTTCATTATGGTTATTATGCATTCTCTCAATGTTCCCAGTGTAGCAGAAGGGCTATACCGGAAATCGCAGATTTGATCTACATACTCAAATTGTTCATATTCATTATAATTTTTATACGACGCGCGGACATGAGTTGTATAGTAATAACTGTTTATTTGTTTTTTATATATATATATATATTATATATATATATATATATATATATTATATATATATATATATATATATATATATATATATAATTAAGTATATTTGTAATTTTCTTTATTGTAAATAAAGATTTGTTATTATTAAAAAATATAGGTATGTTATTTTATCCCTATTTCGTTTTGAAACTACAACTGGAAGTTAAATATATCTTGCTCGAAAATTAATTTTGTAGTATTTTGAGAGTTTCGTGCGTCCACTAAGAAATCCTTTACGTCACTTTTATATACTTGTATGTATATCGTAAATCCATTGATCTGTCAGTAAGCTGTTGTGTCAAAGAAAGACAAACCTATCTTTATATATAAATTCTAGTGTGTGTCTGTACAATATTTATAATTTTCTTTTACTAAGCGATTTTTATGAAATTTCTTGTGTTGTTATCCAACCATCTGGATATTTATTAGCTAAAGTGGATAGTCGAGATTCATATTTTGTTAAAAACTACAAATAAAATTGAAATTTGTACTTTGAAATTTCTAACTTTTAAACTTAATTCTGATACAATTTCGATATTGAAATACATATGTAAATATTGTTTTACTAAAACCCTCGACTCACCACTACATGAATATAAATAAATAAATATATTGGGACATTAACACATAGCACCATCTAGTTCCATGATAAGCTACGAAGCTTGTGTTGTAGAAACCAGATAGTTGATACACTACACATATATAACTTTAAATACATACATAATATTATAAATACAAACACCCATAACCGGAGTACAAATATTCGTGCTCATTCCACAAATGAATGGCCCCAGTGGGACTCGAACTCGCGACCGCTGACACAGTTAGTGGGGTCAATACAAACTGAGCCAAACGTGTCAAAATTATGTTATGAAGCATAAATTGCTGTCACATGAGACGTTCCTTAACGTATTAATATACTAAAATCGCATCGTAGATCCTAAGCGAGCTTTCAATCTGAGGAGGATGTGGACACTGATGTATTGAGATATATTCTAACAACGGAGAATGGAATTTCGTGTTGGGAGTGTATTCATTCTCAATATGTCATAAATATTTTATGATAATCTATTGAACTAAATAACTGAGATAAATACGAATTTTCATGTAAATAAAGATATTTGGAGTAATACTTCAAGTGATAGTTGATTTTTATGTAATTTTTTCACATCTACACAGTTAACGTACGCCTATAATTTTTCTGATTATGTTGGAAGTTGTTTATGTCTAGTTAGTTGGCTGGCAATACGGCTACAGAGATCTTGGGTTCGAATCCAGGGTCGGGCTAACATAGTATAGTTATGGGGTTTTTCTATCAAGAAATCCTCAGCCCAGAGATGGAAAGTTGTCGTGTTACATACTCACACATACATCACTCGTAAAGCATGTTACACCATCGATCTTTTGCCTAGTCTGTTCGGGCACGTCGAAATGCCCTCCCATTGGACTTTGAGAGTGAAACGAATCGCAAATTAATTTGTGTTTCCATACACACTTATGTATTATATCTCCTGCGTGTACTTAGACTCAATGAGATTGCCCATGGAGTCCGAAATTTGTTAGGTTTATACTACTATTATGTAATTTTTAAATAAAACTATCTTTTCGGATTATTTCGCGGATTTATTTTGATTTTTGGTTCCCGACGTTTCGAATGCTTTACAGCATCCATGGTCACGGGAGAGACTGAGGTGTTACATGTCTTGAAGGTATAGTTGTTACAGACAGCCTACCCACAATTAACAAAATGAAAGTTGCACCAATTACATTACAATATTTTTAACTTTAAACACTTTTGTAATAAAAACTCTCAAAAAATCATGTAACACCTCAGTCTCTCCCGTGACCATGGATGCTGTAAAGCATTCGAAACGTCGGGAACCAAAAATCAAAATAAATCCGCGAAATAATCCGAAAAGATAGTTTTATTTAAAAATGTCAAACATTCGCGTAAATCTAAGAAAGTATTACTATTATGTAAATTATCAATACAAATATATACCCTAAAAATTCGTGTGTTGTAAAATATCTTTAGCTAGCAAGTACCTCCCTTTTGTATCCTAGTATATATCCTAGTAATTTCATTTAAGACTAGAACCGCTGTACTATAAAGTACTTTAAGTTAGATTTCGTCATAAAATATTTCATAGAAAAAATCTCATTAATCTGTTGGTGAGTTAAAGAAGGACAAGCAAACAAAAACACTTGCTTTTATAATATTAGCAAATATGTTTCAAACTTAAGTCTCTTACAAACTAAGTCATAAAATAGGCTAATGCACTCGCTCGTATACGGTTCTGAAGTAGGCAGAGTGGGCTGTTCGCCAAGAAGTAAGAGTTATGCCTTATTTTTCTAATATCATCATTTTCAAGGAAGGTGGCATCTTACTAAGAAATGTATATAATATCGTTATGTACTATTTAATTCAGTATACATATATGTACAATGAATTATTGCTTCCCAATACAAACTTTTATCCTCATTTTCACCCCCTTAAGGGTTGATTTACGGGATAAAAAGTATCCTATATCCTTTCCAGGGTCTCAAACTATCTTTTTACCAAATTTCATCTAAACCGGCTTAGTAGATCCAGAGATTACCCTCTACAACGTCACAAACTCACAAGCTTTTCCTCTTTATAATATTAGTATAGATTTTTACACACTTCATACCAATATTGTGAATATGCCAGTAAAATAAAAAAAATCCTAACTGGAAATCAAACCTGTTAAAATAAAATCAGCGTCTCTATAGTAGACGTATTTCTATAACGTAATGATGTGCAGAAAGTTCATTATAGTTTACTGGAGGCTACACTCGGATGAGTCCCTAGGTGAATTTTGTAGTATGTATATAGGACATTTGGCTCAGTTTGTACTGACCATACTTGCTGTGCCGGCGGTCGCGGGTTCGAGTCCCGCTGGGGGCATTCATTTATGTAATGAGCACGAATGTTTGTACTCCAGTTATGGGTGTTTATATTTATAATATGTATGTATTTAAAGCTAGGTGTTATATGTGTATTGTCCGCCATAGTGTATCAATTGTCTGCCATGAAACTAGATGGTGCTGTGTGTTAATGTCTCAACATATTTATATTTATTTATCACTACATAAATAGCGCCACCTTTTGGCAAATTTTATAACTAACAGTAGCCTATATCACTCCATGTCCTAATCTAATTTCTATCTGAGTGCTAAATTTCATCCAAATGAATCCAGCTGTTTCAACATGAAGGACTAACAAACATACACACAAACTTTCACGTCTATTATAGTAGTATAATTAAATTGTATACATTATGGTGTAAAGATTATGTTACTAATGAAGATCAAGCTAGATAAGCGGTAGTGTTAGTGTAAAATAAATTGAGCAAATAAAACAAAGTTGTAGAGCTTTATATACACGTAGCAATTAAAGGAGAACACAAAAAGCTTCCTTTGTGTACATTCTTCTTTTGTTTTTGAATACTTTTAATTATAGCATTGTCTTCCGACTGAGAAAATGATAAAAAAGTATGAATAAATTTCATAATCTCTATAATCTTATATGTAATATGTAAGTTGGTATGATAACACAATAATTCAACGTGAATTTTGCTTAAAGATTACATACATTTATTACAAAGTATAGAAAATTCATAGAATCCAAATTATTAAAAGTGATTTTTTTATTTATTTATTTATGTTTAGGCAGTTGTAGCCCAGTGGTAACGCGCTCGCTTGGGAAACCGAGTAAAGCGGGTTCAAATACCGGATCTCGCACCTCTGATATTTTCATGTGTAAATCGTTTCCAACATGTTCACCACTTGTCTTACGGGGAAGGAAAACATCGCGAGATAAACATGTCTGAGAGAGTCTAGCAAGCTTTCGAAAGACATGTGAAGTCCGCCAACCCGCACTCGGCCAGCGTGGTGGACTATGGCCTGATCCCCCTCGTATTGAAAGGAGGCCCGTGCCCAGCAGTGGGGCGTTAAAAAGGGCTAAATACAATTTATTTATGTATCACTAGAGATTACTCTAGCTTCGCTCGTATGCGTCTTTACTTGCCTTATAGTATGTGTATGTGAATATAAGTACATACATATATACTACATTTCATTTAAAGGAGTAACAAATATACATACATACAGATATACGAACACTCGCAATTATAGTAGTAGTCAAATAAAAAATATATTTAACACAACATAATTAAATTAACATGAAATCATTCCAGGAACCCTTCAAATGTAAGAAAATTAATTAAGCAATTGCGATGTAGGTACAGAATATTAACAATATTATTTGCTACAAGCGACCTACCCTTGCTTCACTCGGGTGCGTCCCTCGGGACGTTTTAATATTTTTGAACAGAACCCTAATTCTTTTTCTAAAATAAAAGTAGCCTAAGTTACTCCTTATAACATCAGCTATGTGCCAGTGAAAGTTTCGTCAAAATTAGTCTAGCCGTTTCAGAGTTTAGCCGGAACAAACAGACAATTTTTTAAGTACCGTATATAATTTCATATGTATTTAATAAAAAGCTGTTATTATAACATTACAAACAGACACTTCAATTTTATTTATCTGTATAGATGACCGTAATATTATATATAAAAGAAATAAATATCTTCAAATATAAATATACACTAATAAACATGATTTCCTCCTGACCGATTTCGGCCACTTTGGCCGTCATTGAGATTAGCCATCTGTGTAGGAGATATTATAGTGCACAAGTGTACGCGCCGACACAACGTGCACTCTATATTTCTCTTGCTCTCAAAGTCCTATGGAACGATACTTTGACATGGCCGATCAGAGTTTGGAAGCAGGACCGAAGACTTTATGTGCTCTGTACTATTGAAAATATCCTAACAGAAAACTCAGTAATTAAACTTGACTCGACCCAGGATTCGAACCTCTGGATCAAAAGTTGTACACGCTATCTACTGAGACACTTACCATGTCCTAGATCATACATACATTTGATAAACAAAACAGTAAACCAATATTAAACTTGCCATATTTCAGTTGAAAATCTATGTAATAGCATTTCTAGACGTTAACTTCAAGAAACAGAAAAATATAGCTTCAACAGATAAAATATGTTGCATATTTTTGATTTATACAAAATACGGCCCCGAAGTTCCGTGTAGAACATAACTCTCCCGAGGCAATATTCCGAAGTAACGAAAAATGATTCCCATATTTCCCTATAGAAAAAGTATCGATCTCATATAAAAGTTTCGGTCAATTCTTCCTTTGATATTCATTAGACACCTTTTGGGATTACTTTATGAAATTAGTTTGTTTGTGTTATTATATTTGTATAAAGAAACAGCTAAGCTTTTATTTATTATTTACTTACAATATTAACTGGTCTCAGTCAGCTGTGTGATTTTCAATACGTGATAAAATAACGAATTAAAAATATGATTTGTTAATACATATACGGCTTACCTTTGTTTCGCTCGGGTTCGTCCCTAAGTAGGTTTTAACTGTTAGTATGGAATAGATAGAATATATATTATATATACATACATAGGTATGATAAGTTGTTGTGGGTTGTATTATAACGTGTTTTCCTGTCGGAATGACATAATCGCGGTAAAAAGTAGCCTTTGTCACTCTAAAGCCCCCCAACTATCACACAAATAAACACAACACAACTAATTTAATGCTTGTAAAAATGTTTAAATTATATATATATACACTAGCCACTCACCCTTGCTTCGCTCGGATTCGCCTCTAGAAAAACGAACACATATCTATCTATCGGAACCGTACATTTTCCATAATAAAAGTAGCTTATGTGCTATTCCAGCCTACAATCTATCTCTGTACCTTTCATCTAGATCCGTTCAGGCCTTCTGGCGTGATTGAGTAACAAACATCCATCCAAACATCCAAACATCAGAACTTTCACGTTTACAATATTAGTAAGATTATAAACAAGCTTGTAACACATTTTAACGCACCACTGGGTACAGGTCTGTCTTTAATACAAGGGATATAAGGCCATTATCCACTACGCTGGCTAAGTGCAGGCTGGTAGACTTCATATATGTTAATAAATCATATTAGGTTCTCTCAGAGATACGAGTATCCTCGCGCTTTTGCCTTTTAGCCTAAGGCAGATAATCATGTTGAAAAAGTTTCGCACATAAGAATATCGGAGGTGCAAGACATGGGATTTGATACTGATGGGTTTAAATTTCATGAGCTTATTTCGTGTATGAGGTTAACGTGATAATCTCCGTACAGATATAATATCTTTAAGGTTTCGTACAAGGTTCAGGCAGCCTATTATAAAACCTATAGAAGTAAAAATTTAGTGTATACAAAATTTTAAAGCCAAACTCTGAAAGTTAAAGTTTTTATTATTTCTGCTCAAAACCCTTTAAATATACAGTCATGTCATTTTATTCTCGTGGCCAACAGCCCATGTTATTAAAAAGTGCAGAATGAAAGTAACTTTCATCTCCGCAGCATCTAGTTGATAATCACAGTTTAACATAACATAAAAAATAACGATTGCGTTCAACAAACCTATTCTGGCCGCTCGCCAGCGCGACCTCATATTAACCCCTGTGTAATAATAGCTCGATTTTTGCTTTTGCATACGTAAAATATAAAAGCTTTATATGTAGCTAAATTGTAAAAATATTCGCAATAAATTATATTATATATAAATATGTATGTTTGTATTATTATTTAAGGCAGGCAGTAGTAGCACAGTGGTAACTGGCTGCAGCTGGGAAGCCGAGTAAAACGGGTTCTAATCCTGGTTTTCACATCTCTGATGTTTTCATGTGTTTCATTTCTAACATTATTACCACTTGTCTTACGGTGAAGGAAAACATTGTGAAGAAACCTGCATGATCGAGAGAAGAGTTTTCGAAAGACATGTCAAGTTCGCCAAACCGCACTTGGCCAGCGTGGTGGACTAGTACGTGGCATGACCTCTCGCGTATTGAAGGGAAACCCGTGCCCAGCAGTGGGAGGTTATAGAGAAGACTGAACACATATAAATATGTACATTAATTATTATGAATTCTTTTTCAACTTAAGCGTGCTTGACAAAACCTACAAACAGACGAGTATGTGAGATTCAACATGTTATAAAAAAGCTGCTATAATCTAGCGTTATACTCAACTAATACGAGTACTCTCATTAAAAACATGCCGTTTTATTTTGGTTTTTGTTGCAAACGCTTAATTGCAAGCATTTTCAAACAAATGTATTGGACACTGGAAAAATTACAAATTACAATTTGCGTATATAAAAGGTATTCAATCTCACACTGGCCATGGTTTAATTGAATGCGATTAGAACTACTACTCTAAAGAAGGATAGAGTAAGAGAGGGACCGAGATAGAGAGCCTACTACTAAAATCTTAACGTATATGTATGTATATGTACATACATATATTCTCAAAAAAGTTTCATCACAATCGAAAGGACTTATAGAACATACGTTGTACTTACCAAGACAAACAATCACGTATATCCCCTTTGCTAATCCTTCGGGTATGAAACTCTAAAAAGACACACGTAGCATTGTTTCATCGCAGACAAATCCCAAGGTAGTGGAGAAATGTGTTTTTCTATTTATCTTCTAACTACGTGTTTAGAGTAGATTACGACTAAGTCATAAAATCAGGTATTCCTTTGAGAGTTCAAAAACTTTCAGTAGTTGTAAAATAAGTTCTAAAAATAAAGCTAACTAAAGATACTTTGGTTACTAGTTCTTAGTTAATTTTAGTACTAGTTCTTAGTTTAATGCCTAAAAAATTTAATAACCATTAAAAACAATATATAATCTAAGTGCATACCTAAATGACACAAGAATAAGTGAATTATAGCTACTTCCTTTTTCATAAAATCAACTTTTCTCTTTTCTTTTCTTTCATATTGCTTTCCAGCAATTTGATCATAAATTCTCACTTTCTTTCCAGAAAGTGAGAATTTATGATCAAATTGAGTCATTAGTGTCCCGAGAAGCCTGACACTAGCCTAAGTGATATTTCAGGTCTTAATCTTCGTCTATTTATGGACAAAATTGTACCTAAATTCGTTTAGCCATTCATACATAGAAGTAACACACGCACACTCAAACTAAAAAATAGTAACAATCTATACAGATACTCGTAAATAAAATTGGAGTGTCTGTTTGTAATGTTAAAATAACTGCGATATACTGAATGCATATGAAATTATATACGGTACTTATAAGAAAAACTCATATTTTGTCTGTCTGTCTATCTGTTTGTTCCGGATAATCTCTGAAACGGCTGGACTGATTTTGAAGGGACTTTTACTGGAAGATAGCTGATGTTATAGGAAGTAACATAGGCTACTTTTATTTTAGAAAAAGAGTAAGGGTTCCGCTCAAAATAATTAAAACGTACCTAGGGACGAACCCGGGTGAAACGAGGGTAAATCGCTAGTAAATAAATAAATATGTTGGCAAATTAATCTAGTCCCATGATAAGCACGAGGCTTGTGTGCATGTATACCAGATAGTTGATACACTACACATACTCAATTTTAAATACATACATATTATAAATATAAACACCCATGACTGGGTACAAACATTCGTGCTCATCACACAAATGAATACCCAGCGGTACTCGAACCCGCGACCGCTAGCACATTAGTATTTAATGATAATGTAATATAACCCACGATCTTATTCTCTTTGGTGTTCAAACAATGTATTGTATTAAGATGAGATTGTTTATCTAACAAAAGAAAGAAATAATCTAATTTATTTTAATGAAAGAAAAAACTTTTATCCCTACAATAATTGTCTACTGTTCCATTATCACTCAAAACGAAATGAGAAGATAGTGTTCTGACACAAAAGGCTTTTCATAACAAAACGGGTCCATAGCTACTTAAGCATTTAACCCGTCGACGTTTGTATGTCGAAGAAAGACCCCTTTGGAACGAGGGATGTGAATGAACGATGAATGTACATAATATAATGGCATAGTTCAATGCGGTGATTAATAAAACTAGACTTCTGGAATATTAACATAGGGTCAGTGGTAGCGTATATTTAGTATAGCGACTCACCCTCGCTTTACTTGGGTTCGTTCTTATGTATAAAATATGTTATATAGTTTAACAATAATATATGGAGGTCTGTCCGTTTTGTTGACATTTATGATTACTACTCCGCTCCCTTGGATAGCAGCATAATGATATATATCCTATAGCCTTCCTCAATAAACGGGCTATTTAATGCAACAAGAATTTTTCAAATCGAATTAGTATTTCCTGAGTTTAGCGCGTTCAAATAAACAAACAAACTCTGTCTCTTTATAATATTAATATAGATTATACTAGATACTTAACTACTAATTACTAACAGTAACTTAAGTTTTACTATAAGTCATAGTCTATCTGTGTACTTTCAAATCAGTCCAGCCCTTTGAGCGATAAGGACTAACAAACAAACTCACGCAACAGTTACAAACTATAGCATTTAAAAGAGTAGTCCGATGGAATCTTGTGAGTTCATATTTTAATGGTTTTTTGCCAAAATATGAAATTAAATTGATAATTTATTTTACTATTATAAAGCTATAGTCTGACTTATTATTTTTATTCAAATCGGTCCCCCCGATTTAATGAAAATAATATTTCTGCCCACGAATCTAAATTAAGTTTTAGTTTTTAGAAATCATATTTTTATTGTATCATTGTTTTGTACTAATTCATAGCACATACAAAGGCTCAAAATCAAATAAAATATAAAATTCAAGCATTATAAGTGACAAAGTACTAATACAAAAGGCCGGTTTCCAGCTTTTCGAGCAAAGTTGTTCTATAACTATTTAAAAATTTAACTTGACGACGTCTATATGCGAAACTTCCTTGAACTAAATACGAATGAAATATATTAAATGCAGCTGACTTTCAAAACTTTGTAGGATGTTACCATTAATGAGAGTAATATGTGTATGTTATTAATAATATTAGAAATACGAAAGCTTGTATACCTATTTTTGTATTATAACGCTCTCAAATAACAAATAAATTACAAATAAAAAAAACAAAAAAAAAAACGACTTAATTTTTTTTTTACTAAAAATTAAAAAATAACTGAATGACAGGTACTTTTCATCGATACATATAATATAATTGTAACGAAGCCAAATCTGTACATTAAATATTTTTTGGAAAATCTTATTGAAATAGATATTATTATCAATACATCTGCATGTACTGTCTGTGACCGCATCACGAAAAACCTACTGAAGGGTTTTTGATGTTTGGTATGAGGTGTGAGTCAGATAGTTTCGAAGTCGGTGTGCTTTGACTTGTATCGGACCGACTTCGAAAATATCTGATTAGGTATCTATAATAACTACCAATCAGTTATTTTTTTCTTTTTAGTGTTTTTTTGAAGTCAGTTTTTTTTTAAGTTTTTTTTTACATTTTTAGTGTAGACATAGTAGAAGCAAAGTAAAAAGAAAGTATTTTAATAAAATATTAAGGTTAGGCCGTTTAAGTTAGATTGATACAAATTTTTATATAAAGACTAACAAACTAAAAGTTACTTTTATTAGTAACACTAAAAATCTCTCCTTAAAATCCAACTCTAACATATTGGGCTTGTAAAATCAAACAAAATGAGCCCAAACTCAAAGTATCTACTATTAGCCATTTTTATCTATCCACCTTCTGGCCTTACCGTCAGATCAGGTCAACAATACCGCACCACTATTTTTTGTTTTTGTTATTGTGGGATTTTTTTTTTAAATTTAAAATAGGTAGCACCAAATTCGAAATATACACTTTCAAACAAAACAAAAATTGTCCAAATTGGTTGATATATGACAGAGTTCAGGGGTAACAAACATAAAAAAACCAGCCGAATTGAGAACCTTCTTTTTGAATTCGGTTGATAAAGAGATACATTTTCCCGTAAGATCTAAGAGTATTTACTGATAATATGAATATTTTACATCTCAAACATCTGTTTATGATGTAAATGCTGTATTTACATATGTATATAATTTTGCACCTTGTTTATGTAAACAGGACTTTTGGACGATAAAGCTCTAAAATAACATGAACAATAATAACATTTTATATTGCATTAAATATTTTCTTACATAAAATATATACTGATTCAAAATAATTATTGCACTCTAAGGCTTGCATTCTTTGTTCGAATAATATACTTGGAGTATATTTAATATCTTAAACATTAAAAGTAAATATAATAAATGAAAAGAAAGATATTGCGCGTGTGTGTGTGTGTGTGTGTGTGTGTGTGTGTGTGTGTGTGTGTGTGTGTGTGTGTGTGTGTGTGTGTGTGTGTGTGTGTGTGTGTGCGCGTGTGCGTGTGCGTGTGCATGTGCATGTCGTGTGCGTGAGTGTGTGTGCAGGTAGGTAAATTTAATAGGTAATCTCCTTTTTATGATTCATTCATAACCTTTACATATAAATTCAATAAAAAAAGTATTTAAATTAATTAACAATTGGAATATCACATATCATTCCAACAAATACAAACGAGTACCTCTACCTTTTTGAAGTCGGTCAAAAAAACAAAGTAACAAAAATTCTAATATCATAATAAATTAACTGTACGAGAAAACCCAGAAACAAGTGGTAGGTAATATATTTAATATATTACTCTATCAACTGAGAGTATCTAATGGCCTCTCCGACCGATGTATACAGTGACAGGTTAAGCCAAGGCTAGGTAAATAAAGCAAGTCTGGGCTGTACTTCAGCCTTAGAGGAGCCATAACATTAGAATGGGTCAAGTTACAGGAATGTATAGATTTTTTTTAATTTTCATCCCAGTTATAAAAGTTTAGGTAGTTATTGTTAATTATTATACTTAAATTTTTTTTTACAAAAAAATTTAAAAATATGCAACTATTTCTCAAACTTAATAATTTATAATATTGAAAGAACTTTAAAAAAAAAATAAAAAAAATCATTGATGTATAAAACATAGATACACATTTCCTAATAAATAACTCTAAAAAGTGACGTCGACATGTGACGTTACCTAAACATATAAAAAAATTATAACTAAGCCGAATCTGTACATTAAATATTTTTTGGAAAATCTTATTGAAATCATTAATAATGTTTATTATCGATACAGAGGCCGAATCTTTAGTTTTTAGAATATTTGTCTATCTATCTGTTTGTCTGTCTGTTACCGCATCACAGAAAAACCGCTGGAGGGATTTTGATGAAATATAAGGTACTTTTTACCGCGGGAAAATGTCTCATTTCTGAGAAAAAAATACAACTGCATGTAAGAGTATACTAATATGTAAAACCTACGAATTTGGTTTTTGGTCATCAGAACGCGGGCGGAGCCGCGGGCAATGCTAGCGTCAAAATAAAGAATAAAATTAAAAAATCGAAAGTTATAACTGTCTAAAAACAAATTCGAACTTACACACACCACATTAAGTACTTTTTCAAATGAAACAAGGTGAGTTTATTGTGTCAACCAAAAAGCAATGAACAAAAGAGATTTGAAAACAGCGCAATTCTATTCGATGCGATCGAATAGTGCACTTCTTTTTGAAGACACTTTTGATACCCTCATTGTGTATATTGAGTTTTTGTATATCGATGTACAAAATAATAGAAATATCTTAAAATTTTTAACACTAAATATTTGAGAAACCTAAACGAGATAATTTGTCACAATATCACTAAATATTTAGTTGACAATTTAACATTTTTATTTCCAACTAGCGACTCATCCTCGCTCCGCTCGTGTTCGTCCCAACTTACATTTTAACGTTTAGTATAGATTTCTTAGAAATAAGATATTTTCCCGCAGTAAAAAGTATCGTGTATGTTGACCCAGACAACCAGTTCTCATTATATCAAATTTCATCAAAATCCATCCAGTGGTTTTCTCGTAATGCCTTCGAAGACAGACAGATAAAAAATCCAAAAAAAAACTATAGATTCAGCCTCTGTATCGATATAATAATTATGTATTTCAATAAGATTTTCTAAAAAATATTTAATGTAGTCGGAATTTTATTATATGTATAGATTAATTCCGCTTACATTTAAGCCACATGATTGTTCCTTATACTCTATTGTTGTATAGAGCTCTTCAAGCATCTGCTTCTAAACAATTCACCGTACAATCTGTTGTCAATGTTATATAAGGGACCTTAACAAAAATCAACTGCTCAAATGTGATTAGTTTTGAAAAATAAGGAAATAGTTTTTTATAATCATACATTTTCCCTTACGATTGAGGCAAAGAATTTAGTGGTGGTCTATATTACATTCCTCTAAACTAGCTAAAAATCTGTAGTATCCCATTGCTGGCCACGGGCCTCCCTTCAATACAAGGGGGATCTGACCATTGTCCTCCACGCTGGCCAAGAGCTGGTTTGACGGACTTCACATGTCTTTTGAAACCTTGCTAAGTTTTCTCAGTTATGCAGGTTTGGTCACGATGTTTTACTTCATCGTAAGACATTATCAGAGGTGCCAGAGCCGGGATTTGAACCCGCTTTACTCGGTTTCCCAAGTGAGCACAACACCACTTGTATGATGTCTATAGCCTATAGATTGTTGCGAGATCATGATAAATGTACTAAAATTTTAATATATTTTCTATATAAGGACGTTTTTGTTTGACTTTAAATTGGTATATTTTATGGTACCACTTATATTGTAAATAATATTAGTAACAACTTTCATTCGACAATTTCATCGAATAAGGTTCTTCCTTTATTTAAAAGTTTAGGCTTTTTATAAATGGAATAAACAATTTTTAGAAATGGAAGTATTCAATTGGGGCTTGTTTTTATAATATTGTGAGATATCTTGAAAAATTGTGAACCTATTTTCATGATTTATTTAATATATAAAAGTCTCGTATCACGGTGTTTGTGGCCGCACACCTCCGAAACGGCTCAACCGATTTTGATAAAAAAAAATTGTATCTTTGGTAGGTATGAGAATTGGTCGTAAAGTACTTTTCACCGTCCTATCCCCCCCCCCCTCCCCTACCTGCTCCATTTTTTAAACATTGAACGCAGGCGTAGCCGCCGGTTCTGCTAGTTTTTTAATAAATACACCACCTCACAAAATTGCACCCCCAAAATAAAGGGTAGGTATAAAATGATTATGAATTTTTGTGCCTTTTCAGTTTATAGACATTATTTAAAATAAAAAAAGGTTTTCATTATTTAAAATGATTATGTTACAAAACAATCTGAGCGTGCACTAACTTTTACAAAGTTCTACCTATTTTCGTAGCCTTCAACATGTAGTATCGTTAGTATTTATCTGGTAAAATATTGTAATACGATCTGACGTCCAATTTTACAGGAACGAAATATAGTAGCGATAAAACGTTCAATGTGCTAGAATTATTTGCTATTGTAAGAAATCTTTACATTTACATTATGAATACAAAAGTGTTTGAAATTAAGTATGTATGTATGTATGTATTAATGCGTCTGTTTACATTTAGACCTGCCCATATGCCACATTAATTTTAACTTTATGGTACCTAACCAGTAAGTATTATTTAAGTGTGTATACGGTATACCACATAAACACACATTTTTACTCTTAAAATTTTATGTTTTCGAGAAAACATTGAATTTTACATACTAAAATAATCACTTCTTAACTAAAAAGTTAAACTCACTTTGACATCATAAATAACAGTTAGCAAAGATATCGGGTAAAGCAGATTGGTACATAAAAATATACTCACGACATTTAACCTCGATATTTCTAACACAACCCTTTCAAATCTAATTTTAAAACCATTAACATATCATATTTTATCATAAAATGTCACATTTTGCCATACATCAGGTAGATTCAAGGGTGTCACTGACCCAATTGCCATTTTCCAGCAAAAGCGAGTGTGTATATGATTGCTGGCGTTGGTACGACCTATATCTCGAGAGCGTGTTCTGTAACATTCGCGTTGCATAATAGATTGAAACGCGAATCAATATACCAATTAGTTAGGATAATGACAGCTTTTTTTTTTAATTTTTAATTTTTCTGTATGTCTGTGTTTCGTTTTTAGTGTGACACACTATTTTTTTAAGTGCGAAAGTGTATTTTTGTTGCTCATTGACGTTGCAAAATTTGGAACAATGTAGGAAGAAATTTTGTATATAGATACTCGTAGTATTACTTGTAGGTATTAACAGTTTTGCTTTTGCATATTTAATATTTATTATATATATATTATTATTATTTATACTTACTACATATATTGAGTAATTGATATTTACACAAATTTTGAGAAATCGCGAATAAAATTGCGTTCTTGCCAATTGTAAAAATTTGACGATTTTGAACTCGTCTACTGTAACTCCTAAACAAATCTCTGATCAAGATAAAACAAAAATTTCATGTTCTATAATTTTTGTAATAGCCATTTATAACCTTTATGACGCTGGAGAGAAGATACGTATTCTCGAAAAACTATTTTTTTTGGTAACAATCTGCCAAATTAGATCTCTCCATGACTTATAAGTCAGAACGTAATCAGTGACTGGACTACGTAGGTACTATATCAGTTAAAGGACTGAAAACCTTCTGATGTCAGAGAAAAGGTTTGTATACATATATTAAAACCCACAAGGAAAATTATTCTAAATTAATAAAAAACATTTTACGTTTATACAATGAAAAGAAAAATATTTAACATATTTAAATAATCACAATATTTACAATATTGTATAAGCAAAAATAAAAAATAATTAGTGTCTAACATACCTCTCAATATACCTTCTTTCTCTAATAGCTTCTTTTTTTGAAAGTGGTTAAAAAGCACAGTAGAAGATTATGTACACAACCTAACTCCAAAATAATATGGTAATAACATGTAAACCAATACGGTACTTTTATAACCCGATAAATGAAATGTTTCACAAGGGGAAAATTATGAATAATCTGCTTATACAAAATTTAGAAGCTGAATTAATACATTATCTATACATATAATAAAGTTCTGAGTTGAATCTGTACATTTAATATTTTTTGGAAAATCTTATTGAAATAGTCATTATTATCGGTGCGTCTTAATTTTTTTGAGCGGAACATTAATTCTTTTTCTGAAATAAAAGTAGCCCATGTTACTTCCTATGACATCAGCTATATTTTAGTCAAAGTCTCGTCAAAATCAGTCCAGCCGTTTCAGAGTTTATCCGGAACAAACAGATAGAGAGACGGACAAAAAATTAAAAAAATGTGTTTTTATTATAAGTACCGTATATAATTTCATATGCATTAAGTAAAACGCTGTTATTTTAATATTACAAACAGACACTTCAATTTTATGTCTCTGTATAGATACAGAGGCAGAATCTATGGTTTTTAGAATTTTTGTCTGTCTGTCTGTTTCGGAACGCATCACGAGAAAACTACTGGAAACTTAGACTTATTTTAACATGATGATAGCTGGTTATTCTGATGTATGAGCTATATTATTGTAAAGTTTCATTAAAATAAATTAAATAGTTTTTGCGTGAAAGAGTAACAAACATCCATACATCTATACATCCAGACATTCTCACAAACTTTCGCATTTATTTTATTATATTAGTAGAAAATATTTTAAATTATGCATTACCTATAGTGTCCGACCGAAGGTCTATTTTTGGCCGAAGCCGAAGCCGAAGCCGATTAATCGGCTATCGCCACAACCTTCGGCCGAAGCCGAAGCCGAAGCCGAAGGTTTATATTCTCTCAGCACTCAGTAATTAATTTTGTATCAATACCTCAAATAACCTCAATATTGAAGGTTTATATTGACTGTCTCATATAGAAGTTGATGATATATCATAGAGATGGTTGGTTTAGAGATAAATAAAAGTTTGTGATTTTGTGATTTACCTACTAGTAAAGAATAATCATTTCTTTATTATGTAATTCACAAATTACAATTAGACCAATCAGTCAGATTACTAATGTATCACAATTTAATTGATAAACATAAATTCAAAACAAAACACTCGTTTAAATACACGTACGAACTTGTTTTGATGCATGCAATGTGATATTTTGACAGTGACTCCCCGCCGCCTCATGACTTTCGTAACAGTTCGTTCAATCTCGACGGTCGCTCGGACCTTCGGCGAAACCTTCGGCTTCGGCCGGGTTTTGGGCCGAAGCCGAATGTTTCGCCGAAGGTGGATTTTTTGGCCGAAGGTGGCCGAAGCCGAAGCCGAAGCCGAAGCTTCGGTCGGACACTAATTACCTATGATAATATTTCGTTTTCTAAAACATTTTTACTAGAAAATGAGCTAGAAATTTTTAGTAATAAATGTACTAGCGAAAGTCCATTTCATATAAAGCAAGCTTGTTAGTATAATTAGTTTTATTGTTGAAAATCCGCTCGCAAATACGTTTTAAATGAGATCTGACCAATAATGCGATTGTAAGAGCTTTATATGGTATTATTTCAACGACTTTCATAAAAAATCAAGTATATATATTTTATTATGTTCATTGAATTGCCTTTTGTGACTTCACCCATGTGTATTTTAGACCGACTTCAAAAAGAGGGGTTTGATTCGGATAAATATTTTTTTTGTATGCCTCTGATTTTTTTAATTTAGTTTCTCTTTTTAAATTTCAAGAACATAACCACTCATAAGGCAGTGGTAGACCTTGGTAACGCGCTCGTTTGGAAAACTGAGTTTAGCGGGTTCAGTTCCCGTGTCTCGCACTTCTGATATTTTCATGCGCGAATCATTTCTAACATGATTATGATGCCTTACGGTGGAAAGAAAACGTCGTGAGGAAATCTGCATATTTGAGAGAACCTAACAAGTTTTCAAAAGACATATGAAGTCCACCAACCCGCATTTGGCCAGCCTGGTGAACTATGGCCTGATCCCCCTCGTATTGAAAGGAGTCCCGTGCCCAGCAGTGGGACGTTAAAAAAGTACTGATTACAGAATCACCCATAAATGTAAAATAAATATTTTTTAAATTGAAGTCAGTGTAATTTTTTGAATTAAAAAGTAATTATTTCATAACCACTTAACGTGACCTCCGTTTTACATAAAAATTCAGAACGGGAACTTTCCAGATACAATTGGAGTTTTCGGACAATTAAAATGAGCGATAGCTGAATAATGAAAAATAATTGCACGAAATTCGCAAAAAACGTTTTCTAGCGATGTTTTATTAAGCAGAATGTACTTGTAACATAAAAACTAAGAAAAGTTTTTATTTTTCCATTTTTTGTGTAGACGATTACGTCTACACAAAAAATGCAGGTGATTTGTAAGAAGAAAGTTTTTTAAGAACATATTCGATTAAGCAATTTATTTAAAAAAAAATGTTGATTTTTTAATAAACCGCTCGACCGATTTCGATGAAATTTAAATAAATTGTTGATTTTTTAATAAACCGCTCGACCGATTTCGATGAAATTTAAATGGGTCTACCTGGGAAGTAAATACCCTTCGAAACAAAAAAGGATTTCCAAATTGGTTCTGGCGTCTTCGAGTACATATCGGTAACACACATAAAAAAAGATTCCGACGAATTGAGCACCTCCTCCTTTATGGAGTCGGTTAAATTTTTTTAAGTTCTAGCAGACTCCCGGCTTCGCTCGCACTAAAACTATAAAAAAACTCTAAAAAGGTAGGTTTCGGTCAACGTCAAGTGAGGTCAAATTTGAATGGTAGTTCCAAAGATATGTGTGGTCAAACAAACAAAACATCTCTTTAACATTAGTAGGCATACGTATAGAGCGTATGTATGTAGATATAATAAATATTATAAAAACCTAAATATTTGCTTTTTATATAAAAAAATATAAATAATAGTGACTCTTTATAAAATCATAGTGAGTTTAAATCGATTTTCACAATCTACTTATAAACAGGCTATCGGAGCGTACATGTGTATAAAATGAAGACTTTTCAGTGAACACGATCGTGAGTAAGCCGCGCTATTATATGGTTTCATGCAATAAGCCCAATTTCGATTTATACACGCGTAAAATGCCTTTTCATTAAAATCTATACACTCAATAAAGAATATCGATTGATGATGTTGTATCAACGTGTTTCTGACAGTAATTTTGCTTACAAATATTAAAATTTTGTATATATAAGAAGTTTTAACTAATGTATGTATGTTTGTTTGTATGTATTCAGACCTTTTTTAACGTACCACTGCTGGGCACGGGCGTTTTTAATATGAGGGGGATCACGAAGTACTAGTTGTAGTGCGGCTGGCTAACTTTACGTCTCTCAAAAATTTGCTACGTTCTCTCAGATATGCAGATTTCCTCACGATGTTTTCTTTTAATTTGAGACAAGTGATAATCTTGTTAAAAATGATTCAAATAATTTTATGCTCAATAATTTTTCTAATTACCATTTATAACTCAGATGATGCTGGATTGAAGATATTCTCGAAAAACTGGTTTGTGGTATCATTTTTCCAATGAGTGGAGGTCGCTCAAGGTCGCAAATTTGGAATATTTATTAGAACACCAAACTGTAACACTCTGCCAAATTATAACTCTTCTTGACCTTTTGTAAGTCAGAACCTGTTACTGGACTACCTACGTAAAAACGTAAGTTATTAGTTCTTTTTCACCATACTAAACTTCTTTCATTATTTTTGTGTCCCATACAATTTAACATATCCTAGAATCAAACCTGTAACCATTGATTTTTATTGTCAATTTCAAGTACTATCTCTATTTATTATTGGTTGAACCAATACATTAAACAGTTCACGAATATTGTTTAAATTCACATATTAATTATAATAACTTGCACGTGCACGAACATTCATTATACAGAATTAATTACATTATTCTACATATTAAAAAGTATAATTTTATATAACACTAGCGATATAACCTTGCTTCACTCGAGTACGTCCGGTAAGCTGGTTTTTTTTCACGGAACCCTAATTCATTTTCAATAATATAAGTAGCTTCAGTTATTGCTTATAATATCAGCTATTTGCCAGTAAAAGTCCCGTCAAAATGGGTTCAGGCGTTAGCTTGAACAGACAGACAAAAATTTTAAAAATTGTTTTTTTCTTATAAATATTTAGTAAAAAGCTGTTATTTTGACATTAAAAACAGATACATCAATTTTATTTATTAAGTAGTTAGTAAAAAAGAGAGATAAATATATTTAGTTTAAAACTCATTATACCTAGTCTATTTCTTCCATACAGCATACTAACCGTCAAAACGTATCTAGGGACAGACCTGATCAAAGCGAGGGTGAGTCGCTAGTTATTAATAAATCATTTTTCAAAAAGGATGCCCAAATTTATAAAATAAAATTTTTGTGTATGACATAATATTTTAAGGTACTGAAACAAGCGTTATTTGCAACTTGGTAAAAATTGCACTTTTCTTTATTTATAGCACATACAATATAGGTATAATAATATGTATTGTACTCAACTTTTAACAAACGATCAACGCCACCTATGTGCAAGTTTTATAACTAATAATAGCCATGTAGTAGTCTATATATTTTTTTTTATTTTTTTGTTTTATGTAGTCCATATAAAATTTTCATTTATTTATCTTTATTTAAGTCGTTGAAAACCCCAACATCTGATAGAGTTTTAGTAGTTAAATTAAGCTCTTTCTTTCCTTAATGCTACTTCTCAACTGTAAACGTTGTTTGTGGTCATTTAGCTTTCCATAGCAAAGCTGTAGCCAGTTCAACAACACATTACTTGCTGTGATAGTGCAACGATATCAGCGTCTGAATGGCTTAACGACCGTAGTTTCTCAATGTCCAAATCGAAGTTAAGAACATTATACGAATATATTTGAACTCGTATCGAGTAGATTAGTGTAGTGGATTTACTCTCGGAAGATTTTTTTTTTGAATATATTATTAACCAACTACAAAAAGATATGATATATGGTGATTTTTTAATTCTATATAATTTTCGAACACTTGTGTTTGCTCAGTGGTTGAAGTTTAATCATTATAATCATTATTTATAATTGAAGAAAACATATATAAATTCATATTTTTTCAATATTTTTTTCTACTCTTTTACATTCGTTCGTTATATATTTCTGAAATTTTTTTATATATACATAATTACAATAAAAAAGTTCTTTAACATTATAATTAAACCGATGTATATTTAAAAAAAGAATAACTGTTTGAAAAATTGTTTTTTTTTTTTTTTTATAATACTAAGGCTCGTTAATAGCTACTAAGCAACAAAATCGGTTGACAAACAGTGGAGATAAACATATTGAACTTTTTTATCTTGGCCTATTTATATATAGATTATTCTTTTAATTTGCGGTGTTTCACCCCCGTGCCTCGGAGAGCACGTAAAGCCGTCGGTCCCGCGCCTTAACTCTCACTGGTCGTGTCGAGTAGTCGTCCCACCGGAGTATGAGAGTGACAGGAATAGAGAGTGCACGTTGTGTCTGCGCGTACACTTGTGCACTATAATATCTCCTGCGCAGTTGGCTAGTCTCAATGAGATTGGCCGCCGTGGCCGGAATCGGTCAGGAGAACATCATCATTCTTTTAATTATTAACGAGTAGTATTTAGGGTCATTGTTTAAATAAACATTCGAAACGTCGGGAATAAAAATCAAAATAAATACGCGAAAAAATTCGAAAAGATAGTTTTATTTCAAAACTTCTGTTAAAATAAGTTTTATAATAGTTTAAAGTGTTTAGCTTAATATCAGCCTGGAGCTCTCCAGCCTAATTTTAGACAGCCAAAAAAACATTATTTTTTATTATATTTTTTCCACCACTTTTCAACCCATTAGGGTCGAAATACAAAATTTGGCTGTGAAATCGCCTAGCTAAGCAGTGTGAATTTGTAATGAGACTAGCGACGCGCTCTCGCTCCGCTCGGGTTCATTCTTAGGTACGTTTTAACGTATAATATAGATTTCTCAAAAATGAGATATTTTCCTGCAGTAAAAAATATCCTATATATTGACCCGGATAACTAGCTATCATGATACCAAATTTCATTAAAATATGACCAGTGATTTCTCGTGATGCGTTCCCAGACAGACAGACAGATAAAAATTCTAAAAACTATATATTCGGCCTTTGTATCGATAATGACTATTTCAATAAGATTTTCTAAAAAAATATTTAATGTACAGATTCAACTCAGAATTTTATTATATGTATTGACGTAACTCTTTATATGTCTATACGTATATGTACATAAGCCCTTTTCAGCTAACTAAATTAACGCAATTACTTACAATTTCTAAGTAGCTTAATGACCTAGCTCTTTACTACTTGCTAAATTAGAAAAGATTTCTACCAAAGTCTATTTAAAGAGACCCGTCTAAAGATTATATTATGAAGTTCAATATCAACGGTGAAAGCTAGATAAACGTTTAGGCGAAATGCCAAGTTTTACAATTCAGGTAAGCGTATTATACTCGTAGTTGTAATGGTTCTATCAAATTTTCAGACCAGCGTGGTCTTAAAAAGCTTGTTATTCTCTGAGGTTTGCCAAAAATAAAACTTATTTTCATTAAGGTATATGCATGATTGTTTTTATTTGTTTATACAATAGGAAGCATCGTTATATATTTGTAAAAATAATATCCAGCTCCAAAAAACTAATATTTAGTATATTTTTTTAAAATCATACCGGTATGGATACTTTAAACGCCCGCCATTTCGCGCGCTTGGCGTGACGTCATAGTATCATACATAGAAAAATTACGACTTTGGTTTGTAGGGACAAAATCGCTAGTCGCTCTGTTATGATAATATGTACTTTGACGTTATATTCGGTCTGACCAATCACTATATTTGCACTTTTTAATAATTATTTTTTTTAATCAAAAAGAAATAACATTAGAAAATATTGATATAGGTTAATTCAAAAGCAATAAAGATTATAAAAACAAATGTTTCAACTTTATTTAAATAACACGTATATTCCCTAGTATGCCATGATATCAAGCATTAAAATACATTAAATTTTATTACATTTGTAATAGGTATACATAATATCAGGTTTTCTAATTAACTTATATATGGCGATACTGTGATGGAGGTCATGGGTTCAAATTTGATTGGGGTTAATTATTAATTAGATCATGCAAGCTTTTTTTATTTATTAGCGTTGCTCATGGATCCTGTAGTTAATTTAGGTTTAACCAGAATCCCATTATCTTACAACTTTTTAAATGCGAAAGTTTGGATGGAAGTATGTTTATTACTCAATCACGCCAGAACGGCTGAACGGATCTGGATGAAATTTGGCTCAGTAATAGATTATAGACCGAAAAAGCATATAGGTTACTTTTTATTCCGGAAAAATACACATTTCCCGTGGGATAGATTTGTTTTTGTTTTTAACTTATCATTATCTCTAGCAGCAAAAACGTGGGACTTACTAAAGTATTTAGATCTCCTTAACTCTAGGCTGTTGCAAAATTGGCTTAGCTGACGTCTCTTACCTATAAATGATCACCTGCCGAATTTCATCTTTATAGGTCAAGTATTTTAAAGTGTTGTTATTTATTCAGTGAGCTAAAGACCTTTCGCTTTTATATAAATATATTTTGTTATAAACCTTATTCTAAAAGTGTCAAAAGGTTGTTTGAATCGTTCTTTCCCTGTGCATGAAAGTTTATTAATACGTAATAAGGGACGTTGGGACTGATACATACGTATGTGTACAGACCCTTGCATTAATTTTTAATGCTACAGAAAATTGCGTATTATAATTTCCAAATTGATTTACGTGCGGAACATGTTTGTAACATAATGGAGATTCACGTATAAATAAACGTATCCTATTTAATTATTTTTGACTTTATAGTAGAAGGTCCCGATCTATGTGGTGGACACCTCACTCTTTTTCCAGACGTTTTTTTTTTCAAACCATAAAATATATTAAAAGACGCGACCCACGGGGGTTCCCACAAAAAATTGCTGAAGGCTATATTTAATTGTTTTTTTTTTAATTACAGAACTCTTTTCTTGAGAAAAAATAGTATCAATCGAAATAAAAAGACTTGTAGAAAATGCCATTATACGTTTGGCGGCATTTTTCGAACACATTACTTGTCATCCAAGTATAAACAGGTAAATTGAAGTAGATATTTGCTCGTATCCTTTTTTTCAACGAACCAAGTATCAAAATGCAGATAATTTTATAACAAATTTAATGATATAGGGTTGTAATACCAAACATTTCTAGGCTAAAAGTTTTTTAGTAAAAAATACCCTGGATCAAATTTTTGGTGATTCGGGTCGTTCGTTAATATTATCAAAATCAATCAAATCAAATAATATCTATAATCAAAATCAATCAAAAAAAAATCTGGAAAAAGAATGAGGGTCCACCACATAGATCAGATCTTAGATTATTACTAAAACTATTATTAATTAGGAAAAAATACTCAAGTAAACTTTAAATATTTCATCTCCCATATAAAGGTTATTCTGGTGGAACAACGAAAAATGTCAAGTATTAATCTCGAAATATTTGTTCAATATCGTTATCGTTATTTTTTTAGATTCGTTAATTTTCTATTATATCACAGAAAAAAGCCATTCAATCCTATATTGTCATTTTTCATTTACATAGTAAAGCAGTATATGTGATACTCAATACGTGTATATCTCGTACAAAAATATATCAAATGGAAATACAATTAATTCAGTATTCATTTGAATGGCTCTTCAATAAACTAACTCATATAAGTACATTATAAAGCTTTCAAAAATTACAAAAATAGCGAAATTTTAAATATTTTAACTGTAAAACAAATTGTAGATTGAACCACTCGTTAGAATTGAGTCTGTTTTATTCTAATAGAATGTGGAACGTAAATTACTCGTAGTTACGTTTTATTGTTTCCTGTAAACGCATTTGTGTAAATGTGGCTTTGAATAATAAATTTTAATTAGACTTTGTTTTCTTAATTAAAATTTTCTTTGCAATTTGTAATGAAGCGTTTATCAACAAACTTACTACGTACTTAAAGTATAATGAATAATAATATTTTACACATAACATGCCTTTATATTATGTTATACATAAATTATAATTATCATCGTCAATAGCAACCAAAAAACGTCCCACTGCTGGGCAAATTTCTCTCATTAATACGAAGGGGATCAGTGGACTACGAAGTCCACTTGATTGGTGGACTTCACATGTCTTTCGAAAACTTGCTGACTCTCTCAGGCTTTCAGGTTTTCTAACGATGTTTTTCTTCACCATAAGACAAGTGGTAATCATGTTGAAAATGATTCGCACATGAGAATATCAGAGATGCGAGACTCGGGATTTGAACTCGCTTCACTTGGTTTCCCAAGCAAGCGCGTTACCAATGGACTAACACTACCTTAACTGATGAAATTTTAAATAGTACTTAGCGCAATCTTTAATATTATATCGTTTTTACTATTAATGGTTCTTGGTCGAAAATTGTGTATAGAATATTATGAATTATTCACGCTCTGATTTTGCTTTGAACGTTGTTAGCAAATTTATTTCATTGCGTTTGTTATTTGAAATTTTGCTGCCAACTTAATATTATTAATCTTACTTAAATGAGCAATTCTTGTTTATGTATTTTATATAACGGCTCTAACGATTTGGATGAAATTTTGTATTTAAAATAAGTTTTGATTTTTCAGTTTATCTATTCATATAGTCTTTTCTGAAAAAAAAAATGCAAATTTTACATCTTAATCGAAAAAGCATGATTTCATAAAACGCCGAGCGAAGCTCCGTCGCCTAGGTGCTTATTAATTTAGTTCGCATGCCATGTCAGATTATTAAAATGTACTTCACCGAAGGATTTAAATTAGGAATAAAATAATTTACTAGACTACTGCATAGGTAGATGTATTAACTGTCTTGGTGATCTAGTGGCTCATATTCCATTGCTGATTTGTTGGTCCTGGGTTTGAGTCCCGGATCAAGCCTATTCAGTTCATTTATTTATTTATTTATTTATTTCAGTTATTGAGTATTTCTGTCAAGAAATTGACGTAAATGCCCGGAGTTGGCGTGTGTTCTACCCCCGTGCCTCGGAAAGCACGTAAAGCCATCGGCCCTACGCTTTAACTCTCACCGGTCGTGTCAAAGTATCGTCCCATCTGACTTTGAGAGTCATTGGAATAGAGAGTGCACTTGTGTCTGCACGTACACTTGTGTACTATAACATTTCCTGCACATCTGGCTAGTCTCAGTGACATTGGCTGCCATAGCCGAAATCTATCAGGAGGACATTAATATTAAATGATTAATCTGATCAATCAATTAAAATTCTTAATATTATTCGAGAACAATATTAATTTCCTTAACACGTAACCTTCTTGGTCTATCTATACTAATATTATAAAGAGGAAAGATTTTTTTATTTATCTGTTTGTACCAAATAAGTTCCGAAACTACTAAACTAATTTAGATGAAATTTTGTAAGAAGATAGTTTGAGACCCTGGGAAGGACATAGAATAGTTTTTGTTCCGGAAATCATCCCTTGAGGGGGTAAAAATGAGGATGAAAGTCCGTACGGGGTTTTATACCTCTATTATACCTAGAGACGAAACCGAACAAAGCGAGAGTGAGTCTCTAGTCTTAAACCATTTACTCTACTAGGTCAAAGTATAACATCACTATTCTTGGTGAAATTATTCCAGTTTGCCGCGTCTCCAATCCTTTAGTCTTTTATATGGAGGCAAATAATTTATGACGCCCCCGCATAACGTATATGAAATGTTTCACGCGGTTTCCTTTTGGAAAACGATTGAGTTATGATCGTATAGCGGTATAGTATGCTGTACGAAAGATAACGATATAAATAAATATTAAAACTTATAAGTTTGTTAAATATTTGGCTTAACGTGGAAATATTTTTATTGAAAAATGTATTAATATCTATAAATAAGTTAAATTGTTCGTCTATGATTTAAAGAGACTATATTTAACTGATATGGTTAATGCTCATCTCTTCTTAACCCCCGACGCAAAAACGACGGGGTGTTATAAGTTTGACGTGTCTGTATGTTTGTCTGTGTGTAGCATCGTAGCTCCCGAATAGATGAACCGATTTTGATTTTTGCTATGTTTGATGTAAATCGGTCCAAAATGGCCGCCGCCTCAAAATGGCGGATTACATATTTTTTCACAACTTCTTCAATATGGATATCAAATGATAGGGCTTGGACTAGTAGAATACTATACACTATGATAAATTTCAAATCCAAGATGGCTGCCACCAAAAAATGGCGAATTAGACGTCGGGTTTTATTTTAATTTTTAATTTAATTTCGTTACGTGGCCAATAATATGGATTTTTATACGCTGGTGGCTTACTTGAAAGTATCATCTAGTACTTGTTACAAAGAGATCAGGATATCAAAACATGGGATTAGTGTCAAAAAATTTATAACAGTATGAGGGTGTCTATTAAATTATAGCAAATTTCATACTGCAGACATACATATGTCGAATAGGTCAAATATAATTTTACAAACATAAGCAAACCAGCAAGCTCAGTGCAATTTTGAACCACAATACTAATTTTCAGTGACATCTATATTTACGGTTTCCATTCTCGCTTTTGGCAAATATTAGTATATACGTATTTAACGTGATGTGATGTAATCAGTGTTAGGTTATCACCAAACAACCTAATATTTTAGCAGAATCAAATAGGAATAATCGGTTTTGCTCAAGCCATTTTTGTTTAAATGAAATGAGGCTTGGCTAACTTGCTGGTATCGTAAGGTCACCAGTTCTATTCTTGTACAGTGATTTTTAGTATGTACATACATTTTAATAAACATTTGTTAAATGATACTATTATCTTACCGTAAAAGTCATGATTTTATTAGTCTATAAAGACATAAGGTACAAACGTTATATTTTCAAGCAAAAAAAAAAATTTTTTTGTTTAGTTTATTCTTTTATAACTAGCGATTCACCCTCGCTTCGCTCGGTTCGTCCTTAGGTTAATGCCATATGCAAACTTTCATCCTCATTTTCACCCCTTTAAGGGATGAAAATGAGTTTTAAATTCCGTTATAAAAACTATTCTACGTCCTTTCCGGGGTCTCAAACTATTTTCTTACTAAATTTCATCTAAACCGGTTCCGTAGTTCCAGAGATTATTTCCTACAAACAAACACATAAACTTACAAACTTTATCTCTTCATAATATTAAGTATGATAATGCTAGTGTAATATACAATTAAAATCTAGTATTCATTAAAGAAAATAAATTTTGCTTTTAATGTTAAGTTCTTTGTTCTGTGACTTATAAGCCTTTGGGCACGGATGTTTTTAATGATAAAATTACAAAACTCCATCAAAATTTTTTAATGTTTAAATTACATAAACACAAATACACAAAGCAGTTAGTACTAAGTTTATATCCATATTTGGCTTTGCAAAAATATTCTTATGGGTATATTTAAAAACTTCAGGAATGTATTGTTACTGCATTAACAAAACATTATAAAAGTGGAACTGAGTGAGGTATACTCGCCCTAAAAGCAACAATTACGCGACGAAAACGGAGTGCGACAGGATTTCAGGCTTACATACCATGGTGTATAAAGTGTATACATTATGATATTTTGTATGGAGTTTTAAAAACAACGACCATATATTTATAGCATTTTATAGTTATTATTTTTTTAATTTTTCCCTTTATAAACAAGTTTAAAGTTTCACCATACGAGTATATGTAATCCATCCGTTAGTATCTTCACAAGGAATGCAAAGCCAAGCCTTCTTATTTTTACATAAAAATTACACATATTTTTTTGACGACACGTTTCGTTTCGTTGCCAGTGGTTACGGGTTCGAGTTCCGCTGGAGTCATTTGTGCGATAATTACAAATGTTTGTACTCCAGTCATGGGTGTTTATATTTATAATATGCATGTATTTAAAGTTATATATGTTTAATATATCAACTATCTTATATTATATTATTTAACACAAACTTCGTAGTTTACCATGGAACAAGATGGTGCTGTGTGTTAATGTCCCACCATATTTATTTATATTTTCTTTATTTCTATTGTTTTAAACAGTCTTACTAGCGACTACCCTCGCTCGGGTACGTCCCTAGGAGCCTAGTACTTGTTTGTGTCGTCATAATATATTTGTGTCCTAAATTACATGCAAATCCCTCTAGAAACAGCGTGAAGAACAAACATACAAACAATCACATTTTCACAATTAATTATTATAGTACTCCAATTATTACTACATATTCTATACAGAAATAAGTACCTACCCATACTGATGCGATTCCAGAGTCCCCAATTGAAGGTGACTTAGTACAATCGCAAAAAAAACAAATATCTACTAAAATGTCAAATTCTAACCACATGACATGATGTGTCATTCTCAAACCTTTTTAACCGACTAGGAAAGGAGAAGGTAATATTATTGTGTATTTTTTGTGTTACACAATCACATTTTTGTCAAATTATGTGATTTTCATGATCAAATCAAAACTGATTTTATGGTTCTGTTTTTAATAAACAGTTTATGCTAAGACTGGTACTAAGTAAATAATTTTATCATAATGCCCTACTAATCTATACATATAATAAAAAATTGTAACTAAGCCGAATCTGTACATTAAATATTTTCTGGAAAATTTTATTGAATAAAATATTATTATCGATACAGAGGCCGAATCTATAGTTATTAGATTTTTGTCTGTCTGTCTGATACCGCATCATAGAAAAACTACTGGAGGAATTTTGATGAAATTTGGTATATAACATATAGGATAATTTTTACCCCGGGAAAATATCTCATTTTTGGACAAAAATACAAAAACTGCATTGTAAGAGTAATCTAATATATAAAACCTAAAAATTTGGTTTTTGGTCATCTGAAACCTTTAAAATTTTAGAGTCAGTGTAATTTTTTATTTAAAACACAATTATAAAATAATGCAACAATTATAGTGTGTCAACATATCACCATTAAATTAATGTAAACATATATCAAAATTAATATCTACATATATAATATAACTAAAAAATATATATTTTATTGGAAATATAGTTTTGACTATTTCACTTGGACCAATCGTGACGTAAATGGTTTGGCACGGGGTAAGAAAATTTGTATGCTGAGACGAGAGGGGACATGATACAAGAAAGAGAAAGCAAACATTAATAAACGCGGTTTACGTAACAGTGAGACGCTTAGTGGTAGAACAAAAACCATAATATACGAGTATTTGCACTTGAAAGTCATTTTGGATGAATATTATTGCACGCGGTTTCACTCACGTGCCTTTTAAGTTACAGAGGATAAATTAATTTTAACAAGAAAGCTACACTAGATTTTAATCTATACATATAATAAAATTGTAACTAAACTGAATCTGTACATTAAATATTTTTTGGAAAATCTTATTGAAATAGACATTATTATCGATTCAGAGGCTGAATCTATAGTTTTTAGAATTTTTATCTGTCTGTCTGTTACCGCATCACAAAAAAACCACTGGACAGATTTTGATGAAATTTGGTATGATGATAGCTGGTTATCCGGGTTAACATATAAGATACTTTTTACTGTGGGAAAATATCTCAGCTCTGAGAAATCGATACTAAACGTTAAAACGTAAGTAGGAACGAACCCGAGCGAAGTGTGGGTGATTCACTAGTTAACTATAAAACCTATGTTCTATATTATATAAATAGGAAAGACAAACCAATTCAGTACCTTTTTCTCCTATGTTTGTCAACTGATTCTCTTTTTTTTTTCGTTTAGTAGCTATTGACAAGCTTTAGTGTTGTCAATAAAATAATTGGAAAATGTTTTTTTTTTTTTTCATGAAGATAAGTAAATTCTATTTACATAATACGCTTTTCTCAATTTTTAAATAATAATAATGATCGAATTTCGAACCTTTAGAAGTTAATAAAGTGTAATGAAAAACGTTCATCTGAATTCAGTTCTATTATTTTACAACTCAAAATAGGATATAAGATGCCTGTCAGAATTCTACTCACATCCGTTGAACGTTCACTTGTTCATAAACTTTTACATTTTCAATATCTGTGTCGTTATAATAAGATGGAACTTTGACAAGATGTCATTCTACAATGGTTGAAGAATAGAAATCTAAAAAATATATGAAATCTAGCGATTTACCCTCGCTCCGCGCGGGTTGGTCGACTCGGATAACCAGCTATTATCATACCAAATTTCATGAAAATCTGTTCAGTGGTTTTCTCGTGATGCGTTTCCAGACAAACAGACAATATAAAAGTATCCTCATAACATCAGCTATATGTCAGCGAAAGTCCTGTCAAAATCAGTCCAGCCGTTTCGAAGATTAGCCGGAACAAACAGATAAATAAACAAACAAAATTTTTAAAAATTATGTTTTACTTGTGACTCACCCTCGCTTCTTTGCTTTGGATTCGTTATCTTATGCAAAAAGATTTTTTTTAAATCCGATTATCAGTTCCTGAGATTAGCGCGTTCAAAGAAACAAACAAACAAACTCTGCCTCTTTATAATATTAATGTACTTAGATAAGTACCGCATATATTTTTATAAGCATTTAATAAAAATCTGTTACTTTGATATTACAAACAGACACTTTAATTTTTTTATATGTATAGAATATGTCGAATGTTGACGTAAATCTAAGAAAGTATAGCGATTAAATTTATCATTTCCATACAATTTTTGAAATTTTCCATTCTTCAACAAACTTGTCTAAGCTATAATATTAGACAAAATATTTGGAATCTTTAAAGTACATTTGTATACCGAGATTTCTTCTGACATTTTAGCATAGATAGAAAATATAAATACTTTTGTTATCTACGACGACTGACAAGAGGGCGGGCTCGTTACCTCCCAAAGAAACGGCATTGCGATTCAAAGGAGAATGCAGCTAGCTACTACTTTCATAGACGTTACATGTATATTGTATGGTTATTATTTAAGTGCTCATTTGTAGTGCCTTTTATAATTTATATATGTATTTTAAAAGGTATAGATTTTTTTAATGGCTTTTCATATTGTTATAACTTTTTAGTATGAAGTTTTGTTTTCTGAAGTTGAATAATTTCAAATGAGAAATGAAGCACCGCATGACATTTTTTTTAATATCTTTATTTTAACACAAGAATTTCATTTTGTGAGATAAAAACAAGCCAAAATTATTGAAGGTTGATGTAGCTTCTTAAAAGTAAAACAATTTTCAGAAGAAATGCCTAAAGCTGACGTTTTCCTTTATCGAATTATAAATACAAAAAGAATCTAATCATACATCTGAGACCTGCAAGGATAAATAGCTAGTGGTAAATATGTTGTAAACATAGAAGACAGAAGTGAGAGACAAATTTTTGAAGGGACCATCAACAATGGGCTACCTTTTCTATTCTTTTTATATGAACAGTCTGCAAATCAACTATTTGTTATATTAGTGTCGTTGAGATAAAATTACTTGCAACGATCCAAACATTAAAAATGGTTTCTAAAACATAACCTTTAAGATCGAGACTAATACTATTATGTCCAAACCCTCGTCGGCAAAGAAAAATTGCCACAAAATAGGCCATATAATAGGGTAATTTACTAGATTCCGGCCCCGACCAGAGCTTACTACGTAAATAAATGATTTATAAAAGTTTCAGACATAAAAAATATACAGAGTAAGATATTTATAATACAGAAAATTTCGGAGAAAAAAGCTATTTTACTGATATCTGAAATAATATTACAGGCTTTATAAATTACTATGCTTTTAAGTAACTTAAAATGCCTAAGCTGACCACAATTTAGATTTTTTACAAGTGTTGCAAGAAGTGGAAATTCTATTTTTGATAGATCAAACAAAAATATTTTAAACTATCAGATTTGATTGTTTCTATATTTTTGGCTAATATTTAAAAAAATCAAAGAACACTCGAGGATAACTCGCTGGTTTCTAATGAAAAAAAAAAACGATATTTTGATTATAATCTCAGTAAAGGAAGGTCTTTTCATAGTACACAATAGCATATTACATAATGTTTCCAAGTCAAGGCCAAAGTCCGATCCGACCCTACCAAATTGGCAGATTCTTTGTGAACTAAGCGAGAACGTATTTAGGTTAGCTTTGTCTGGGTTTTTCCGTTTCGTATATAACGAAAGGAAATTGAGATAGTCGAGTATTTGTTCTAAAATAACTCTTTTAGTTACATTTGAGACCGAGATTTTCTTTCTTTTTTGAGAGTTTATGATTATTTATATTATTATGACGATAAATTAATTGTTTTGTACTATAACTTTAAGTGCAAGTAGCAATTTATTAACCGACTTCCAAAAAGGAAGAGGTTCTCAATTCGTCGGAATCTTTGTTTTTTTAACTTTTCCTGATCTTCTAAACTATAATTTAATCAAAAAATACTGCAAAGGTCATTTTTTTACTATTTGTGATGATACAATAATTTATTTTTACATATATCTATAAAATTTTACAATACAAATTATGAATTAAAAACTTCATGCAAAGCAAGCAGTGTCAATTTTTATTTTTGCACATAAATAGTGTATGTGCGAAAAAATATATTTTTTCTATTTTTTATTTCCTGTAAAAAGTTAAAAATAAAAAAAGCACACTAAGATTACATTTATTTTCATAACAACAGACGTACGAGTATGTAGGGAAACTCTTTGTTATAAAACCTCTTTAAATCTTCAAAAGTTAGGGGATAAGTGTAAATGAAATAAAAAACACATATTGTGGGAGAAAAGAGTGGAGCGCGGTTTCCCATTGAAAGCTTTCCGGAATTTCCCAAAGGTTTTACGTATATCGCTTTTGGCTAATGGTAGGCTCCATTTAAAATTCACAAAAATTGAGAAATTTAACATATAATAAACGAACAATAATGATAATAAAATACTATATTTATATGAAAATGAACCCATTTTTACTTATTTCATTTATTTTAGAGTTCATAGAAATGGTCTGTTAAAAAGAACCATTATAAGGTCATTCACATTTATATTTTCAAATCTTTCTTCTAATATATTGGAGGGAAAAACTATACAACATCGCGATCTACCTGGTATAATTATATTGGTGTTATTATATTCTGCCTCGGTGGTGTAGTGGCTAGCATGTACGGCTGCACACCCGGAGGTCCTGGGTTCGAGTCCCGGGTCGGGCCAAGTTTAGTTTTTGAGTCTTTCTGTATAGTAAGTCTCAGTAACAGCCCGGAGTTGGGAAGTTGGCGGTGTTTCACTCCCGTTCCTCGGAGAGCACGTAAAGTCGTCGGTCCTGCGCCTTAACTCTCACCGGTCGTGTCGAGTGGTCGTCCCACCGGAGTGTGAGAGTGATAGGAATAGAGAGTGCACTTGAGTCTGCGCGAACACTTGTGCACTATAATATCTCCTGCGCAGTTGGCTAATCTCAATGAGATTGGCCGCCGTAGCCGGAATCGGCTAGGAGAACATCATCATCATAATTATATCTAAGAATCATCCATACCTCATATGTTGTAATATACACGATAAGAATTTCATTAAAATCGACGGCACATTTGGCTCATTTTGTAGTGACTACTACTACCCTACTTACTGTAGTAGTCGCAGATTCAAGTCTCGCTGGAGACATTCATTTGTGTGATAAGCACGAATGTTTGTACTCTAGTCAAGGGTTTTTATATTTATAAAATGTATGTATTTAAAGTTATATATGTCTAGTGTATCAAATATTAATATATTAATGTCCCAACATATTTATTATCAAAATCTGTCTAAACTTTTAGGAGAAGAATTATTAGGAACAGATCTACAGTAGGATATTTATTATATATAAAGATAATCCAAATAATATATAGACAAAAAAGTTTTAAAAATGTGTCTTCATAATCATTTGCTAGTAAAATCTTACAAGCGTTGTAGCTAAGACCTTGAAAACACGAAGTAAACAAAAAAGTATCCTAGACAAAGAAAAAGTTTTATTACTTCATATAAATTCAAGTGATACTATAAACGAAAGGGCAAATGAACATTACGTAAGAAAGAAACACTTAAAACTTTCTCACTTCGGTCTGTCTGTTACTGATCTTGAATTTGAGAACTTTGGAGAGGCCTTTGAGATAGAAGTGGCAAATTCAAAATATTACGTAAATTAGATCTTATATTAACTCACTTTTATTAGCTTCACTTTGATAACTGCTTCAGTAGTCTAGTGGTTAGCATGTATGGCTGCAGATCCGGCGGTACTAGGTTCGAGTTCCGGGTCGTGTAAATTTAATTACTGAGTTCTTCTGTTAAGATATTCTCAGTAGTAGCCCGGAATTTGGAAGTTAGCCTTGGAGAGCACGTAAAGCCGTCGTTACTGCGTCTTAACTCGTGTTGAAGTATCGTCCCATCGGACTTTGAGAGGAAAAGAGAGTGCAATTGTGTTTGCGCGTGCACTTGTGCACCATATCTACTACGCATCTGGCTAGTCTCAGTGAGATTGGCCGTCATAGCTAATATCGTTCAGGAGTTTCATAGCTTTTAAAATGGTTCTATATTTTAAACGTATAATCCAAATGACAATGCAATTTAATAATATTTTTAAATGATCCAGAAGTTGGATAGACCAACTCTAACTGCTGCTAGAAATACCTGAAGTGATCATATAGCTTATTATCATTTAAATTTCTTTTGATAATTTCCATAACATAAACATTTTTTTAAAAAACTATAGTTATTATTTTAAAAAGTAAAAGCAAATTGTCTGGAAGTAGGAGATGACCTCTAGGAATACTTAATCAATTCTTAAAGCTATAGAAACTTCGCGCGAAAATTATTATAATAAAAGGAAAATACAGAATAGACTTAATATTTTTTTTTTCATTTCTTTGTAGCGGCTATTATGTGCCATACAACCATTTCTGGTCTAAAGTGATCGCTGCATGTTGAACTGAAGTAAGCTACTGAACCTTGCAGCTGTAAAATCCTGCAGGATTTGCCTTAGAAATACAAAAAATTCATCTGGGTCTACAAAGTTGTTCGCAATTAATAAACTGTTACTTATATATTAACGTATTATGAATAAATCTATACTAATATTATAAAGTGTCAGAGTTTGTTTGTTTATTTGAACGCGCTAATCTCAGGAACTACTAATTGGATCTAAAAAATTCTTTTTGCATTAGATATCCCGTTTATTGATAAGCTATAATATATTATTACGTTACCTACCCAAAGGAGCGGAACATTAATCGTAAATGTCAAGAAATCGAGCAGACTTCCATACATAATTGTAACTAGTTTTATATAGAAACTAGCGGACCCGACAGACGTTGTCCTGTCTACACGTCTTTAATTTGAAAATTTCAAATTTTTTGGACAAAATTGTGAATCTAAACCATTCCCAGATCCCCTTGAACACACACAAAAAATTTCATCAAAATCGGTCCAGTCGTTTGAGAGAAGTTCAGTGACATACACACTCACAGAAGAATTATATATATAAAGATAGGGACGAACCAGACCGAAACGAGGGTGTTTTGCTATTACAGGTAGGTATATAAAAAAAAATAGGCGAAGCTTGCATTATGAGTTTTCAACAGCATAAAGTGATTATCAATTTGGACCTTTTCAAGAGCAGTCACACAATTTTCGTAATTAACGCTTTAACATATTCATGTGGACGATGTTCAGTATATTTATACCAATTTTTGTATAAGTCAGGTTTTTATTTATGACTTTTGTCTTTTTAATATTATAAACGTGAAAGTTTAGACCGATGTTTGTTACTCAATCACGCCCGAACGGCTGAAAGGATTTAGATGAAATTTAATAGATAGACTGTGACCTAGAAAAGAGTAACACATAGGCTTTTTTAAGTAATAAGTCGCTAATATTAAGGTAGTGGTAGCCCAGTGTTAACGCGCTCGCTTGAGAAACCGGGTGAAGCGGGTTCATATCCCATGTCTCGCACCTCTGATATAATAATTCATATGCGAATCATTCCCAACATGATTACCACTTGTCTTACGGTGATGTTCCTGGTTGTTACGGTGATGAACCTGAATGTTTGAGAGAGCCTAGCATGTTTTCGAAAGACTTGTGTAATCCACGAACCCGCGTATAGGAGTATGGCCTGATCCCCCTCGTATTGAAGAGAGGCCCGTGCCTAGCGGTGGGCCGTTAAAAAGGGCTGAATACATTAAATGAAACTATATTTTCGTAGTTTTTATCTCAAACTCAAATTATACGATGAACACTGGAGATACTAAGGTTTTTAACGTTTCATAATGCATAATTATTACAGACAACTGCCTCGGTGGTGTAGTGGCTAGCATGTACGCCTGCATCTCGGAGGTCCTGGGTTCGAGTCCCGGGTCGGGCCAAGTTTAGTTATTGAGTCTTTCTATATAGAAAGTCTCAGTAACAGCCCGGAGTTGGGAAGTTGGCGGTGTTTCACCCCAGTGCCTCGGAGAGCACGTAAAGCCATCGGTCCTACGCCTTAACTCTCACCGGTCGTGTCGAGTGGTCGTCCCACCGGAGTATGAGAGTGACAGGAATAGAGAGTGCACGATGTGTCTGCGCGTACACTTGTGCACTATAATATCTCCTGCGCAGTTGGATAGTCTCAATGAGATTGGCCGCCGTGGCCGGAATCGGCCAGGAGAACATCATCATCATTACAGACGGTGTCTACTCTCTCACTCAAAATTTATACAAAAATTTGGAAGAAAAAAGTCACTAAAAGAACCTTACAGCATTACATATGTCAAATATTTGCGTAAATCTAAGAAAATATTACTGCACATATTCAGCATTTTTACTAGGTGACTTTAAGTAATATTGAAAGCAAGCTAGTTTTTGAAAGTTGAGTCGCATCTCTGAGATTTTCATGTGCAAATCTTATTTCAACATGACTAATTGCTTCATTACGAAATGTACATATCTGAAGGAACCTAACTAGTTCGAAAATAAAGACACGTGAAGTGCTCAATTTCGGAATTCATGGGAGGCCAGTAGGTAGCCAGTACTATATAGAAATATACATTCAAAATGTGACAATCAGTTTTCGAGTCCATATTAATGTATGATGAATAATATGAGCAATTGATGTTATGAGAATGAGATAGATTGATAGGTAAGTGAGTAAGTGAGTTAGTGAATGAAGGAATGATGAAGCGGAAGGATAAAAAACTGTTTCTTATTTTCGAGTATTTTAATAGAAAAAAATACATTTAATCCCTAGAATATCTTGAATTTTAAAATAAAATCTGTGAAATCCAAAAGAAATTTCAGATCTTGATTAAAAAACGAAATTTAAAATTCGTAACTGAATCAGCCTCAATTTATATAACTGTATTAAAATTAAAAATTGCGACAGCTGTATATTTTTTTCGTCAACGCTTTTCTTATTGAATTATAAGCAAGAGTATGGTAATTAGGAAGGCAGGTGAAAGGTTACCTTGAAGTTTTTATTCGAATTAACCAAAATAATTCTACGAAAAAAATTCAGATAAAAATTTCTGAAGACGTCTGTACAGATAGTAAATAAATATAAATATGTTGGGACATCAACACACAACACCATCTAGTTATTTAGTAAGTTTGGCTTGTGTTATGGATATCAGATAGTTAATACACTACACACACACATAAATATAAACACCCATGACTGGAGTACAAATATTTGTGCTCATCACACAAACTGCCCCCTGCGGGACTCGAACGTGCGACCACCCGAAGTAGCTGCGTGTAGTTGCGACACAGTAAGTAGGGCCACTACAAACCGAGCCAAACTTATCATCGAAAAACAGATGTTTTGACATAAGCGAGAAACTTAAACTTTCATCTTATTCATCAGTCCCATTCATAGTAATTTACGATTAGTGGGGCTCGGATAAAATATCATTCTAAAATCGTTGATGATAAGAAATCTTAAAAAAATATGGGTGCGTCCCTATATACGTGTTACTGCTTATGACATCAGCTATCTAAAAAAACTTAAAATAAAACGACTTCCAGCCACAAAAATGTAAAAAATAACCAAACGGGGGTTTTCATTTAGAATAGATACCTAATCAGATATTTTCGAAGTCGGTGCCAGCCGATGCAAAGCAAATCTATTTCAATACGTAAAACACATATTTATCTATTAGATATTCATATCTTAAAATATTGTCGGCTGGCACCGACTTCGATAATAACCTCAAGTGGACCTGGAAGTCGGTTAAAAAGTAAAAGTCAGTAAAAGTCCCGTCACAATCAGTCCAGACGTTTCGGAGATTAGCCGGAACAAAGAGACTGACAAAAATTTTAAAAATTGTGTTTTTCTTATAAGTACCGTATATAATTTCTTATGTATTTATTAAAAAAGCTATTATTTTGACATTACAATCAGACACTTTAATTTTATTTATCTATATATTATACTACTGACTATATTAAATACATATCTACATACATACATACGTACAGTAATTATTTTAAGCATTTATTATGTTTCTAAAAGCTATTACATTAGAATAATCAAGATATAAAAATATTCTTGTATCAATTACCATTAAGCCAGATAGATATATTTGAGAGGTATACCAACTAATCGCTTTCCAATACCAATTGGCAGATCGTTCTAAGCCTCAACCATCACTATGATTGCCTCCTCCATTTCGAATGTACCATACACTAACGTACTGAAATTAAAATATTGTGAAACGGTCCAAGTAATTTCTTGCAATCTAGATTATTTTTCTTAGGGGTAGAGAGATGGATGTTTTTATAAAATAAATAAGGAAAATAATAAAATTAAACTAGTTTCAAAGCATTTTTTCAAGTATTTCATTAATTACGATGCAAATACTGTGAATACTTTAGTTAAATATATTGGCGAGAGAGGTCTATCAACTAATTTATCTGTGGACTCAGAGCGGGACGACTTAATGATTGATAGTTAGTCAGTTGCCACATATTAGTGAAAAGACGAAATATTGCAACGTTCATTTTGTGCAAAGTACAGGAAGCACAAGTGACATTTAATCTATTTTCAAATTAAATGAAAAGCTTTTAATACAGGCTATATTAATATCTTGTAAAATAACTATATACATATGAAATTCTGAGTAGAATAAATATTTTTCGGAAAATCTTTTTGAAATAATCATTATCATCGATATCTATAGTTTGTCTATAGTATAGTAGAATCTATAGTGTTTAGAATTTTGTCTGTCTGTCTGGAAAAGCATCATGAGAAAGCCACTGGCCAATTTTGATGAAATTTGGTATGATGATAGCTAGTTATCCGGGTCAACATATGTATGTATAGGATAATTTTTACTGCGGGAAAATATCTCTGAGAAATGAGCGTGAGTCGCTAGTTTACTTATTAAACTATAGTCAATATATATATATATATATATATATATATATATATATATATATATATATATATATATATATATATATATATATATATATATATATATATATACATACATATATATGTAAAATAGCAGTTGTATCAAGATATTCATAATTCGTAAAATAAGTAATACAATACTAATTAGTATGAAGTCAGCCTATTTTAATTGTAAAGCAATATTATATGAGAATCTCTATATTTCTATTAATGTAAAGTTGATGTATGACACGCTTGATGGAACAAACATAGCCGTCTTCATCGTACTATTAATAGTTGTTTATCTTCATAGTCATTGTTATTTATATGTATAATATTTAATACACCTTTGTGGTAACATGCTCGGTTGGGAAATCGATTAAGCGGGTTCAAATCCCGGGTCTCGTACGTCTGATATTTTCATATGCGAATCATTTCCAACATTATTACAGACTATATTAATAACTTGTAAAAAAATCTATACATATAATAAAATTCTAACTGAAACGAATCTGTATATTAAATATTTTTCATAAGTTAAGGTTAAGGTTTCTTGAGTGAAATAATTACATGAAAGCCATAATAATTTTACATAAACTTTGAACTTGAAATTTAACGGTGTGATGTAATCCCATTTCGTTAACCGACTTCCAAAAGGAGGAGGTTCTCAATTCATCGGAATCTTTTTTTTTTATATATGTTCATCGATTACTCGAAGACGCCTGAACCGATTTGGATTTTTATTTTGTTTCAAAGGTTATTTATTATACTTCCCAGGTGGTTCCACATAAATTTTATTAAAATAGGTCAAGCGGTTTTTTTTAAATCAACAAATAATTTTTCTTTTAATAAATTGCTTAATTGAACATGTTATTAAAAAAATCTTTGTTCTAAAAAATTACCTGCTTTTAACGTCTACACTAAAAATGAAATTTCACTAGGGACGAACATTAAATATTTATTGGGAAATCTTATTGAAGTAGTCATTATTATCGATACAGAGGCCTAATCTATAGTTTGTAGAAGTTTTGTTTGTCTGTCTGGGAACGCATCACGAGAAGACTACTCGACAGAATTTGGTATGATGTTAGCTGGTTATTCGGATCAACACATATAGATAGTTTATTTATTCTAAAATTATACTCTTTCAAGAAGAAATCTATTATAATAAATTACAATAGTGTGTTTATTAGAGCAAGAAAATTCCTGAAATGCATTTCTTTTAATAATATCAGTAAAAGAAAATTCTCACAAGCAATAGAATTATAAAACAATTTTAGTTTCTAAATGAAAATGATAATGATACTGTTTCTAGTATAATATATTCCTTTTACAGCTATATTTTTTTTTTCGAGAATCACTCAGTTTCTGTATAAAAGTTAGTGGCTTACCCTTGCTTCACTCGGGTGTGTTCCTAGGTAGGTAAATTATAAATATGAATTGTTATTGTGAGTGTATCTTAGGAGATAGACATAATATGCTATTGTGAACTTGTTTGTAGGCCTTTTTTAAGATCTACAATTTTCTAGTACATTTTTTTGACATGTCTTCTAAAGTTTAGCCAGCGTTAATAGCCAAATAAATTTCAAAGGGCGACTTGATAGAATCTCGCTAATTACAAAAAGTTTTATATAAGAAATCTTATATAAATAACTTCAAAAACTATAACAGTTATTATTTTCTTAAAGTAAATGTTTAAAAATTCCAATAATTGTTTTTTTGTGGAGATTTCTAGAAACTTTATTTTTTTTTGAATTTACTGATTTTCTAATGCAGCGGTATTTAATGGGTAAAATTTTTAGTTTATGGTATTAAAAACCCAAAGAAAATATAATAATGCAAATCTTTTCATTGTAACTGGGTTCCGTCATTACTAGTAATAGCAAATAATTGCACTCGACTAGGTATACTATGTATGTAAATGTGATCACTTGTAGAAATTGCATTGAAATCTGATCAGCAATTTTGGTGTGACATGGAAAAAATATTTAACTATTTTAACAAAAACTATAATTATTGTAGACTAGTCTAATTATTATAGAGATTGAGAGACGAGAAGATTGAGATTTTTTTCCTCGATTTGATGGTTTGAGATGTTCTTTTTCTTTTATATAAAACTTTCTCTTATCACTTGATACTTACATTAGAACCGTAAATTTTTCGGAATAAAAGTAGATTACTAAAGTATTCTAGACTATAATCTATCTCTGAGCCAAATTTTATCCATATCCGTTCAGCCGTTCTGGCGTGATTGCGTAACAAACATCCACCCAAACATCTAAACTTTCACATTTATAATATTAGTAAGATTAGCGCCCTACAATAGAAACCTACGAAATATTATAATTTAATTTAATATAATAATTTTATTTTACCGACTAATCTCAATCGTGCCTTTTCTATCCTACGTGACATTGGGGCAGTAATCTATGCTTAATTGGCACGTTCTGAAGCCATTAACAAGAAAATTGAATTGAATAGTTAAAATGCTCATATTAAAAAATAAACTTGTAATATCATTAAAAATCTGACTAAAGTTTCAAAAACTAATTACCTAGTAAATGAGTATCCAAAATACTTATAAATTTATATATAAAGTTAAAATAAACTCAAATCAAATCTGTGGTGAGAAAAACACAGTAGACTCGTCTACACAAAAGATTACCAACTGCCTTAGATTGCTGACGCTACAAATTACTCGGTAGTAAGAGAAAATCGTCAGGCACTCGCTTTTTAGCTAACTTTGCACTTCTTTATTACTTAAAAGATATATTACTTCAATTAAATTAATTACTCTTATTATCAGAAACGGCAGTAGTAGCCCAGTAAAGCGCTCGCTGGGAAAATTCAGTGAAGCGGGTTCAAATCCCAGGTCTCATACCTCTGATATTTTCATGTGCGAATCATTTCTAACATGATTACCATTTCCCTTACGATGAAGGAAAACATTGTGAGGAAACCTGCATGTCTGAGAGAACCTAGCAAGTTTTCGAAAGACGTGTAGTCCGCCAACCCGCACTTGGCCTTGGTGGTGGACTATGGTCTGATCCTCGTCGTATTACCTGTAAAAGGCCAGTACCTACCAAGCAAAATATGTAGTTTAAAAATATTTGGGGTGATAAGATCTACTACTACTGATAATGCCAATAATAATAATCTATCCATAGAATGCTATCCTTAGCAAATGCCCTAAGAAATGATATAGATATTTTCGGTATTTCCGTGTCTTCGATAAAAAGAAAGCTATTTAAATATTACTTTCGTAGCATAAAACAAAAGTAGATAAGTCGTATATTTTATGTTATGGTTATAATACAATAATAATTAGATTTAATTTAATTCAATCTTGTTAAACAGTATTAGTATTTTATATTTATAATATGTATGTACTTAAAGTTATATATGTGTAGCGTATCAACTATCTGGTATCCATAACACAAGCCTCGTAGCTTACCATGGAACTAGATGGTGCTGTGTGTTTATGTCCCAACATTTATTTATTTTATTTAGTATACATTTTTATAGTTAATACTAAGTTCTGTTCATATGTACGTGATGTTCACATCTTAGAAGACATCATTTGTCTGATTGTATACTTTAGAATAATTATAATTAAGCTTGTTTATTTCATTTGTATGTCGGTTTTGTGAATTTATAAATAAATATCTACATATTATCTGAGGTTTTCCTTACTAGAGATAGAAATTCGAAACTAACTCCATATAAATTATTTCAAATTACCTATCGCAAGTAAGATATATTAAAGATTTAATTCGAGAATACCTGGATAGATTTCCATAGAAGATTTTCAAGATATAATTATTTTGCAACTATGTAAATAAACTTTGGACGCCAGCTTTAACCGTCTTTAATTGTCCCATCGATTTGAAACTTTGTATGTGGATTCCGAATGGTACAACTAGAGGGTTAGTGGAACTTTTTAATAGCTACTCGTACTACTAAAATAATTAAATTAAGACTCAATTTTGTTTAGTTTTAACGAGTTTCCATTTGCCTCTTCACTAAATAATTTTCTCAATTTATATTGAACTTATTTTACTTTCTAACTATTAGAAGATAATATGAACAAACTTTTATCCGCTATTTTATCCCCCTAGGGGATGAATTTCGCTAAATGCTAAAACACGTTTATAATTAATTGTATTGAAGAGCATTTATACCAAGTTTCAAGTAATTCTGTTCATAAATATTTTTTTGAATTGTATTATAACGTGTTTTCTCGTGGAAAAGAGATAAGTAAAAGTAGCCTATGTCACTCTCCAGCATTCCAAATATTTCCTCACAAAAAATCACGTCAATCCGTTATTCCGTTTCGGCGGGAAAGAAAGACAAACAAACAAACACACTTTCACATTTATAATATTAGTGTGGCTATAAATAATTTATTATGGAAGTACTGTATGAAGAGCCATGGGCAAAATTAGTAGATGGTTTAATAAACATATAGCTTTCTTAGATGTGGACAATATAGTTAATACTTCAAGTTCCAAACCATATTATCAGGAATACAAGGAGACAAACGTATTTGATGCCCTGAAGTCACTCAAACTCAGAACTAAGACATTATGAAGATATTGTGAAACATTGCATAGTGATGTCGTAATTAAAATTAGTAATATCGATATTTCTAAAATTGATTTTGTTTTATTTATATTAATTGCTTTACGAAAGGAAATGCAAACAGAGAGGAAAATAAAGACTGCTCCAAAAATATTTTTTTTTGTAACAAAATACTCACTCTATTACATAATTAAAAAAGCATAAAGTATCGTGTTACCCACTTCAGTCAGAATCCCCACGTCACTCAGACAACTTGAGACCGCTATGAAGATATGACAGAACATTAGATGTACACAAAACAGATAGTGTTGTGTTGGCGCTAATATCGATATCAATATAATAATATGACAATATTAGGATAGCTGTATAAAAAATATATGAAAATTTTCATAATAATGTTTATTAAAATATTTTTTAGTACTTTATTATTAATTTTTCACTTTATTTTTTAATAATTTATAATAATAATATTCGATGAATTTCTTTATTAGTAGGAAAATATTAAACTAGTGTTTGTTTTGAAAGAGAGAAAACAGAATGAAAAAGAAAATGTGTATCTCTTAAACGGATGATAAAACGCGTGTCGCTTATTTTTAGCTCTATTATTGTTGCCTTGTATATTTTTAACATTGCTGTATATTACTTAAGTATTAACATAAAATGTGCTAGTATGTGTTATTGATCGTCCCTTTAGTTAACTTTTAGAATGTATTGAAATAATATGATTCATTATTTAGAATGCAAATCCTGAAATATTTTATTTATAAGTGTAACCTTATATAAGGTTAGTTTATTATTTACACTTTGCGCACAGAAACAGACCAAGTTGATAAAATATGATAGATGGTGCGGCTTAGTTTTATACTTTTTTTTCAGTTTTGTAAAATTAAATGTCATTAAAATTTGAAACAATTGTAAATTTATTTATTAACAAAATTGTATTGGCATATATTATTTTATACGTAGCGCTAAAAAAGTTTTAAGTTGATAAAATATTATTACTACCACATTAGAAGTAATGGTGTCATAAAACGTTTATTGGTACTTAAAACGATCTACAAATTACGAAACTTTTTTCCACGTTCTACATAAAAAAGAAGCCGAAGTTCATGCCGTAAAGTACATATCGATAATGTTAATATATTATGGTAAAAGTATCTCTCATAAATACTTTTATCGCGCAAACATAAAAACTGACGTCGATCGCAGTTTACAGCATCTATCGAATCGATAAATCGATAAACTTACCTCGATAGTTCTCTGTGACATCACTATTTTATGTATGCTTGAACCGAACAAAGGGTCTTTATGGCCTTGTTTATCGCCGACCGCAAGCGTTTCAAGCGAAATGTTCGTTTAAGTCTCGTCCCTATGGTCCTTGAGATTTGCGTAAATTATATGACTATAATACATCCAACAAACTTTTTTACTATTGTAATAATTAATTAGTGATATTTAAGAATTTAACTGCTAGTAGCTTTTATCTTTACAATATATTCTTCAAATATTCTCTAGGACCCATTTGATGTAAAAGATAAAAAATACTATTTTATTTCAGCGAATATCTGTATAGAAAAAATTATGGCGATGCGTTAATGTAAACAAGTAACAATCCAATAAATATATTATCGCTTTAGTATTATTTTATAGTGAGTAATGAAATAGATATTTTTTTTAGTTTTAAAGTCAATTATATAAATTATTTTTCTATTGTGTCACATATTTACATAATTATTGTGTAAGAAAATTTGTATGTCACACAAAAGATAATCTATTTATTTTTATTGATTCCAATAGTTACGCATATAATACAAAATCAATAATTGTACGTACTTGATCTCCAAATGAAAATATTATTACTTCTAAAAGTTCAAATTTAAATATAATTATTTACTTTTGTCATTCTACAAAAAACGTCATTTTTCAACAGTAACTTAAGTATTGTGGAAAATAATAAAACAATGCACATTTTGATTCTTTAATCGATAATCATTACAATTCAATCGATAACGTCCTTCTCTAAAAAACATTCTCATATAACATACACTTTACAAATCACAAAAAGTCAAAATCACACCCTCATTTCATCGATCGCGGCTTGGGGTAAAGTAGTTGAATGTATAGACTTGCCTCTTCTTAGAGTAGCATGAGGAAGTCTTGGTTCATCAAAATCGGTAGATCCATTTGGATTTCGCATATCTTGAGCATTACTGAAATGACTTAAATTCTTCGGTAACGTTCCATATTCAGGGTAAGTATTCGGTAGTCTAAAACTACTATTCAATTTACTCGGCATATCGATACTTAGTGTCGGACTCGGTGTTTTAGGGCCTTTAAAATTCATATTTGCCAAATCGATTTTTTTCCGATTCTGTCTTTCTATATCCACAACTAAACTAGGCGCAATGTTTGGATCTATATGATAATGTGAGTGCTTTCCGGATATAGTTTCAAAGTGTTTCTCATTGAACCGCTGTTTGCTCCGGGACCTCGATTTATCTCTTTGGTAATAGACCCCGGCGAAGATTAATACATTTAAAATCAACAGGGAACACCCAATAGCAATCGTTACACTCAATGCCGTTGAATAAGCAGCATATCCTGCAGCTTCAAGGTTAGCCAGAGTATTATCAGGTGTAGTATAATTCATATCTCTATTTGGGATAATTGTGACACAAGTCGCTAGTATAGTGTCAACAGTAGTTAAAGCAGTGTCGTATGAGACATTTTTCCTTATCTGGTCATTTTCGGTCCTTGATAATGGATCAGGTCTTATAATACCCTCATATAAATCCTGTTCGTTGTAATTCTTGAATAAATTATGTCGAGCTGAAACGTCCTCCATACCGGTTCTGTGGAGTTCAGGTACCAAGCGTAGCCATACTGACAGCTGATGAGCTCGGAAATGGTTTTTCATTCGGGGCTTCATACCTGTTGAAATGAAGTTTAATTTTATAATAAAATAATTTTATTTGTCAATGATATTTTTTCAAATATTTATTCAAGCGAGTAAGTATTATTTTATATTTTACTGTATATTTATTTTGAATAAATTTATTTATGAAGTAATGAGAATAAATAAAAAAAAAATCGATGTAATAAACAAAATATTTTTGGTTTACATTTGACTGCTTAAAATAAATTTACATTTTAATAGCGAGGCTTTGGTCTGAAATAACTTTGCATAGAAATTAGTGGAGTTGTGGAAAAGTTGGACTGACTAAAATGTAATTTACATATGAAAGATATTTTTTGTTTCAATGTAATTAAGGGCTTATTCGTAAACTGAACGTTATAAGATATTTTAGCTGGATTCTTTAAATATGAAATAAAAAAAACACTCGTTCAGCACCTTCCGTCAAGTGTAACATCCCGAATTGCAAATTTACGCACACGTCTTACTCCCCTTTGAAGTAATTATTCTTAGAGGTTGCTTTTTTTTATAAAATTATATGAAACTTTCCCTTATACAATATGTATAGTACTAAATAACTCATTTTTGATTCTAGGTATCTTTAGGTTTTGGTAGGTAGGCTTGTATTTTGAAACATACACTCAAAAAAAAAAACAAAAACTTTTGATAATATCTTATTTTTCAAGTCGGTTAGTGATTAATTTTTAGAATTTCATAAAATACTTTTAACCCAATCGGTACATCGTCTAGTGAGCTATCCCAGCTACTGAAAGCTTCATACATTAAATATGAGGAATATACGTGTTCGAATACCGCATCCGGAATTTTTATATAAAATTTGCTTTGAGAAAATATTTTACCCTCATAATACCTTCTAGTGAAGGTCCCAATTTCGTGAGTTTTGCAATTTTCTTCACAAGTACATATTTTTTATTAGAAACCTCATACAAAAAACAAAAAAGATGAAATATTTTGAAGCTTTCATTATTATATTAGTTAAATAACAGTCCAAATGAAAAACTTAATGCAACATATAATATAAAAAGTAATTAGTTATTTGAAAATTGACAATCTTTAAAAAAATAAGCTTAAAAATTCTCTCTATTTGACATCAATCGTATTGTATAGTTAAAAAAAAGTTTTTTTTTGTTTGTGTGGGCACTGACTTTTCGAATTTAAATAAAAAAATTTTTCAATTTAAAGCCAGATGAAGACTTTTATCTAAGATACTTTAAATAAGAATACATAAATAAAATACGGGTAATAATAAATAAATAATAATATGCGCGAGTGATGTCCCATTCAAATGCTAGTACTAATTTAATATTAAGAATAAATACTTAATATTATTGAAAGTTATATATTAGTATTATATACTGACCTATTTCAAGGTACTTTTGGTGTGTGGAGTCATACTCTTCCCAATTAACGCCGCGGAACTTGTTCCTTTCCCTTGAAGCCGGTAGAAAAGCCTCTTGACGGGCGTTGTCGTTTGGATTCCTAGATATTAAATCAATTGTTTTATATTCTGTATACAGTATTTTATGGAAATCTATTTATTTTGCATATTTAATACGAGAATATAAATAAAGCTAAACTGCCTTGGTGGTGTAGTGGCTAGCATATCGCTGCACAACCGGAAGTCCTGGGGTCGAGTCCCAGGTCTGAACAAGTTTAGTTATTGAGTCTTTGTTTAGTTAGCCTCAGTAATAGCCCGGAGTTAGGAAGTTGGCGGTGTTACACGCCCATGCCTCAGAGAGCACGTAAAGCCGTCGATCCTGCGTCTCAATATGACCAGTGAGAGACTGTTCGCGCCAAGTAGTCGTCCCACCGGAGCTTGAGAGTGACAGGAGTAGAGACATTATACTTTGCACTATAATATCTCCTGCGCAGTTGGCTGGTCTCAATGAGATTAGTCACCGTGGCCAAAATCAATTTGACGACATTAATAATAATATAAATAAAGCTTTATTTCTAGTTTTAATACGTAGGTTTTCTTACATTTTTGTATATATCTTTTTAAAGATTTCAGAACAAATTTTAATAAATCAGGTACTTAATTTGGGTTAAGCATCCGCTAATACATTTTGTAAACTCATTTTATGATTCCCTTTTCAAAGGTGATTACTTTTAGGATGTTTTTGAAGTCGATGTATCTTTTTATTTAAAATAAACTATATTATATAGACTTATATACATAATACATTCACTAATTACAAACTTTTCAAAAAAAATTAATATAAAGCTTAAAAGCTTTCAATATTTGAAAGTTTTACATTGAATATTTAAACTTCAAAACCAAGTATCAAATTATTATAATATGTATTTTAAAATTACCGCATTTTGTTATCTTTTTTGGTTATTTCATATCAATCTTCGTGTAAAGAACATTTTTTTAATAGGGAATATGTGTGTGAGTTACATAAAGGTCAATATATTTTTTTATAATCTTTATTGCTTTTGAATTAAGCCTGTAATAATATTTTTTAATGTAATTTCTGTTTGATAAAGAATATAATTATTAAAAAGTGCAAATATAGGTGGGAAATTCAATGTAGTTGAAACGAACGCCATTGGTTAGATCGAATATGACGTTAAAGTATACATAACAGAATATATACATAAGAGAGCGATTAGTGATTTTGTTCACTACAAATTACGTCGTCATTTTTCTGTGTATGATTTACTGTGACATCACGCCAAGCATGCAAAATGGCGGGCGTTTAAAGTATCAGTATCGGCAATATATTTTAAATTATTTTTTTCTACTATACTATACTGTATTTTAATTTTTTGGAGGTGGCTATTTTTTTACACACACACACACACACACACACACACACATATATATATATATATAAAGATGAAACTTTTGTATAAAAAAACTTCATTTTTATTTATCTAGACCCAATTAATTTGAAAAACATCTTACGTAAAATGAACCTCGTAATCTTATTACAAATAGAGAAAATGATTGAATCAAGAAAAATAAAATCATATCAGGCCACTAAAACATAAAATCATAATCTAAGATAATAAGAAAAAGTTCTAACAATAAAAATTATGTCAGATAAAGCTTATTTACCCAGTTTTAGCGAAGTTCGACACAAACAGCATAATCGACTCTGATAAAGATATTTCTGACTTGGTGTAATTTTCTAAAAAATGGCCGAAACCTTCGACGAGTGGTGCCCCAAAAATATAAGGTAACTCTTCGCCATGGACTGCCCCCATTCTCTGTAATAAAATCTATCATTAGTGACATTTGTTCGTAATTATAAATCGATTATAATTCTTTAAGTTTGATCGTTATTGAGGTTATATTCTCATAATTTCGTAGGTATGTATAAATAACTCAATAAATAGACTATAAAATGTGAAGAGATTTCTCCAAATTCGACCCGTAGTTGCAGAGATTTGTAAAATATAAATAAACATATCAAAGACAGAACAGAATTCGACACCTTTTTCTCCTCAACCGATTTTCTTTTTTTTTTTGTTTCGTAGTTATTGACGAGCTTTAGTGTCATCGATAAAAAAAATGGAAATAGTTTTTTTGTATATATATATATATATATATATATATATATATATATATATATATATATATATATATATATATATATATATATATATATATATATATATATATATATATATATATATATATATAGATATATATATATATATGTAAAGACAAACATACTGTTTTGTATTGTAAGTACACATTAAAGCATATATCAATGAACATATGTAAAGCAGTAGAATAAAAATGATTTTCTCAAAATTTCCTTATAAGAGAACTGTTATACATCAATAAACTGCGCGAGAGAAGCCGTGGGCAAAACAAGTTAATAAATTTTATCTTTCTGTAATCTATCTCCATATAAGCTTTAACAAAGCTCACACTACCCCTTACGAGCAATACTCTTCAAAAGGGATACGAAGTTTTCTTTTCATATATTAGTATATACATGAGTAAAATAATTTGGGAATGATGATTTCCAAGATATATTAATAATACTACCGACTCACCCTCGCTTTGTTCGGATTCGTCCCTACTAACGTTTTAAAGTTTATTATAGATTTCTCAGAGATGAGTTATTTTCTCGCAATAAAAAGTATCTTTAATGTTGACGCGGATACCCAGCTATCATCATACCAAATTTCATCAAAATCCCTTCAGTGGTCTTTCCGTGATGCGGTCACAGACAGAGAGACAAAAATTCAAAAAAACTATAGATTCGGCCTTTGTATCGATAATAATGTGTGTTTCAATAAGATTTTCCGAAAAATATTTAATGTACAGATTCGGCTTAGTTACAATTTTATTATATATATAGATTTTATTACTAGAATAATTTGATGTAATTGGCATTCGTATTCACTTGGATATTATTTGGATTTCGGCCAAGTCTAGTATACGTTTGCCTTAGATATATTAAACAACGCTAGCAAAAAGCGAATAACAGACTAAAGTCGCTTATTTACACAATAGTAACAAAATTAAATAAAGATGGTATAACATGAACACCTCTTATTGCAATACATTATTGGCTTTCAAATTCGTGTTCTTCCCTTTTAGTACACTCTGTATTTCTTCTGACCTTCACCGTGTACAGGATTGATTACTTTTAACTCATTTTCGTTTCTTATTATGCATTAGAAACATGCACTTATTATGCAAATTTTGACAACACGTTTGGCTCAGTGTGTAATGACCCTACTTGCCGTGCCAGCGGTCACGGGTTCGAGTCCTGCTGGGGTATTCATTTGTGTCATAAGCACCAGTGTTTGTTCTCTAGTCATGGGTGTTTTTATTTATAATATGGATGTATTTAAAACTATATATGTGTAGTGTATCAACTATCTGGTATTCATAACACAAGCCTCGTAGCTTACCATAGAACTAGATTGTGATGTGTGTTAATGTCCCAACATACATATTTATTAAATATTTATAATTCAATGCAATATCCCTTATAAATATTCTAGTAATCTCCAATGACCTCCAATTTTGATTACAACGAAGAGTATATCAGACTCTTTTCAGATTATAGTACAGATAAAATAATTTGTATTCAGCCCTTTTGTAACGTCCCACTGCTGGGCACGGGTCGACCTTCAATACGAGGGGGACCAGGCCATAGTCCAACACGCTGGTCAAATGCGGGTTGGTGGACTTCATATGTCTTTCGAAAACGTGCTAGGTTCTCTCAGACATGCAGGTCTCCTCACGATGTTTTCCTTCACCATAGGGTAAGTGGTAATCATGTTAGAAATGATTCGCATATGAAAATATCACAGGTGCTAGACCCGGGATTTGAACCCGCTTTACTCGGTTTCTCGAGCTAGCGCGTTACCACTAGGCTACCACTGCCTTAAATAAATTAATACGGAGAAAATATTACAAATCATCTACAATTTTACACACGTAGGTTTAACTAGATTACTAAGTTGTTCAACAAGCACGTATCGTCTGGTACGTTAAGCCCAAATGAGGACGTAATTATCTTATCACGATCCTATATACAAACGATGTAATCACATAATATAAGGTGTTATCAGTACGCGTCTACTTATCGATCAAGAATTAATTTACTTATCTATCTATTCTACTATCGCGCTTGAATTTGCTGCGAGGGGCGCTAGTGTAGAGTGAGGTCTCTAGAACTGTCAAATGACACTGAATGTTAAATGTTTGCGAGCTTTTCATCGCGGATCTTCACTTATTATTCATGATTGTTATAAGCATTGCACCATTCCTGATTAATTATGGCAGACAAATGTTTTTGATTTAAAAAAAGAACTAAGAAAAAGTCAATATTTTATCTATTTGTTTAATTATTTAAAACAAAGTCCTGATAAACTGGTGCCGTCCAAACAAATATATTAGTATTTTATTGAATTTATATCCCGTTGCTATGCCGCTGCATTAATAAATACTTTTTAATGACGGAGATAGGACCTTATTCGCCAGTGGCGCCAACTGGTGGCGAAAACTGGTGCCACCAGAAACGATAGCCCTCAATATACTGAAAAGCTCATACGACGGTATGGAAGATTTTTGTTTTAAGCTAACATAGTGCAAACATTATTCTTTTTAATAGAAAGAGTTTTCAATGAGTTAGATTTTACCACATTATAATATATAAGTACATAATAGTATATCTTATTAGTTTTGCTTTTAATAAATAATTTATCAATTTCAGTGAATATGAAATTATAGTGTAAAAAAATTAAAGAAAACTATTTTTTTTACACAGGATTAACTCAACAGGACACATTTCATCCCGGCAAATGAAAGGTTTTCCGAGGTATAGGTGATAGAGGTTTTATGGTTTTTCCATACTGGATGTAACGAGAACCAAGATTGTAGAGGAAGGATCGTTAGTTTATTATTCACTAGTATCACACTTACCTGTGGATAAAAACCATCCTTAGTTTGGTAATCGAAAACGTAAAAGAACGTCTTGGTCTGTCTCGATGGCTGGTCTTCATCGTTCACAACTTTCGATCCACTCAGCAAGTCTCCACTTTGCATGAGAGGAGCAACGTATTGCGCATCAGATAGTGCTGACACTGTTGCGTCTCTAGTGTTTATTGGATTCTGAAAATACGTACTTATACTAATTAAATATTTGGGTTAGCGGAATTCACGTGTTTTTCGAAAATTTGCTACGTTTAAGTTTCGTCACGGTGTTTTCCTTCACCGAAAGACAAGTGATAATCATGTTGGGAATGATTCGCACATGAAAATATCAGAGGTACGAGCTCGCGGATTTGAACCCGCTTCACTCGGTTTCATAAACGAGCGCATTGTCACTGGGCTACCACCCACTCATTAAGAATATTAAAAATTCTTTCTAATGCAAAAGTAAATTTGGGCAGACGTAAATATAATATTGAAAGTAGGTCCTAAACAAGTTACGAGGTCACTTTTCACAATTATTAGTCAAAATAATTTAAGTAATAAGCCTTTTAGATAATTAATAATATAAATAACATTATAATACAAATTTAATTAACTATTATTAAATATAATGTTGGATACAAACAAATAATAATTAATATTAAATGAGCACTTTTTGTATATATCTATAAATTTATTTCAAGTATCTCGGAAACGGCTATAACGATTTGGATCAATTTTTGTATTTAGATAGGATTTTGATTTTTAAGTTTATCTATATAGATGTCTTTTCTGAAAAAAAAAACGCAACTTTTATATATTTTCTAAGGTTAGTCGCCCTAGTATTAATAATTAATATAATATACATATATATTAAAATTTATATTGGCTGTGGCGTATGTATTCTATCCTTTTTAACGTCCCACTGCTGGGTACAGGCCATCTCTTAATGTAAGCCACAATCCATTAAAATTGATTCACTGTCCATTAAAATTGAGTACTCATCCTTCTTGCTCACTAAAATTAAAACTTTTTGAAACAAAATTTATCCAGTTTTTAAAATAAATCACGTAAAACCGCGTGCGAAAACTAATCACATATAAAATATTGTTTCTCGAAAGTATATTTATAAAAGAAAGCAATTTTTTTCATCACAAGCTCTAAGAAATCGTTATCATTTGTTATCACAAGTTTATATTGGATCGAAGCTTTATCAGCCGTCAGGTGCTGAATTACAGTTATTTATTGTAGCTATCAACATTTATCCTTCTGTTCGGACGTAACTTGAGAACCTTCCTCTAAGATAGATTTAGGAGGTTTAATTTAGTGAAGTAATCATTGTAGGAAGAAACGTTTTAATTGCAATAGAAATTGACTTTATAAAGAAATTTTATGGGAAAATTATAAGACTTTTGTGGTTTTAGGTCATTAAAAATGTAACTGGTTAATGTTATTAGCATCACATTAAAATTTTAAATATGAAAATGTATGAATGAGTGTGTTAGTTATTACTATATTCAAAACCTAACAGCTCGGTGGGTTTGAATGAAAGGAATAAATATATTTTATATACCTACTAGATTACAACATACAAAGTAAAAGGAGCTTGAGCGGGATTCGAACCCGCTATCTTCAACTACGAACTAATGGAAAATACTAAACTTTAATACTGACATTTATAATATAAAAAAGTAAACACAAAAAAAAATCTAATAAAGCTTTATTTCATTAGAACAGTCTAGTGACTCTTTTAAAACAAATTCATCTGAAATAATGTTCCCTCAAATAAGATTAAAACCTAATAAGCCCGTCAAAGCCTAAGCAGAACAGTTCATTACAACTTACTTTTAGTAATTACGAAATTGCAAAAGTAGGCTATTGAGATGTAGATAATTAAACTGACAGGACCAAAGTCAAAGTTGGGGGAGTTTTCAAGAAATTCCTTCGATAAGAAATGCTAAAATTGTATTTATATGCTATATTTTATGAAGGTCGCCATATAAAAGATGAAATTTATGCGAATTACTTGCGATTTTTTTGATCGTTACACACTAATCACTAAAGAATATATGGTTATAAAATAGTTGTAATAACTATTGCACTTAAATTCGCATATTGTACTTAATTTTTGGGCAAACCTCATTTCCTATACTAAGATGGTTCCATCAACACTACCATTATAAACAGGAAAGATCTGTATTTTTGTATGTTTGTAACAAATAAACTCAAATGGACCGATTAGATTAGACGAAAAGTAAGAAGATAGTTTGAGACCCTGGGAAGGACATAGGATACTTTTTATCCCGGAAATCATCCCTTAAGGGGGTAAAAATGGAGATGACAGTTTGTATGGGGAATCAACCTAGGGACAAACCCGAGCGAAGCGAGGGTGAAAGCTGGTTTAAGAATGAAGAAAAAAATCCACCCGTATGGAGTGGAATATTTAGTGAATTTGTATATTGTGTAAAAGTTAGAGTATCTTTTTATTTACGAGCTTTGTACTGTACTGTACTAAGCATTGTTAAAAAAAAAACACTGAGTCTTTCCTAATGCCAGATATAGAATATAGTGGACTAAGGTTTTCAAATACATATATTGATAGTATCACAGCGATAGTATTACGGTTTAAGCCTTGAGTGCCTAGAACTAGATTTTAATTATTATATAATCAAGACTAAGTAAGAAATAAGCTCATATTTTTCCAATTACTTTTTTTTTAAATAAAAACAAATCTGTACCGTTCTTTCCCAATCGGTGTATTCGTTGACGATGGTGTAGAAAATTTCGCTCAAATGATAAGTGTAAGAGTTCCTGACGTAGGTTCTGAAAAAAAAAATATTTACTTAAAACCATAAATGCGAATGTTTACTTGTTATTTCTTCTAACACTCTGTCAATGAACAATAAATAACATAATTATTTACATAAAAATATCATTTGCAAATAAATACAATATTTCCGTTTTATCTATACATATAATTAAATTCTGAGTCGAATCTGTACATTAAATATTTTTTGGAAAATCTTATTGAAATAGTCGTTATTATCGATACAGAGACCAATATAACTTTTAGAATTTATATGTCTGTCTGTCTGAGACTACATCACGAGAAAACCACTGGACAGATTTCGATGAAATTTGGCATGATGATAGCTAGCTAACATATAGGTTACTTTTTACTATAGAAAAATATGTTATTACTGAGAAATCTATACTAGCCGCTAAAACGTACTTAAGGACGAACCCGAGCGGAGCGAGGGTGAGTCGCTAGTCTAAAATAAAATCCAAGTTAGAACTTCATATAATATGACTAGTAATTATATTTCACACGACAGCGCTCGAATACTAGCTATCGCCCTCCCATTGTTTTATTATCTTCTAGGTTTATGGTGTAATAAACATCGAGTTATGCGAAAGAAACAACCCTTAACGCGACATGACTCATAATAACAACACAAGGACAAAATCTTGGAAATCTCCTTTAGTGGACTTATTTTTATAAAATTGAATAAAAAATATACATATACAAATAAAGTAAATTAAAATACAGGAAAATAGAAGTGTTGTTTAAATTTCTGCTTTTTTGAATTTTAGGGAATGGATGGATTGAAGGAGACTAGACTGGGTAATAGGATTTCGTAACAAAATGTTTTATACTAACCTCAGCATACGATCCCTTTTTTCCGGCTCGATGCCATTTTGTACGTCATACGCGGAAAATTTCCATAGCGCTTCACACGTTACCACCCCAAATAACAAGTCATATTTGTTTTGAAACAATCGTCTCCCACTATCACTTCTTTTTATGTGAAAGTTGTTTTGATTCATATTATTCAATGGACCAAAACTGGGAAAGTCTGCTGTTGAATGCATAGTTAAGAAATCTTTTGCAAAATCCGTTTTTATTACAACGCCATCTACAGAAGGTCCGAATGCAGTGAGAAAATTTGGAGGTGATATGTCAAAAGATAGTAACTCCTCAATAGATGCATCTCGAAGACAGTCCACAATCACTTCGTGGTCCTTAGCGAGGTCCTCTGGTATACTGCAGTTCATATGTTTGGCCAATTTTAGTGAATAATACACAGGATCATCAACGATTGCCCATGAACTTAGCGCTGAACCTGATAGAAGTATTGCTCTGTGGAAGAGACCTGTAAAAAGCTCTATATGTAAATATATGACTAAAAAAATATTGTACCTTGTGAATACGATTTTCAGTAAGAGAATGACTAAATCCTTAATATTTCTCTTTGCAAATGTCGACATCACAGATATCGTACAGTCCAACTTAAAAGTAACTGACAAATTATATTAATAATAGGTAATTATGTAAAGACAAAGAAATACGTTGTGTATAACACAATAAACTAATATTCACAGGGATCTCTCACTCAAGAAAAGTAATTATTTTAAATGAAGTATATCGACTAAACTTAATTAGATTTAACAATCGTAGGTTTCATAGACGTCTAGTTCTTCATTAAGTGGAGTATTAATTAAATGTACTTGTTAATTAATTAATAATAAGAGAACAATGTACTATAATTTAAGCATGAAATATGCTTTCACAAAGTATCATGTTAGTGATGTATTGTTAGAATAACAGCATCCATTAACTGTGAATTTGGCGGTATTTGTCTGACATCTACTACTTGACAGGGTATACCTAATACTGTATAAATGAATTTTCCTTTTAGAGTTTTAAGGGTTATTTTAACTTATCTCACAATCTAATATTATAAAGAGGTAAAGTTTGTGAGATTGTGAGTTTGTGTTTGTGTTTGTAATCTCTGGATCTACTGAACCGATTTAGATGAAATTTAATAAGAAGTTAATTTGAGACCCTGGGAAGTACATAGGATACTTTTGATCCCGGAAATATCCCTTAAGAGGGTGAAAATGGGGATGAAAGTTTGTATTGGGAAGCAAGCTAGGGACCAACCCGAGGGAAGCGAGGGTGAGTCGCTATTTTATTATAAAAAAACAATGTATCTTTCTTTGTTCATCCATTTTTTCGGACATAGTTCTATGTATCTAGGAAGATAAAAAAAAATGTGAGCACTAATGTATGATTGAAGTATACGTAAAGTTTTTTAAAGGAAAGAATTAAAGCTTGAATTTGTATTATTCAGGTGTTAAATTACAAAAAAGAAGCCGAAGTAAAATGTTTCATCCATCTTTTCATTCATTCTTTGTTAGTACAGAAAAATAAGCCTAACGCAGCAGGATTTTTGGAGATGTAGTTTGCGTGAATACAGTGACAGACATATAGATATATGTGTAGTGAAGCGATCGCTTATGTTAAAAAAAAGTTTACTCAGTTTACTATTATGCAAATGAAAAAATGTTTTTATTATAATTAGTTTTAAAATATCTACTTTTTCTTCCCTTACCTCTATTATTATTACTGTCCCTGCTCATATAAATTTTCCTTATGGATAACCGATTTTACATGAGTTTTAGACAAAAGCACATAAATATTTACTTAACCAGTCGACCATTGTGGTCGGAGAATAATAAGAGTAGGTTATCAGCAAAGTAGAAACAGAACGTTGAGATTTATCCAAATAACTTCAGCTATACTTATACTAATAAAATAATATGAGGGTCATTTCTGCACAATGAATACATTTTAAAACTATTTTCGAAAAAGTCTTTATAATTAAGAAGTTGATTAGTTAATATATTACAAAACAGCAATTATTTAAGAAAAATCGGTCTGTCTATGAATCGCTTTGTCCATCTGTATGTTAGTTTTCATTTGTGTATTTATTATATTTATACAGAAGGATTTTCTTTCAATTGTAATACAGACATCTAGGCATATTTTTTTCCATAATTTGCTTACAACATAAACAAAACCACAGGCGAGTACAAAGTTAATGAACGATAAAGTATAGTACTCGCTATCCACCTTTTATTGTTAATATTTACAGAATTTTTTCAAACGCTTTGTATGTAGATAGACGATACGTATAATACAATATATTTTGTTTCTATTTATAAGTAAATATTTTGTAATCGTCATATTTGAACGAAGCAAAATCAAATAATTAATGAACTTATATAAAACAAACCTGGCATAACTGTAGGTGAGATCATTAGGAAATTAATACAAGCTGCACCCGATCCGTGGCCCATTAAGGTAATATTGGTTGGGTCGCCTCCAAACAAGGCGATGTTTTGTTGCACCCAATGCAACGCGGCTATTTGGTCCATTAACCCGTAGTTAGCCACTCGAGCTTTTAAATGTGGCTTTGGATTTGCATTTAAGAAGCCTAGAAAGAAAATATTAAATAATATATACACAGAATAATTGTTGAAACCAAATTTTACTACCAATGACGTTATGTGTAGTCTTACTGGCTTGTACTTAAGTGGAGACCACAGGTTCGATTTTGGAAAGTGAGAAGGTTTATAATTTCTATAGTGTTAATTCTAGTTAAACTTAAATTTTATTAATCTATACAAATAAATCTTAAATAAAACTATCTTTTTGGATTTTTGGGTGGATTTATTTTGATTTTTGGTTCTCATCACTGTTACGAAAGAGACTCTCCCGTATCTCTTTGTCTTCTGAAATTTGTTATTTAAAATGTCAGATCAAATAAATTTATTAAGGATAACTTTGTAAATTATATATTAAAGTAGAGAACAATATATTTTATAATTATAATTTATAAGAAAAACATCGTAAATTCAACTTATAAAATACTTATAACTTATAAAATATATAAACATAAAGCATTTTTAATCGCTACCCACAAAATATTAATAAAAGTAAATAAGAAATCGATATTACAGTTAATTAGTTGTTATATTAATAATATATTCTAAACCATTACTGACGACAACGTTTGGCTCAGTTTGTTGTGACTCTACTTATGTGCCAGCGGTCTTGGATTCGAGTCCCGCTGGGGGCATTCATTAGTGTGATGAGCAGGAACGTTTGTAAATTAAAATTTTAATTTAATATAATTGACTACACAAAACAGAAATTAATTATTTAAAGTAAATTCGCCGACAAAGCGAATTTGCTAGTTCTTGAAATTCTATTTATGCTTTGATGAATATTGGAGTAGAAATATTTTCTCCATAGTACCTACTATATGTAGAAGCTTTACATGGAGATTGATAAAATATATGTTAATATATTATGTAAGCATGAATACGTGTTAGAATATAATACAATATAAATTTATAAGAACGTGTAATCCAGTGATATAGTATACTATAGATATATGTAAAGTAGATACTGTTGTTGAAATCAAAATCGTGGGTTCGATTTTTAATATTGGGCAAATATTTTTCATTTCCAACATGATTACCACTTATCGAAACGGTAAGAAGGAAAACATCGTGAGGTAAATTGCATGTCAGAGAGAACCTAGTAAGTTTTCAAAAGACATGTGAAGTCCGCCAACCCGCGCTTTTATACACAAAATATGTCATTCTCATATATTTTATAAAATTTTTATTCTTCAATAATAAGTAGAATGGTGTTTATACGTATAATAAAATAGTAAAAATTAGCGATATCTGTAAACAAACAGACAAACAAACAAAAATTTCATCAATTTGTTTGTTTTTCACGCAAAAAGTACTGAACGGAATTTAAGAAAATTTTGTGTAGAGATAACTTAATACTTGGGTCAACATTAAGAATAGTTTTGAATGCAGGACAATCTCTGATTTCCACGGCATAACATATTAACTTGCTAGTGAAAGGTCCTTTATACAAAAAAATCAATTATTTATCATACAAAAAGTTTTAATAGCAGGGTTATAATTAACATATTTAACAATTAAGTGCATTAAATCATGTGTATGGAGATACACCTTAGGAATGAGATACACTCACAATAACTATTATCTGCTTAAAACCTATATACATAAGTCCTTAATCTTATCTAGGCTCCAGTACTTGCCACACAGAATAATTCTCTCAGAAATAATATTAATGTACCAAAACTTTTCAATTAAAATTATAATTTTAAATGAGAACTCGATCCTCTAATTTCAAACATTGGACCATTTCGATAATGGAAGTAAACAATCGATAAGCTCTTGTAGGCTTAAATAGCTTTATAATGAAGCTTGTATGAAGAGTTTGTATAGTATAATTGTTTTTCAAATCAATTAGGTTTAGTATTTAAGTTATGAAATTAACTGAACACTAATTTAAATTTTGATACTAAAGTTGATGTATGTCGCACGAATAATGAAATATCGATTTTAGAAAGGTAAAGGCAAATACGTGTAGTTGTAGCATTTTGACTTGTTTGTATCTCTAAGTTAGAGAGGGTAGTGTTTAAGGAAATGAGCTGAATCGAAAGAAAGAAGGTTAAACCGACTTAAAAAAATATATAGTAAAAAGTACAAAATAACTGATTGGTAGTTTTCATTTACTATAGATACCTAATCAGATATTTTCGAAGACGGTGCTAGCCAACAAACATACTTAAATACACATATAAAATTTTGTATATTTGTTTGGAAGCCCTAATAGATTATCTTATATGAATATTTTGCAGTTCCAATAATATTATATACGCACATACGTATCGAATTGATAGCATCCTTTTTTTGAAGTCGGTTATAAAATATAAAATGTAAGTATGAATATATAAGAAGATTATTTATTTATGAATCAAAACGAATAGTCAAATGAATGAATTTTGAAGAAAATATAAAGCAAACCGAATTTTAATAGTTTGCGATATCGTCAATAACGGACACCTATAAACATCTGTTAAATAATTTTTTGAAGTTAAACTTCTTTAGAATCGTTGTAATTTTAAACTCCATAAAAGGAATACTGAATAATATGTTGTTATGTAATGTGTGTTAAATAAAATGTAAAATAACTTTTAAACTTGGTAAAAAAAACTAAACTTATTATCTATACATATAATAACTAAACAAAATTGTAACTAAGTCGAATCTGTACATTAAATATTTTTTGGAAAATCTTATTGTTTTACTTCAACCGCTTGTAAAGGTTACACGCACCCTTTATTTAAAAATTTCTTTAACATACGATATCAAATTCGATTAAGATTTAAAATCGTATCGTAACTACAAAAATAACTCATTTCATAACAAAATATCAACGAAAATACGCAAAATTTCATACTTGTTGGATCGCTAAAGAACTTGCACAGCAATTTTGAAAGTTTATTGAGTTTGTTACGTGAATTGTACAAAACATATGAAGGCAAGTATAAGTACTTGCTTGTGAGTCTATTACCCTCTCAAGATGGTGATAAATAAACCTAGGAGCTATAAAGTTACGAGTTTTTGAAGCGCGCCTTCAAAGTTGACGTTTTTATTCAGTTCCACAGCGGATACACAACTGTAGCTCTTAGCTTTTTCGTGAAGTTTTCCAAAGAAACAGTCAATACTCATCTATTTCTCTTCAATCAGTTTTTTTTTTAGATGGAGAAACAGCTGCATTCTGTTCCACCAAAGTTCCACATCTTTACGAAAAAAGTTGTTATATAACTTCTATTTTGACTTTATAACCATTATTTTTAATTTGTCAAAGACAAAGTTAATTTTTAAGTACACGGTGATAACTAAACATAAATGAAGATATTAATAAATAAACTACACTCTGTTATCCAAACATATAATAAAATTGTAACTAAGCCGAATCAGTGCATTAAATATTTTTTGGAAAACTTATTGAAATATGCATTATTATCGATATAGAGGCAGAATCTGTCTGTCTGTCTGTTACCGCCGCATCACGGAAAAACCACTGGACAGATTTTGATTAAATTTGGTATGGTGATAGCTGGTTATCCGTGTCAACATATAAGATACTTTTTACCGCGGGAAAATGTCTCATTTCTGAGAAAAAATACAAAAACTGGAATGTAACAGTATACTAATATGTAAAAGCTAAGAATTTGGTTTTCGATCATTTGAACGCGGGAGGAGCCGCGGGCAATGCTAGTACAAAAAATAATCAAGAATACTCAAAATTTGGTAATTCGCGGCATTAAAACACTTGAATAACACATAAAAGCCTGAAAAAAACTATAAATTATTCCATTGAAACCAATAAGATTTTGAATTTAAAAGCGATTTATTGAAACGCATGCAACATTGAATTCACTACAACATTCAATAGCTATCTCATTTCACGGATAAGAGACACAGAAAGCATAGTTTAGAATCCTTCCAATCCTTATCGTTTACTTTCCAACTCCATCCTATTTGCATATATAATATAGATTCGAAATCATTCAAAGAGTATTCAGGGCTGAATGCGAGATAAAACAGAAACAATAAATTAAAATGTACATTTAATTTTATTATGTTAAGTACAGTATAAACAGCTGCGTTTTATGGACGTTTTAATTATGTTCCGTTTGACTGATGTAATTGTGTAAAGCTGAAAAATATATTTTTGAATTTGGATGAATTTGCGAGCTTTTGTTTTCAATGTTTTGAGCTTTTGTAGTTTTTATGATCCACTAGTTTGTACGTTACACGTATTATGTAATACTAGCATTGCCCGCGGCTCCGCCCGCGTTCAGATGACCAAAAACCAAATTCTTAGTTTTTACATATAAGTATACTCTTACCTTGAAGTTTTTGTATTTTTTCTCAAAAATGAGACATTTTCCTACGGTAGAAAGTATCCTATATGTTGACTCGGATAACCAGCTATCACTATACCAAATTGCATCGAAATCCGTCCAGTGGATTTTTTGGGATGCGGTAACAGATAGACAGACAGACAAAAAAAAAATCTAAAAACTATAGATTCGGCCTCTGTATCGATAATAAAGTCTATTTCAATGAGATTTTCCAAAAAATATTTAATGTACAGATTCGGCTTAGTTACAATTTTATTAAATGTATAGATGTAAACATCATTGCTAATAAAACCACATTGGATACGATATTTCAATACTGGCTAACTTGCAATATAAAAACGGATTTTTGCTGTTGAATCGATTCGCACTACGTTATTAGTATTTTGAGAACCACCGCTTCAATCAATTTTCACGAGCAAAATGGGACTGGATGGGTTTTCGTTTTGTATTTATTTTATTCATATCTAAATTTCTCATATGCATAGTTTCGATTATATTTTTTATTTTGAAGTTTTAGCGTTATCTACACAATACACGTTTTCTAATACATAGCAGATGTGTGTTAAAGCGATGCGCGGTTATGAAAGAGTCCATCCCAAAGTCAACTCGTTCTCTAGAGCCTGTTGTTTTTGACTGACTTGAAAAAAGGAGGTATTCAAGGTACTAAATTCAGTTGTAGATTTTTTAATTGTGGATCTCATACTTTATAATAACACATATTATAAATATAAAAAAAAACATTCAAAATAAAATTTTTGTAAATGATTTAGTTATAAAGTAATTATTAAAAATATATAGAGATTTTCCCACGCGTTGCGCGGGTGCGTCTTTGGGTCGTTAATAGTTTTTTATTTAGTATTGTTAGCCTTTTTTAATATTTATAGTTTTCCCAAACTACCGAAGAAATTTTGATGAAATTCGGTATAGTGATAGCTGGCTATCCGCGTCAACATAGGTATAGGATACTTTTTACCGCGAGAAAATTATTTCATTTCTGAGAAAAAATATAAAAATTGCAATGTAAGAGTATACTAATATGTAAAGCCTAAGAATTTGGTTTTTGGTCATCTGAACGCGGGCGGAGCCGCGGGCAATGTTAGGCTAAACTAATATTATAAAGAGGTAAAGTTTGTTTGTGAGTTTGTGAGATTGTGAGTTTGTGTCGTTGTAGGGGGTAATCTCTGGATTTACCGAACCGATTTAGATGAAATTTGGTAAAAAGATATTTTGAGGTCCTGGGAAGGACAAAAAATACCTTTTATCCTGGAAATCATCCCTTAAGGGGGCGAAAATGGGGATGAAAGTTTGTATGGAGAATAAACCTAGTTTATTATATTTTATACAGGATGAAACAAACGAATGAGACATGGGAGAAAAGTAAATAATGTTTTTCAAAATAAGAATGGCTACGTTTCAATATTTTTAAAATATTTAATTATAAAATATCGGGAAAACGGAGTGGAGTTGTAATATTTATTCGATAGACTTTATCCTTATCATATACCCTATACATAAATTATAAAATAGTGGCACTGTATTTTTGCAGTGTTAGTTAGTTCGATTATTGGCTCAGATAATCTATCAATATTTGAGGTACATTTTCCCATGTCCCGTTCATTTATTTCACCTGTATATGTATCTTCATGTACAGTATCTACATATTTTTAGAACACAGTAACGCATGACTGCGTTAACCTCGTTTACGACGAAATTCTACAGTTATTAAATTAGCAAGTAAATTAGTATGAGGTTTTTACAATTCAAGAGACGCTCATTTTCATATGATTAAGTGGCTGCACACACACACAAACTTGATGTAAGGTAAAAAATAAAATCAGATTTTACTATTTTTAACCCCCGACGCAAAAAGAGGGGTGCATCATAGCTTTCAAACGGATGGACCGATTTCAATGCGGTTTTTTTTCATTTGAAAGCCAGTTTCGTTGCGGTGGTTCTTAGCTATGTTTGATTAATATTGGTCCAGCAGTGTAAGGGTATCAGCTCTTTTCCAAAATAATGTAAGGCATTTTGGCGTATGATTACTCGATTAAGTTCTTCACGCGTGCCAGTGTAATCGCTAAATGACAATTAATTTGCGTAGGGATTTTTTTTTTATTTTTAATTTATAATTATATATAACACTATTGTAATAATGAAATTAAAATCAATATATAAAATGTCATAGAATTTGTCCTGAAATAGAAATGTAGTGTAAGTCATCAAGCTTTTATGTCTTAATATATTTTAATACTCCTCCAATAACTACTAACATCAATTTAACGGACCCAAAGTTATTATTAAGGAACGGTCATGCCTAGAATGAATTCTCTTGTCTTTCGCCAATATTTTCCAATGTGTTCCAAGTCACGAATAATGATCTACTACGTTGCCAGGAAATTATTTTAATGAGGCTAATTTAGAAATTTGTTTGTTCCAAAAACAATTTATTCTTACTAGTTATATATTAATAGGATTTATCGAACGTTTTTGTTATAATATTATTGTTTTAGTTCAGGTCTAGTTACGAGAAAAAAATTGAAGATTTTATTTTTGAAGTTATACTTCTTTTGGCATGTTTGGAAAAAAAAATAAAAGTGAAATTTTTACGATACGCGCGCACACCGACAGCCAAAAAGCGAAATGATGAAGCTAGGCTGCACTCCTTTCACAAACAGAGAGCTGTGACATACGGGATGAATTCTTTAGCTATTTTTGTTCTGTCACGCCAAAGAAGTATAACTTTTAACAACGTACATAAGTACACACACACGTTTTTTTGAAGTCTGTTGAAAATAAAATTTAAAATATTATAATTTATTATTTATCTTACCCAATACGCCTAGTCTGAAGTTCAGCGTGACTACAATTAGGTCAGTGTAGCTCGCGAGGACTGCGCCATCATAGGGGCTTCCAGAACTTAGCGAATAACCATCTCCATGTATGTACACTAATACTGGCAGTGCTAATTTTGTTTCATCCACTAAAACAGATACAATTTGCATATAAATTGGGACTTAAAATTATAATCATTTATGCTCACGCAATAATAGGGCATATCCTTACATAACTCACACACATACACGCGCGCGCGCGCACACACACATACACACCCACACAGACACACATACACACCCACACACACATTACACTTATACACATATCATTAGAATCATTGTTAATATTTTTAATTACCCTAATATGTAGTATTAGTTAATAGTGCATGCTATTTTACTCATACACTGTGAATTATAAAAAAAAATAAAAATAAAAAAAAATACTGTTAAAGCAGCAATAACTTATAAAATGTGATATATTCTATTATAAGTTACGATAACTCCACATTATTTATAATATCACTTACTTTGTAAAGGTGCAAATATGTTTAAATAAAGACAATCTTCGCTTTGATTCTTAAGATAAGGTATCAGTCTTTTGATATAATCTAATCTGCCTTTAGGCATTTTTTCTAAGAGGAGTCGCTCGTCATTCAAGTCCGGTAACTTTTGAGGACAAGCAGGACCTGGACGGTCAGATACTCTGACCCCATCCCACGGTGAAGGAGTTCTTGTGGGGCTAAATCTAAAAGCATAATAAAACCTGTCGAAAATCCTTCAAAATTGTCATAATTTTTCAATAATGGCGTCAGATAATAGGACTTTCCGCATAAAGCTAATAGAGTGAAAAATAAATATTAATAAGTATTATCTGAATCTTAACAAAATTTTGGCAGAAAGTATTTGAAGAATAAATTCAAAATAATCAACACATTTAAAAACAATTAGATCGTTCGTCATTTACGTACCTATTGGAACCAACAGGAGGTGTCGCATAGGGCACACCTAAAAAAACTTCCAATGGACTCAAGTACCTTTGCTCATCCATCGCCAATACTATCCCCTGTAATTTTCCATATTTTGTCTGAACTATCCTACTACTTATTTTAAACTTAACACTAGACTTAGGTATTGGATTTGATGGATTTAGATAATATCTTTTATATTCGCCATAATCGCTGTATCCATTCCTTTCATGTTCATAGAAATTGTGAGGAAATTCTTCATTATTATAGTACGGATTCTTATCGAAATTGACTTTTGTATATTTTTCCTGATCTTCGTAATCTTCATTCGGATGATCATTCTGTGCTTTAATATTATATTTATTACCTTTATCACTTTTTCTATTCATATTTGTCGTATTAGAATTGGCTGTTTGTAGAGATAGAAAAAATATTAGTAAAAATGAATATAAATTGAAATACACTAGTTTTTTAGCAAACGCTTTGCTATTCCCACTATCAGTTGTACGATCGTCATATTGACGCATCGCCTCGTTTTTAGTCCGCGCTTCATGAAACTGTCCAACTGGAAACATGTTTCGTCATGTTATCATTTTTGTATTGGATTTATGACTAAGTTTGTGTGTCGGACTCAGAATTTTCGTGCGACATCTGTAACAAAACAAAATTAAAAAATTAACACCAAATTTACATAACGTGAAAAATAATTGATAATAATAATATCAGTCATTGCTATTGATTACAATAAAATATTATAGTACACCTGCTATAGTAATTATATATTACAAATAGGAAAAGATCTATAGTCTATTGATTTTTTTTCATAATGTACGTTGTGCATTTTTTGCATTTTTTGCTTAGAAGTTATTTAGAATGTTGTAAAAGGACATATTAATATAACAACAAGTTTTCTGATTTTGTTTACCTCTTCGATCATATCGTCCTTGTCCTTACGTACTTATAATAAAACAGTAACTTAGCGAAATCTGTACATGAAATATTTTTTTAAAAACTGACTGTTACGTATTGTGTACACGATAAAGACCCTAAAATAATAGTTATTAATTTTTTTTGTCTGTTTGTTTGTTTGTCTGTTTGTGCGTGTGCTTTTCACACAAAAAGTAATGGACCGATTTTAAGGAAACTTTTGAGAAATGTTAACTTATTACTCGGGTCAACATTTAGGATATCTTTTACTGCAGGAAAATCTTTCATTCCCACGGGAAAACACAATAACTGGTACTATCGAGTTATCCTTAGAAATTTATATGGCTAACGGTACTAAAAAATTGTACGTCTATTAAGGCCTACAGAAAAATCTGCAATAGCATGTCTTTCTCATAATGCACACTCGCAATAACTATTCATATCTATTTAAAGCGTACCTACCCGAGTGAAGTCAAGGTATACCACTAGTTTAGAATATAATTGGAGCACATATTAATATAATAACAAGGTTTCTGATTTTCCGTTCATCTCTTCGATCATCTGTCCACATATTATTATTATACTGTGTCGGCTTAACGTGTATTAAACGAGAATGGTTGAGTAGATTTCTGCAAAATTATTTTACTGTATATAATTCTATTGTCTTAACTGTAAGAGATTGCTCATAGCAATAGGACCGCCTTTGTATGCCTTTTAGTTATTTTTCTTTTTCTTTTCATCTTCTACACTGTTCTTTTGTGAGTTTTAAAAAGAATTTTTCTATGTAAGTTTTATATTATTTGCTTTTATTGGTCATATTTTATCGTTATTACATATTGTCCAAAAATATTTCTATGCCACGGGAACCGTACATGGTTCCGGGATAAAAAGTAGCTTATGTGCTATTCCAGATTTTAATCTATCTCTGTTCCAAATTTCATCCAGATCGGTTCAGCCGTTCTAGCATGAAAGAGTAACAAGCATCCATCCATCTATCCTGACAAGCTTTCCTATTTATAATATTAATATTTTATACATTATATTACATTTATAATAATATTAATATTTTATTAATAAGTATTGATTTTAAATGTTTATACGAATTATATTTTTTTTATATTTATATATAATTTGGCGTTGGCTTATTATCTAGATAAATAAATATTAAAGATATTATTATAGTTGTTGTAATACAAAACTCTATGTAGTAATACGTCATACTTAAACGTAAGTGTACTTACGTAAAGTTTACTATAAGTAAAACGGATATTTATAAGTTTAAGATATTTGAAACAATTAACTTATACAAAACAAAACTATATACATAAATATTATAAAGTCATAAGTTCCGCGAACTCCAAACTTAGTTTTCGCCAGACAAATTGAAATAAACGTATCGCGAAGAAATATTTTATTCATATCAAAACTGCAGAAGAGATAAAAGTTAAAAAATGTTGAAATTATATTACAGCAGTTAAACTTAACTAGAACACTTGCAGAATGAATCAGGTTCGCGTTTTATTTGAATAATCAAAATTTTATTTTATGTTGAAGCGGCACTTAAAATTTTTTTATAGGATTTTAATATTGAAAATATTTACGAAGTAGCTTTTATTTACGCAAGAATATTATATTTAAAATACTTGATAAAATATTAGAGTAAAATTATTTGTTTGTAAACACAATGTTTCTTGTTTCGATGACACGTTTGGCTCAGCTTGCAGTGACCCTACTTGCTGTGCCAGCGGTCGCGGGTTCGAATCACGCTGAGAGCATTTATTTGTGTGATGAGCACGAATGTTTGTACTCCAGTCATGGGTGTTTATATTTATAATATGTATGTATTTATAATTTATATATGTGTAGTGTATCAACTATCTGGTATCCATAACACAAGCCTTGTAGCTTACCATGGAACTAGATGGTGCTGTGTGTTAATGTCCCAAAATATTTATTTATTTATGATTTGTTTATATTTATACTGTACTAGCGACTCACCCTCGCTTCGCTCGGGTTGGTCCCTAGCTTGATTCCTAATAGAAACTTTCTTCCCCATTTTCACCCCCTTAAGGGATGATTTCCGGGATAAATTTTATCCTATGTAATTCCCAGGGTCACAAACTATCTTCTTACCAAATATCATGTAAATCAGTTTAGTAGATCCAGAAATTACCCCCTATAACGTCACAAACTCACAATCTCACAAACTTTACCTCTTTACAATATTAGTATAGATAGATAACTAGCGACTCACCCTCGACCCGCTCCATTCGTTCCTAGATACGTGTTTAATGGTTAGTATAAATTTCTCAGAGATTAGTATTTTCCCGCAGTAAAAAGTATCCTATATGTTGATCCGAATAACCAACTATCATCTGCAGCAGCCTGTCTGTCTGTATATCTGTCTGGGAAGACATCACGAGAAAACCACTGGACAGATTCTAATTAGGTATGATGATAGCTGGTTTAGTTTTCTGAGCGAAGTGAGAATGAGTTTTTAGTTCTATAATAAAAACAGTCAACGTACAAACAACACTTTAGTAATATTATATATAATAAAATAATAATATGTGGTTCTGATTGAAAAACCATTACAAAACAAAGCGGTTTAACAATTAAACGTCCAAACAAATTCATGTATGACCGCAAACAAATGACACTCATAGCCCTAAATACCCGCATTTTGGAGGCAACATGGGGCAATAAAATGTATAAAAACCACAGCGTTTTGTAATTAAGCAACGAATTTAAAATAGTTATTGGCGTTTATACGACAGCTAATTATGTTTTATGGTTTTAAACCGGAAAGGTCGGGTTTGGGAGCTTATTGCTATAAGCTTTTTGTGTGTATTTAAAAAAAATGAGCTTTCGATTTTTATAGAATATCTATTGTTAATTAAGAAAGTCTAAAACTAAAAATATATTATTCAATAAAGCTTTTTATACTATTACAGACTACTTTGAGGATGTCAATGTGTGGAACTAATAGCTGGTTGGGTATCACTTAGGATAAGTAGACAATTATCGTATTGCGATATTGTAAACAAATATCATTTTAAAAGAGCAGCTGTTGTGTTTCTCGTCGACTCTTCTCAGCAGAACTGCCTTCCGAGCCGTTAGTAGATTCGTTACGAACGCACATACTGTCATTTAATTTAAATTTTGAAAATGTAAAATTGACGATTCAAAAGTGCTTGTAAAAGTCTATTGGAATAAAGTATATTTTGATTTTATTTGTATGTTTTATGTGTGTAGGTTTGTTACATGATATCTTTGCAATCAATCAAATTTCTATCAAGTAATGCTCAGACCTCAGGCCAGATCAAGAAATTCGGTTATAAGCTGTGCCTCGGAAAGAATATTAAGCCGTTTGTCGTAGGCTTAATTGAAATTGCTAAACACCTAATGTAGTGAAAGTTAAATCCTTTCGTTTAACTTTTAAGTTATATAAAAGGTCTGAAAAATTATTTCAAAATCGTTTTGATGAAAAACCTTTTTTTTATTATATATCTATTAATATAATGATAATGAATGACAAGCAAAACTTAGATGTTAAAATTTAATAAATTTTGATCTAAAATATGAATTACACGAGTATTTAGTAACGATATCAACATAAACTGCGATGTTAATATCTTGAAATTAATAATTTTAATTATTTAAAATACGTAATTTTATAATACGTTGTAATTAATAAAATTATGTTTATTAATTTCCTTAGTACAATAACGAATCCTATATACATATATAACAATAGTTTATATGTTACTCCAGGTCATAGTGTACCAGTGAACTAAATTCTATCCTAATCCATCCAGTCGTTTCAGCGGTGTGAAACAAAAATACACACACACACACACACACACACGCACACACACACACACACACACACACACACACACACACACACACACACACACACACGCACGCACGCACGCACGCACGCACACGCGCACGCACGCACGCACACGCGCACACACACACGCGTACGTATGCACACACTTCAATCAATACTAATAATACTAATAATAATCACACAAGCTTCCCCATTTAAGATACCATCTCGATATACGAAATATTATTTCAAAATTATTTAGCAACATTCAAAAACAAAGCAGACGTCGTCAAACGTTTTTGCTAGTATTACAAAAGACGTTATTACTACAACACACCTGTTACTAATCCGAAAGTCCCATTAATTCTAACATATAACACTAATAGGATATTTGCTCTTCAATTTGCCCTCAAAATTATGGAGTGGTTACAGTAATACACCAAATTAAGCCATTAAGTAAATTGTCCATGAATAAAAGGGGATATCTGAAATATTAGAAATCACAGTCGAATAGTTTCATTTGTAACACCCCGTCGTAACTTTTACGTTTCATTTAACATGATTGACGTCGCAGATTGAATTCACCGCAAAACTTTTTTATGTAGAACATAAATTTTATATGTTATCTTTTTTACTCAATGCTCTCGGTTTATTTTTTACTTTGCAAATCTATATATAACTATATATATATATATATATATATATATATATATATATATATATATATATATATATATATATATATATATATATATAACAAAATTCTGAGTCGGATATAAAGGCCGAATCTATAGTTTTTAGAATTTTTGGCTGTTTGCCTGTCTGGAGAAAGCATTACGAGAAAATCACTGGCCAGATTTTAATGAAATTTGGTATGATGACAGCTGGTTATCTGGGTCAAAATATAAGATACTTTTTACAGCGGCAAAATATCTCATCTTTGAGAAATCTATATTAAACGTGAAAACGTAAATAGGGACGAACCCGAGCGGAGCGAGGGTGAGTCCTTAGTGTGGAATAACAAAACAAAATTATATCTGTACAGTTTTCAGTGCATATTTTAATATTTTACTAACATTTCAAAATATGAATCGATGTTTTAATACACGCTATAGTAAAAGTTTTGACAAATATACGGAATTTTTCTGTAATTTAAAATTGAAATGGATATACACATTTATATAACAACATACTCTAATATTAGGTTCTTTATATATTTTATTCATTACAATATGACTCAACTTTGAAGTAAAATTATTTGAGAGCTTCGAAAACAGCTGTATTATGGGTATAGCTATTTTCAAATCTCTCACATAATTTTCCATCATATTCAGAGAAGAGGAAATGCTTTTTTTCTTAGTGCCTTTGGCCACATTTTAAAGTACATAAAGCACTAAGAAGATATTTTTTTAAATTTATTCCTTTAACAGGTTAAATGACAATTTGTATGAAAACATTATTTAAGTACTTAGAAGTATAGACATTCATGAGCTTCTATTTAAATTGTCTATGCAAAATCTTTGTTTTATTAAACAAAGAGAAAGCTTACTTCTTGTAAACTATTTTACACTTTTATGCTTTTTATTATAACGACTGGTTGTTCCACAGATAAGCGTGTTGAAACAAGCTAACAAACAAGGAAACTCTTCAGCTTCATATGTGTAGACTAGCATTGCCCGCGGCTCCGCCCGCGTTCAGATGATCAAAAACCAAATTCTTAGTTTTTAAATATTAGTATACTCTTAAAACACAGTTTTTGTATTTTTTATCAGAAATGAGATATTTTCCCGCGGTAAAAAGTATCCTATATGCTGACCCGGATAACCAGCTATCATCATATCAAATTTCATCAAAATCTGTCGAGTGCTTTTTCGTGATGCAGTAACAGACAGACAGACAGACAAAAATTCTAAAAACTATAAATTCGGACTCACAACAATTTTATTATATGTATAGATAAAATGAATTAATTCAAAAGTAGTATGATGTATACTTATGCATGCATGCTTTCACAGCAAATATGTAAAATAGATAAACTCCATTTGTCTAACTCAATGCATATGAAACGTGATTCCGCATAGCGTGTGGACTTATCAATAATATGGAGCTGGATGAATTGCAAGTGAATAGAAAAGTTAATTTTAACCTTTATGCCAATATGTGCATGAATGATTTGCTAAGAGAATTATTAAAATAGTAGTTTTGATTTATTTGCTAAGTGCATATATTATAGGTAAGTGTCATGTTTCTTGAATATTTTTATTATTATTTTTTAAGTATAGATTCTCAGCTAAAAGCTGTTTTTATTTTTATTTTTATTATTAACTAGCGACTTACCCTCGCTTCGCTCGGGTCCGGCCCTAGGTTGATTCTCCATACAAGCTTTCATCCCCGTTTTCACGCCCTTAAAGGATTATTTCCGGGATAAGAACTATCCTATGTCCTTCCCAGGCTCTCAAACTATCTTCTTACCAAATTTCATCTAAATCGGTTCAGTAGATCCAGAGATTACCCCCTACAACGTCACAAGCTCACAAACTACCTCTTTATAATATTAGTATAGATTATTACAAAATTTACTTGTTTGTGAATAAGTAAGTAAAAACTTGAGAATCACAGAAGAGAAACTACGTAAAAATGAAAACGGAACACGTCAAAGAAAAGTTTCACAAAGTGCGATAAAATGGAGTATGTCAAGTAATCTGTTCGTCTAATCGCTTTGTATCATCACCTTCTTGAGTGACAACACTAAGGCTTTATAACAATGAATTTCTTTGGAAAAAGTTTAAGCAAATAATCTTTACAAATTGTTTTTTTATTATTCCTTTGGTTAAATCGTACAGAATATGTTCATTTAAAACTAATAAGAAATATATGAAATATTATCGACTCACCCTCGCTTCGCTCGGGTTCGTCCCTAGTTCCATTTTAACGTTTAGTATAGAGACAGAGATTCAGACAGACACATACATACAGACAGACAGGCAGACCGAAAAAAACTCTAAAAACTATAGATTCGGCCTCTGTATCGATAATAATGACTATTTCAATAAGATTTTCCAAAAAATAATTAATGTACAGATTCGACTTAGAATTTTGCATAATGCACAGGCCCTATATACCTATTGTGTTTACGCGAATAAAATAGTAAAAGCAGTGAAATAAGCAAAAAAAACAGAATCGATACTAAACTCTCAATGAATAAAATACTTCATAATAATTTGTACCATCCTGTAGATTGTTTTTTTTTAAACTTTCTCGAGACTATATTTAAAGTATAAACCTACTTATTAAAGAAATATTATGAAAATCTATTCACAATCGGTGAAGACTTACCAAGTGATGTGAATTCAAATCACTATACTATATTATACTGATGCGTGAATCAGTTTTCAACATGATTACCATTTGTCTTACCATGAAAGAAAACATATGAGGAAACCTGCATGTTTGAGAGAACCTAGCAAGTTTTCAAAAGACATGTAAAGTCCGCCAACCTGCAATCGACCAGCTATGGCCTGATCACTCTTGTATCGAAGGAAAGCCGGTGCCCAGCAGTGGGAAGTTAAAAAAACTAAAAATACGATAGAAAGGCAAACACGAAGATATAAGAAAACACACAAAATACAAACGAATCCAGTACCTCTAGCTTCTTAAAGTTGTTTAAAAATGTGTATTACGAAAATTTTGAAGTTCTTTTGCCTCACTTATATCTTCTTATCCATATGCTTAATGTTATTGTAATGCATTATTCATAGTTGGAACTCAACTTTAAAACCCACTATGTAGCTAATGCAACATTATATGCACTGGAAGAAATTTTCTTTTTTTGCAACGTTTTTATCATATCTCTAGGAAAAAGAATAGTAAGATTTTATATTTAAATCGTTTAGATTATAATACATTACGGACTAAGCTTACTATTTAAAGCAATTTCATCAAATCAATTTAATAAAATAATATTTTAAAGACAAAAACAATAAAATACAATAATAAAAAAAACTAAATAGCGTTAAAAACTATTAATTCTAAAGGAACAACAGTAGGAAACGGGAGAAAGGATACAAAAATATTTTTACAACTAGCGACTCACCCTCACTTCGCTCGGGTTCGTCCCTAGCTTGCTTCCGAATATAAACTTTCATCCCCATTTTCACCCCTTTAAGGGATGATTTTCGGGATAAAAAGTAAAGGATACTAGATGAAATTTGGTAAAAAGATAGTTTGAGACCCTGGGAAGGACATAGGATACTTTTTATCCCAGAAATCATTCCTTAAGGGGGTGAAAATTGGGATGAAAATAAAAAAAAACTCGATAGAACAATACGATCCCGAGCGAAGCGAGGGTGAGTCACAAGTATTTATAATATATATGTATTTAAAGTTATATAATATATGTAGTGTACCAGATCCTGATACATCCTCATCCCTCTCGTATTGAAGGGCCAGTGCCCAGCAGTGGGACATTAAAAAAAGCCACTACAATTTTCATATCTATCAGACAAGTGGAATCGCAGACTAAAAAAATATGACAAAAATCACCGTGAATGGAATCGAATAATAAATTGTGCATCATTTACTAATGACATAAACAAACAAAATAACACTCGTAAAAGTTTACGTCAGTTACAGTAATGAGAATTGAAATACGAAATATTCGACGATTTTTGCATTTGATTAACAGATTTCGATGAACAATGCAATTTGAAATTAACTCTATTAAGCTTAAATATGATGCTGGACATGTTCGATTAAAGGTATAATGGATTTACACTCAGTATAAACCATCGGTGTGTAATGATTATGCGCTACATTACATCAATACTGTTTTGAATGGCTTTATTATAGACTAGCGGCTCACCCTTGCTTCGCTCGGGTTTACCACTAGGACAACAAAAACTAACATATCCCATCGGGGATATCCGGGATTGTATATTTTTTGGGATAAAAAGTATAATATGTGTTATTCCAGACTATAATCTATCTCTGTGACAAATTTCATCCTGATCCGTCCAGCCATTCTGGGGTCCTTGGCGGCGTGAATCTCACAAACTTTATCTCTTTATAATATTAGTATACATTATAATATTAGTATAGACAAGCGACATGACTATAATGTTATCGGTTTCAATAAAATGTTTATGACGATCACACAAATGCTTCTGCAAATTTCTCTTAAATAAAAAAATAATAAATAGACCCCAACGCAATAATCGGCATTTTAATGAGTCTAAATATGTATCACTACAGTATTTAAGTAAAGATGTCAGTATCAAGCAGATTGCAAGTAATGCTGCGGCATCAGACCTAGGTTATCATATTACAATGTCATTAAACTACCAAGGTTTAAATCCAATAAACCTGTGGAGGTTGTTCATATCCTTTTACCGACTAAAAAGAGAGTTTAGATAAAAAAAAGATTTTTTTTATTTACAGCTACGAACACGTCACCTTTCAAACACAAAAAACGAAATTAAAATCGGTTCATCCGTTTGGGCGCTACGATGCCATGTATAGACACACGTTAAGCTTATAACTGTCCTCTTTTTGCGTCGGAGGTTAAAAAAATCAAGTATTTTGATATTACTATTAAATATACATTATTAAATAAGTTCCCAAAAATCATTTTTAACTAAAACTTTTGATACTTATATTAAATTCAAAATTGGTAAAACTATTATATATATAAAGCAATTATCAATTTTCAATTTATTATCAATTTGGTTCTTTTGTATTAATATCTTGTATTACAATATATATATATATATATATATATATATATATATATATATATATATATATATATATATATATATATATATATATTAAACGTTATTGTATCAATAACAAACAGCTATTACTTTAGATTAGTTTGGTTCGAAGTTAACATTATCTCAAATAAGCGAGTAACAAATTAACCGATGGAATTCGATCGATCGTATTGTTCATGACACAGCCTATACAATCAGTTTTTTTTTAAATATTTATAGGGTGCTATACGTCCTTAAAAATAGTCTATGCGATAATTCAGTTTAATCTATACGTATAATAAAAGTGTAACTGATTGGCGATTGCTGTATGTACATGGAAGATATTTGAGAAAAATTATTATTAACACCTCCAGGTAAACTAAGTAATTGATTAAATTTCTAAGAAATCTATTGTTAACTGTAACGCCGGCCTGTCCGCGGTCGTTGAGGGATTAAGGGTCTTTATTAATGCAATAGAACCCAAAACAAGGATTTTTAGTATTTTTGTCTGTTTATCTGTCCAGAATGTATTGTGGTAAGCTTCACTTAACATTTATTAAGTATTTGTTTTATTTCAATCAGTTCATAAATAAGAAAAGTTATGTCAATTTAAAGAATCACCTAGGGACGAACCCGAGCGAAGCGAGAGCGAGTCGTTAGTTATTAATATTTTTCATCCACGACCACTTTAATAAAGTAATAAAATATTCTACATATATTTCATATTATTACGTTATAAGTATTAAAAAATTAAAATTTAAAATTAAAAATACATTTTAAACACAGAATAACAAATATGGACTAAAAAATATGATTACTTAGTATCATAGTGATACAGCTGTCGTTAGTCTGTGGCATTGTGGTATTCGAAGGCCGGGATTACACGACCTCAACATAAAAGTTCGCCATTTATATTCAAGGCTTTCCCAAAACTCAATACCAGAAATAACTTTAAATAAATAAATAAAAAGCTTTATGTCATATCTTTATAATTTAGATTACTCTAATAATAATTAATTAGTATTAAAATTAAGTTGCTACTTTTGTCTGTATGTTTGTGTGCTATTTTATAACCTACTTACTGTTTATTATATAGATTATGTTAAAAAATTGTTTTTATTTTCTACAAGAAAACACATATATTGTACTAGCGACTTGCCCTCGCTTCGCGTTTGTGCGCTACGTACGTGGATTTTGTTCACAACTTGAAGGGTTTTTAGCGCGGAACCCGAATTCTTTTTCTAAAATAAAGATAGCAGAAATTACTCGTCATAATATCATCTATATGTCAGTAAAAATCCCGTCAAAATCAGTCTAGTCGTTGCGGAGATTAGCCGGAACTAACAGACAGACAGAAAGACAGACAAAATTATAAAAAAAATTGATATTTTTTCTTATAAGTACCGTATTTACTTGCATATGTAAGAAGTAAAAAAACCTGTTATTTTGATATCACAAACAGACATTTTTTATCAGACAATTTTACCTATTCCTATACACTAGTGTCTTAACCTTGCTCTCCTTGTGTCCCTAAGTGCTTAATAGTGACAATTTGTTATTCCAAGTCAAACTCTCTGTATTATAGTTTCACCCAAACCTGCCCAGCTATTTCAGGCTCAAGCTTAAAACCTTTATTCAGTAAGATTTTTATTTAGTACCAGTTTTTCAGTAAGGTTTGCAATAAACTATTTTCTACTGAAATTTGTACTCTATCGGGATTAAAAGTGGTCAATGTTATACGTTGCTCCGATACTAGATGAAAGCTGGATAAACAAAAACAGATGTTTGTATTTATATAAGCAGTGAGCGTGGCCAATGGGAAATCCCATCGATTTTCCATCAGCAATATTGCGAGAAAACTAAATATAAATTTTTATATTTCTAACTTCATAAACGATATACTTCCATACAATCTTTCATCTCTCGTTGTACTCGTTTTGGGGGTGAATTTCCAAAAAGTCTTCATTAGTGCAAATCTTCGTTATGTAAGAAATTGTTGTGCCATTTTAACTTCTAATCTTAGCGGTTTAAGCTGTGAGTCAAGTTTAACTATATATAGATACTAGAGAAGCACCCTCGCTTCGCTCGTTTTCGTCCCTAGCTTGTTTCCCCATTCAAACTTTCATCCCTAATCTCACCCACTTAATGGATGATTTCCGGAATCAAAACAATTTCTCTCACTTTTCATATTATCGTGAAATTTAAAAAAAAAAAACAAAAAAAAAAATTTCTTTTAATTTTCTTCTATACAAAGCTTGTCCTGACAATAACAAACATAAAAAAAAGAATTATCCAATTTGGTGCAGTCGATCGTAAGTCATGCGCACATTTCGGTGATTTATTTTTATTTATATAGATAATTAAGAATTTTTTTCTCCTTTCTCAGAAAAATTTCTTTTTTTTGTTAAGTCGCTATTGGCAAGCTTTAGTGTTTATTATAAATAAAAAAAATTGGAAACAGTATTTTTTTATATATAGGTAGGTATTAATTGTAAGTATATTTTTTCACATATAATATGTTTTGCTAAAATTTTCAATAATTATTACGGTCAACTTTTGGCCACTGCCCGAACTAGAAATAGAAATGTTAAAGTGCTTTTTACTTTCAAACTGAATAACTCGTGGAAATAAGTTGTAGTTTGAGGAAGAGAAAGTTTGCTAGTATTAGTTGGTCGTGAACGAATACGTCCATATGGCTTGCCACTAGCGAAGCGACCATGTTTTATGCCTTTTTTTTTAATTTTGGGAAATGCATTTGCGCATACCACCGATATTAATGTAAGTATTTTTTGGAAAATCTTATTGAAATAAACATTATTATCGATACAGAGGCCGAATCTATAGTTTTTAGAATTTTTGTCTGTCCATCTGTCTGTCTGTCTGTTACCGCATCACAGAAAAACCACTGGAGGGATTTTGATGAAATTTGGTATGGTGATAGCTGGTTATCCGGGTCAACATAATATTTCTGGTTTAATTTGGTTTTTGGTCATCTGAACGCGGGCTGAGCCGCGGGCAATGCTAGTATAATATATAGTCTATCGATTTCATAAGGGACGAACCCGAACGAAAAAAGGTTAAGTCGCTTGTCTTATATATATATATATATATATATATATATATATATATATATATATATATATATATATATATATATATATATATATATATATATAATTTGTTAGTCTAGCGATTCAGATATCCCTTCATAGATGAGAAAAACGCTTACGACAAGAAAATGCTTGGAATAAGTTGATCATCGTTATATTATGTATGTTGTAACTTTCTTTTTCTTGTGTGAATGATAATAGTTTGGCGTAGTGACAACGTATCTAGTTTTACTTTTTTAAATTAATAGTCGTGGGTTCAGTATATTTATATCGATACTAGCACTGCCCGCGGCTCCGCCCGCGTTCAGGTGATCAAAAACCAAATTCTTAGGTTTTACATATTAGTATACTCTTACAATGTAGTTTTTGTGTTTTTTCACAGAAATGAGATATTTTGCCGAGTTAAAAAGTATCCTATATGTTGACCCGGGTAACCAGCCATCACTATACCAAATTTCATTAAAATCCCTATAGTGGTTTTTTTGTTATGCAGTAACAGATTCGGCTTAGTTACAATTTTATTATATGTATATAGATATGTACTTATATTGCGAGAGATTAGTTTAAGAATACTTTATAATTATTATACGCAAGTTATTTTTCCTACTAATAAAATATATCACTCTAATATATAAAATTCTCATGTCACAGTGTTCGTAACAATACTCCTCCGAAACGGCTTGACCGATTCTTATGAAATTTTGTGTGTATATTCAGTAAGTCTGAGAATAGGACGTAAACTATTTTTCATAACCTTAAGTGATAAGGGTGGTCCACCCAAAACAAAAAAATATTTTTTGGTTAAAATATTTTATTTTAATTTTTTTATGATTCGGCATTAAAAAAATATATACAAACCTAATTTTTCACTAGGGACGAAGCCGATCAGAGCGAGGGTGAGTCGCTAGTGATATTTACAATGTAGGATGACGATATATACGTTTATAATAAAACTTATATATATTTTTATTTTATATAATATATTTTTATTCAGTACTTTTAAAGCATCAATAACATCGTCAGTACGTCTGTCCGTGAGAAATCTACCACCGGCTCGGAGAGCAGCCAGCAGCAGCCGCTCGGAGCCAGCGAGAAAACTGTAACACTTTTAAATAATAAGTTACATAATTTATAATAATAATTTACGGTATTACAAACAATTTATGACTAGTTACAACAAGATGGTACGGACGTCTCTGTTTCCAGGCGCGGGAAAACAAATGAATATCCGCTTCCTTGTTTTTTTTTAAAAACATTCCTATCGGCCTAGGTCACATAACTAAATGCTTTATACATAAATCATTACAAATTAATCAAACATATTATTATTTTTTCATTAAAACCCTCATAAATAAAATACAACCTTATAATAAGCTATAATCAAAAGTAAAGAAAATTTATGAAAATGTATTTGATTATATTATCGCGACAGCTTCTTATTTATTGCTCAAAAGGCAAATTCTAAGTAAGAACTTTCTTTGATCCTATAAAATATATACAGTAATTCTACTTGAAAGTTTCGGAAAATTAAAATTAGACCGGAAATTTGAAAATGAATATCGGAATTCTGTAGAGTAAATAACAGTACATAACTCAATATTTCCTATAGACCACATTCATTTTAATAATCTTATCGTATGAAAGTACATAGTTAATTTGAAAATATCTAATCAACCGACTTCAAAAAGGAGGAGGTTCTCAATTCGACTGTATTTTTTTTTTATGTTTGTTACCTCAGAACTCCGTCATTTATTAACCGATCTGGACAATTTTTGTGTTGTTTGAAAGTGTATACTTCCAGATTGGTCCCATTTAAATTTCAAAAAAAAATACCACATCTAAGGGTGGAAAAATAGCTAATGATGAATTTAACCTACTTCTAATTGTCATATTGACTTGAAACTTTGCAAGTGTTTCTATTTCCATTGTTAGTACAGTGGTTCGGTGTTGTTGACCTGATCTGATGGTAAGGCCGGAAGGTGGATAGGTGGAACTCTTCAACGGCTAATAGTAGATACTTTGAGTTTGGGCTTATTTTGTTTGATTCGACAAGCCTAACACGTTGGAATTCTTACTTTGCTACTACTGTCTACACTGAAAAGGGAAAAATAAAAACTTTTTAACAAAAAAAACCGACTTCAAACAAAAGCACTAAAAAGTAAAAAATAACTGATTGGTAGTTTTCATTTACTATACATACCTAATCAAATATTTTCGAAGTCGGTGTGCTTTGGCTAAGTAATTAAAGCCTACTTATTAAATACATACTTAATAAAGCAATATATATTAAGCAATGTATACATATAGTAAATGAAAACTACCAATCAGTTATTTTTTACTTTTTTGTGCTTTTGTTTGAAGTCGGTTTTTATTTTTTTGTTAAAAAGTTTTTATTTTACGTACACATTATATAGAATTATATTGTACCCCTTTTTCTTTATCTTCTCTGCATTTGAAAATATATGAATACGTAATTATAAGTTTTTTTTTAGTTTCCGTTTGTCTGTCTGTTTATTCCGGCTAATCTCCAAAATGTCTGGACCGACTTTGTCAAGACTTTCACTAGCAGAAAGCTGATATTATAAGTGGTAACTTAAACTACTTTCATTTTTAAAACAAGGATTAGGGTTTGGCGTAAAAAAATAAAATTAATGAGATTGTAAACAAAATTCGATTCAAATATGGAATTATGATAAATATATTAAAAAATAAAATAACAATTGAATAGTAGTAAGTTATACAATATACGTACATAAATATATGTACACATATGTATATTTTAGTACAATCAGTAACGCCTGTACATAATGCAATAGCGTAATAACGCTGTAGGTAAAGGAATGGAACCCACACCATCCATTTCAGTATACAAGCCTAATGGCTGTTATACCGAAGTGTAAGACCACTATATTACGATGAAATAGATAGCAGAATGTGATCAAATTGCAGGCAGGCAATATTTGACACGAGATCCTTAGCCTATGTCTAACGAATACCTAAGAAATTACTTTCACACGACGGACGACACGTTTGACTCAATTTGTAGTGACCCTACTTGCTCTGCCAGCGGTCGCGGGTTCGAGTCCCGCTGGGGGCATTCACGAATGTTTGTACTTTATATTTATAATATGTATGTATGTATTTAAAGTCATATGTATGTATATGTGTAGTGAGTCAACTATCTGGTATCCATAACACAAGCCTCGTAGCTTACCATGGAACTAGATGGTGTTGTGTGTTAATGTCCCAACATTTAAATTCACACGTTTTAGCTATTAGGTTTTCTGGTAGAAAAAAGTCACTTTTCACTGAATAAAGAAGACAACGAATTTCACTTTATATTTTATTCTTAATTTTAGTTAAGATGGTTTACTTGTAGTTGCGATTAAATTAGTAAATAATTCGTAAATAAATAACGAAATAGTAGAAAACGTTTGAATTTTTATAGTGTAAGAGAGATGTTTCCATATAAAGTAAAACTGACTGATTTATTAACGCTCAGACCAAACTATTGGCCATAAAAAGTTAAAATATAAAATACTAGCGGCTCAGCCTCGCTTCACTCGGGTTCGCCTCTAGAAAACAAATGAAAATCTATCCCTTGGGAACCGTACAATTTTTCGGGATAAAAAGTAGCCTTTGTTATATGCTAATGTATAAACTAAATATATTAGTGTAAAGTTTCATTAAAATTCATTCCGTATAATTTTGCGTGAAAGAGTAACAAACATCCATACATCTATACACCCATACATTCTCACAAACTTTCGCATTTATAATATTAGTAGGATTTGAAAATGAAATGTTTTTGGAAGGATTATATGGACTATAATGATATTTCTAAACAAGCTACTCATATCAGTTGCTCTTCAACACTATTTAGTACAACAGACTGTACAAGTTAGGACTTCTTCGTGAATTAATGTCTCAGAATTTTAAAAAGATTTAGAGAAGTTCTAAATATATGAGAACGGTAAATATTTTTTAATATACCTTTAAGATAGGTTTTTACTTGACTTTCAGACTACTTTTGATCAATTACAGTGTCAATGCATCAAAAGCTGCAACATCTCATTTAAATGGCAACATATTTTGCTTTTGAATACAGTTTATTTTAAGATAGCAAAGTAAATGAAATGAAAGGTACTCAATAAAAAAACTAAATTAATTTCATAATATAAAATGACAAACTTATAGATTACTAGCGACTCACCCTTGCTCCGCTCGGGTTCGTCCCTTGGTACGTTTTAACGGTTAACAAACAAACAAGCGGACATACAAACATTTTTAAAACTATAGATTAGGCCCCTGTATCGATAATAATGACTATTTCAATAAGATTTGCCAAAAACTATTTAATGTACAGATTCGACTCAGAAATTTATTATTTGTATAGGTAGATGGAGTTTTATATAACGAATATACTTATGTATATTCGTACAACGAACGCATTAAGACATAATTTTTGAAATTTCATCCTCTAATGGAAGTTCACAATTTTTAAAGTTATAGAATTCCTTACCTTTAACCAAATTGTTAAATCTTTAAAAATTATGTATCTACATTGCACATATACTAGATACGCATTTCATCATTTATAACGTCTTACTACTGGTCACGGGCCTCCTCTCAGTGCGAGAGGGAAGAAGCCATGATCCACCGGGCTGGCCAAGTACGGGTTAGCGGACTTCATAGTTAAGTTCTCTCAGGCATGCAGATTTCCTCACAATGTTTTCTTTAACCATAAGATAAATGGTAATCTTGTCGAAAACGATTTGCACATGAAAATATCAAAAGATTTGAACCCGCCAAACCACAACCAAAAGGGATTTGAACCCGCCCTACTTGGTTTCCCAAGCAAATCCGTTAACACAGGACTACCACCGCCGCACCGTTAAAAAAATAACTCATACAAAAATCGAACCTGTAACCTCTATGTCACAACAATATATCCAACCATCTAACTGAGAGCAAAGAATGTTATTAGCGGTAACATCACAAAGGGTAGTTAATTGTATATTGTTAAATTATATGTTTCAGAATACTCCAGTGATGAAGTTTAACTGTTGGGAACAATTGATCCGTCTTTGTCGTTTGTTACTTCTATGTACTTTGTAAGTTCAAAACTTTAATTATATAATATAATGTATATAGTACGTTGTTAGAAAGCAAGTATATACAGCTGTTACACTAATGTAGTAGAGTGATTATAAATGTTGTAGTATCTGAGATTGAACATGTATTGTTTGGGTTGTTTTCATGTGAAGAAAGGTATGGTGTCCAAAATTTGTTTTGCAATTGGGATTTTGAATTAAAAAATTATTGATTTTTTTATATGTTTTAAAACTTTATTATTAATAATATTAATATTTAATGCAAAAGTCTTCATTTTTTTTTTATTCTATTAATATTTTTTTAATTTCTAAATATCTTCAGTTCGGATATCCTTAGATTTAGATTATAACATATAATAAAACATTATAAAAGTTAAAAAATTTGCTATCATTGAGGTTTTTTTTATCTCTCTACATCTATTGCTTAGAAAGTTAAAGTCAAAAATAGGTTTTTTATTTTTCAGAAAAATGGTGTTTTTGCAGTTATCGTTTTATTCTCCGGGGCGATCACATCGATCATTTATCACAAAAAAAAAATATTCAAAAACCTAATATGTTAGGACATTAACACACAGCACCATCTAGTTCCATGGTAAGCTACGAGGCCTGTTATGGATACCAGATAGTTGATCATACATATATAATTTTAAGTACATAATAATTGGCCGTTGCAGCGATAATTAATTATTTTTATCTATTTTATTAAAAACGGAAATAGAAATCGTTCTTAATATCGTACGCCATATAATAGCACCATATTCTTTTTTTTTTACTTTGTGACAAATGTAATTTATAAACAAGGTCTTCATAAAAATAGAAAAGTATAAATATCATTTTTGTATATTTGATATTTGTGTGTGCCTATACAGTATACATACATATTATAAATATATATTTATAATTTAATAACAACGAATTATGAATTGGCGAACATTAGATTTCTTCTTTCTATACAGAAAGAAGTCTGAAGTCTGCCAAGCCATATTTGGCCAGCGTGCGAAACTGTGCCTTAATTCTGCTTGCATTCAGAGAAGTCAAACTCAGCAGTCGCTCAACATTATAAGGTCTCAACTCGGCATATCCATATTAGGTACTTGTACGAAACCAATGTAAAAGCAATTAAGAAAAGATAAGACGTCTGTCTGTACCGGAAAGCAGGTTATTATCACGGATTTGATTGATCTAGGCTTTTTTTCTACGAATGTTATAATCTACACTAATATTATAAAGAGGAAATATTTTTTGTTTGTTTGTTTGTACTGAATAAGCTCCGAAACTACTAAACCGATTTAGATGAAATTTAGTAAGAAGAAAGTTTTATATCTTAAGAAGAAGAAGGACATATTTAATCCCAGAAATCATCCCTCAAGGGAGTTAAAATGGAGATGAAAGGTTTTATCAGGAATCAACCTAGGAACGAACTCGAGCGAATCGAGGGTGAGTCGCTAGTATTTTATATATTAAATAAACACTGCATATAATATTTATGTTTGTTCATAGTTTGAAAGCAACGGAAGCATTGTTAGAGGCTCGGATATCCTGTGACAAATGGATGGTTCCGGTTATCACTACGGACCACTGAGCCGATTAGGCACGCTTGTTTAAACAAATGTGTTTCACATAATTTAATTGTCTATTTTTAGATGAGGTTCTAACTAGAAAGCTTCATTTTCTTTGTGCTTGTGTTATATAAAAATCTATTTTTAATGTTATTCATGAAATGCTTATTACTCTTAGAAGAGACTGTTGAAATTATTCTTACAAACAGTACATAATTCATGATGTTTTCGAATGTTCAAACAGGTTTTAACTAAATCAGGTCTTGAAAAAGTCTGTATGATGTACAATCCATAAAATAACATTATCATTATAATATTAAATGACATAAGGAATATTAAAAGTATTGATAATTATAGCTTTAAAAACTAAAACGTAAAGCTTTTGAAAAGTTTTAAAGCTTATTTTACTTGTATATGTTGATGGTATGAAATTGTTGTCATCATTTATATAGGCGTATGCGAAGGTTGAAAACGATACGGCAACGAGAAGAAAGTTATAATAGTCTTCCAAAATTTGATTACATCCTTTGCGACAACATTACAAGTTTATAACATTGTGATTTAAACAAATAACAAAAAAGTGAAGCGAAGAGCGTTTAAAGTAATTTTGAACTAAATAAAAATGGCAACATATGTATTACGAATGATTATCATACTACGGTACAAATGGAGGTCCTGGGTTCGAGTGCCGGATCAGGTCAAATTTAGTCATTGAGCTAGTTTCAGTGAGATTAGCTAACGTGGCCAAAATCGGACAGAAAGATATCATAATATTATTAAAATGCTTGTTACTTCTTCACATTGAAATGGCTCGAGGGATTTGAATGAAATTTAGTACACAAATAGATTATGACCAGGAGTAATATAGATGTTATTGTCAACTAGCGACCCCCATACAAACTTTTATCCCCATTTTCACTCCCTTGAGGGATGATTTTAGGATAAAAAATATCCTATGTCCTTCCCAGGGTCTGAAACTATCTTCTTACCAAATTTCATCTAAATCGGATCAGTAGATTCAGAGATTACCCCGTGCAACGTCATAAACTCACTCACAAACTTTACCTCTTTATAATATTAGTTTAGATAAAGTATTTACCAAAAGGTAGTGATGCTTGTATTTAATATTAAAAATATAAAAGGCATCTAGAGAAGCTCCCAAATGAAGCTGGGATAAATCACTAGGTAGGTATGTTCAGTTCTTATAACGTCTCACTGCTGGTCACAGGCTTCCCTTCAATACGATGATTATCAGGTCATAGTTCACCATGCTGGCTTAGTGCGGGTTAGCGGACTTCACATGTCTTGCGAAAACTTGCTAGGTTCTCTCAGGCATACAGGTTTTCTTTTGTTTTTTTTTTCTTTACCTTAAGGCAAGTGATAATCATATTGAAAAATGACCAGTCTGATAAAAAATAATAATATATCAGTTATAACTCACTTATAACATAGATAATACAGGATTTCATAAAACTGTTCTTGATACTGGCAGTAAGCCAGATACACTTGGGCTGATTCCAACACAACAAATTGCTGACATCAAATATCATGATTAACATTCTAGACTTCCTGTTTCACTCACGATACGCAGTTATGGATACTTGTAACAATATGTCGGGTTGATATAGTTATGTTAATGCACAATGCGATGAAAAGATAACTATTTTTGATCAAAGTTTAAAAGGTTTCAAATTTGGTGTTTTCTTTTTGGCCGTTCAGTGAGATTTGTGTTTAACTTTTGAACGTCGAACGAAAGAATTTGTCCCCTTCTCGAAATTATTTATTTTTAATAAATAAGCTCATATAAATGTTGTTTTAACTGAAGAGTGATCCGTAATGAATGTTCTATCTCTAAGAGTGAAAAACTCACTCTGAAAGTTATTTTGATTTGTTTGTTTATCCTTCTTTCACGTCAAAACACAGTGACGGATTGGCGTGATTTTTTGTATGCAGATAGTTGGAGGGCTGGAGAGTGACATAGGCTACTTTTTAATGCGGGAGATTATCTCATTCTCACTGGAAAACACGTTATAATACAACCCAAAAAAATATGTATGATTACAATTACTTGAAACTTGGTATAAATGCTCTTCAATACAATTAAATAAATATGTGTTTTAGCACTTTTCGAAATTTATCCCATAAGAGGGGAAAAAGAGGGGATGAAAATTTGTATGAAACCAACCATTTTAAAGTTTTTGTGTAGTTTTACCGCGAGCGAAGCCGCGAGTTCTGCTAGTTTACTATAAATATGTTTGCTCTAGTTATTAGTATTGCTCTAGTTAAAGCAAAGCGCTATGTAAGAAAAATTAACTCATGATACCTCGTTACTGTTAATTACTTTTTAAATTAAAAAGTACACCGATTTTAAAATTACTTTTAAAGTAACCTTGAACATAATTTTAGGTTAGATACATATATTAAGAGAAATACCTTATTATTTTTGTATAAGAAGTACAGCACAAAACTGTATAATATGTACTTGAAAGTTTTCTGTAAACTAAACACACACTGTTCCACCTTTAATTACAACAAAACTTATTAGCCAAGAGAAATGTATACAAAATATATTTCCCTGGTCTAAATTATATGCTAATGATATTAAAATCAGTACGATGTCGCAAATGGCAAATGAAATAGAAATTTTAAAGCTACAGTTTTATGTTAAAACTGATTTGAGATGTTTTCCATTAAAAGAATTTGAAATTCTTGATCAGAAGGAGTTTTATTGAAAACTTTATGTAAATGTCTTTTATGGAACCAATAACGAAATTAAATTTTTAGATACTCCACATTTTTCGTCGTAATTTTAAACTCTTAGCAATGAAATAAAATGCGAATTAAATAATGGATTTTACAATACAAATTTCACATTTTAGTTATTGGTGAAAATTCAAGATTTCCAAAAGCACTACAACATACGTTTGTAATGAAATTTAGAATTGAAGCTTGAAAAAAGAATATCTCAGCAAAAAGCTCGAAAGCACTTACCCTATTGGTTTTGAAGTACATTATACTTTTTTCAAACAAGGGATCTATAAAAAGTAATTTAATGCCTGAAGTTGCATCCAGCCTTTTATGAAACGTAGAAAGGACGTATAAAGTGACAGATCCATTATCAGGATTGAGAATATTATTTTGAATTGAAAAGAAACTAAGAAAAATTACTTGGTAACTTATAAAATATTTTCTTTTATATTAAAAGATTGATGTCAGATTTGTAAGTGTGAAGATATTTAAAAAAAAATAACCTTAGTTTTAGACCTAGACCAAAAACGTTGTATTGTTGTATTACTTTTATTTTGATACTTCGATTATATTATTATAGACTTGAGAATGAAAACTTTAGTGCAACTTTTACACTTAAACTTCTAACAATTTAAATTCATCACTTTTACTATACCAGTATACAAATTAACCTTATACTTTACAGGATAGTCAAATTAAAAAATGTAAGAAAAATAGAATTAGAACAAAAATATCTGATTTTAGCTGATTTACCGACATAAAAAAGGAATAGGTATTTAATTCAAATGTAACATTTTTGTATGTTACGTGATATCGTTTTTGATAATTGCGAATTGATTTTAACAGTTATTTTTAATGAATAGGCTGTATTAATGGTAACTTCATATAAACAAATCCCTGACCAAATATGAGTCTTCTACATTCTGTGACATTCCTAGAAGCCACACAACAAAAATAATTGAATTTGAAAATTAACCTTGAAGTCCATTCTATCATCTATGGTGCCAACTAACAACACTACATCAGATCAGCACAAAATGTACGTGAAATCAGTGCTTATGGTTGAAATACTTAAGCGAAAACACACTTTAAAAAAGAAATAAATTCCAGTTTGCTCTCTTCTGTGAAATAGTAACAAAATCACTTTAAGCATCTAGTAAAGGATTGGGATAGCCGTCCGAATCGTTTACGGTCTAACGCATTTAATACTACAGTTACTTTCCATTGCCAGCTCAACGATGGCTGCTGGAATTCAGTTGGTATGAAATCCTTTAATCGATCGACTTATAGGCGGATGTTTGATTCGAAATGGTCAGAGTTCGGTTTCTGGCTGATGTAATTTATACTATAATTATAAATACAAAAATATGGTTGTTCTTTATTAGTAACACTATCTTACATAAGTCTTTTAACTTTCATGATCATTGATAGTATTTGTAGTAAAACTTTTTCAGTTACTTTTAAGAATTCCAGCTATTTCGGTACTTTTACAAACACTGGTCACGGGTACACTGAAGATTTCGCGGGTGGGAATATTTGATTATTAGCAGATATCTATTTACATTCCTTCTAGTTCGTTGTTTACCCATGTGGAAAATCGGCAAAGAAAAACATTGTAACTCAGCACTTTTTTCACACTTGGGCTTGAAAGGTATATGAAAATTTATTTCCATTTTTATATTACTTCAATACGGTGTTACAATGCTGTTCCTTGCACGTGTCGAAATGCAGAATTGATTTTGTTTGTTACCTCTTGACACGTTAAAGCTTCAACCCATCGTGAATAAATTCGCTTCGCATGTACTTTATACAAAACATACAAAGAGAATAAATTGGATAATTGATTATATAGCTACGGTGTGAAGAGAGCAATAGTTTTTTCATAAAACTCTTGATGTTACTCTTAATCTATACTACTATACTAATATTATAAAAAGAAAAGATTTGATTTGTTACCTCGGAAATCATCCCTTAAGGGGGTGAAAATGGGGATGAAAGTTTGTATGAGGAAGCAATCTAGGAACGAACCCGAGCGAAGCGAGGGTAAGTCGCTAGTATATATAATATTAGCGAAAATACTAGCGAAGTCGCCCTCGAATCGCTCTGATGATCCCTAGGTACGATTTTGTTTGTAATTTCATGGGTTTCAAAGGTTCGTGGAATAGTGGCAAGAATGCTAGCCGCATTCCCCCGATGAACGGCAACACCGATTCTTTGGGTGAAAAACGAGCCAGCTCTTCTATCACCGGTAGAAGCGATAAGACAAGACATCTGTGTTATGTTTCTTAAGACGTGTTTAGCACTCTGACTCCACGATTCTACAGCAAATGATATTAAGGCATAATTTTGACTAAGGAAGGCGTATTTATACAACTTAAGTAGTCCAGCCATTTCCTCCGCGCCTCCTACTTATTACATATTTATTTATAATATATCCTTGGGTTACTAGAATTCATCCAAGTTTTATATTATTTGAATAGTAATATATAATTAAAATAAAATAAGATATAGAAAAAAGTAGAGTTGAATCTCATTTAAAATTAAAACTCTCAGACAACAAATACCTACAGTGTAATAGATTTTTCCCGCAGTAGCGATGTCAAAACAATCTGTCCCCAGAGAGTTTATTTATTCCAGCGTAAATATTTGCAATGCAACATCGATCGGGTCGAAGTTTCCACCTCACCAGTTAACTCGTTAACAGGTATGTTACTCAAAGGATTAATCAGTATAAAAAAGTAGTGTTACCCAACTTTTTATGACAGGTGGCCCACTTCGGTGGGCGGTGGTAGGTTTAATGGGGCTGCTCCGGGTACCTCTCTGGTGTAGCAGAGTTGACTGTGGAACAGCCCCATTGGTTTGGTGGTCTGCCTAGCGTTTAGGCAGACCTGCCGCCGGGGCGCCGTAGTAGTTATGCGCAAGCGATCCTGCGGCGTCCCACTAAGGCGGGGGGAAGGGATGTCGGGTTTTAGTGGGTAGTACCGGCTCTTCTAGCCGGTGAGCCCCACATAACCACCTGGGGGATCAGGTGGTATGCGTAAATGCATTTCCCGACAATAAAAAAAAAAAAAAAAAAAAAAAAAAAAAAAAAAAAAAAAAAAAAAAAAAAAAAAAAAAACTTTTTATGACCAATTTTAAAATTTATTTTACCGCTAAACATTTTTTTTTATAATTTAATCCATAAGAACAACTGGATCGATTCATATGATTTTTGATTTGTTAAATTTATCTCCACCCTGAATAGCAAAATAAGGTAAGTCACGAGTATAATATAAAAATAAAAGCGAAATACCTCTCACTGATTAATCACAAGAAAGCATTTTCGTCGGTTCACTCGGTTTCGATCTAATAAAAAAATCGGATAAATTCAAATCTAATTCCGCCGCATGAAACGTAAGTTTAAAATTCCAAAAAAAATCTCCTATACTTGTACTATAAGACATTGATACTTACCAAACTTCATAATTCTAGGTCAATGGGAAGTACCATATACGGTTTTGATTCCTATGGGAGTGTTAAAAAATGCGGCATAAACGGCCGTATCTTTTGATTGCGTTGATTTAGAAGTATGATTTTTTCACAACTCCAAAGGATTGCAGATTTGAGTATTTGATATTAATTTTAACTTGACACCTCCACGCGTTCCTGAGTAAATTGCTCTTGACAGACAGTCGGACAGCGAAGTGATCCTATAACGTCTCCTTTTTACATTTGAGGTACGGAACATTATAAGCAGATACAATGCAATTAAGCAAAATGATTATAATAAAGCACATAATAATTACAATATATTTTCTTTAGCACTCAGTAGATTAGATATCTAATAACATAATGGTCACTTCAGAATAATTTAGCAAATAACGCTAAAGTACAGTCATTATGTCGTTAGCTGTAATATTAAACTTTATGTGATACTTGAGGCTTGATCAATATTGTAAGAGAGTACTAATATCTTTTCGTAGGTATACGTTGGTCACAATGAAGGCAAAGTGGTTGCAAAATTAATTGGTAGATTTGCTATTGTAGGTTCGATTATAGTAATACCGAAAGTACATTTTATTTAACATATATTACATTACATATTATTCCGTGTTATTTTTATTATTTTTCGCTTCCAGCGTAATGTATTCTATCTCATTCACTCGCCGGCTTAATCCTATATATTTATGTATTTGTCTCTTTCTCGTGACGCATTTTCATTTTATTGAGTTTCAAATCATAACGATTCTAAAGAATTTTCACTTCAAAAATCCACTTTCAAGACTAATTGTAAACTAAAAAGTTTTCGAGATTAAGGTATTATTATATACATATTTTTGAATAATAAAAGTTCCTTTTTTGTTTCTTTTTTTATTATTTGATAGGAAATTCGCTAACTTTCACTTCCACGGGCTTCCTATTACGGTTAAAGAGAACTCTTCAAAGTTCAAGAAACCCTTTAAAGGAGGTCAGATGGACATACCAGCGGACATCGTAGAACTAATAAGGGTTTCAACGAAACTTTTGGGAGCGTAAACTTAAAATGTTACATGTAGCACATTTATTCGCCATCTTCCATACATACTCGTATAAATAAAATTGAACTGTCTATTTGTGATTTCAAAATAGCTATTCAATAGATATATACCTAATACATTTATTTATATGATACCAGTACCTAAGCATCCCTGTTTAATTTTTTTTTTTGTATATTGAAGGAGTTTGTAGGGCTATATATATATATATATATATATATATATATATATATATATATATATATATATATATATATATATACGGCGCAACGGACAGCCCTCTGTGAAGAGGGATCGTAGTCCCGGAATGCGTAGCGGTAACTTCTCAACGTGATGAAATCCTCGGACCAGTGAGGTCGCTCCGCGAAACCTGTGAAGTTCCCAGTAAACTTCTGTGCTTCTGGGCAGAGCTTGGCTGGCTAAAGAGAACTGGGCCAAGATTCGCAACGGACAAAGGAACAAAAGAGAGTCTATGTGCGGAAAACGAGTCCACTTTATGTTACATCCCAAAAATATTCAAGCGATAAGGGAAGCGAGGATAACTCGCTAGTATATTAATAAGTATTGTACCATAATAATTGTTGGAAACTGATTGAGAAATTGGATATGCTTTAACAAATTTGTCTTTCATCTTTGTGTACTATTACATTATGTTAAAAAATAGATATAAATTACGCTATTGTGGACAATTCAAGATTAATTTTAATCATTTACGTATTAATTTCTAAAACATTAATTACAATATTTTATTGATAACCTATCAAGGCCTAAATTGATACCTATCTTTCGATTGTTTTGTTATCTGTGATAAATATTTTACGGACAAACAAAACAAACGAAAATTCTAAAAACTATAGATTCAGCCTCTGTATCGATAATAATGACTATTTCAATAAGGTTATCCAAAAAATATTTAATGTACAGATTCGACTCAGCTAGAATTTTATTATATAAATAGAGTATTTTTAAGAAAAAAATCCACCTTGAAAGGTTTAATGATTCTCTCAAATGCTTTTTATGTCGGTGTACTTTTTTAGTTAAAAAGGGATATTTTATAAGTACATTACATACATTACATGTTTTTGAACTCGAATAACTTTATTAAAATACTTCTTTTATGTTAAGGTATTAAGAGTAAAGTATCACTTGTAAAAAGTGCCACTTAAATACGTTACTTAACAGGTGTTATACAATAAAAAGTATTAAAATGTGTACAAAATAACATGTAATACAAAATAACAACAAAACTTTTTCAAGCATTCAAGAAGTGTATAAGAACATATATAAATAATAATAAAATATACTTGTATTCAGCCCTTTTTAACGTCCCACTGCTGGGCACGGACCTCCCTTCAGTACGAGGGGGATCAGGCCATAGTCCACCACGCTGGCCAAGTGCGAGTTGGTGAACTACACATGTCTTTCTAAAACTTGCTAGATTCTCTCAGACATGCAGGTTTCATTACAGTGTTTTCCTTCACCGTAAGACAAGTGATAATAATGTTGGAAATGATTCGTACATGAAAATATCAGAGGTGCGAGACCCGGGATTTGAACCCGCTTCACTCGGTTTCCTAAGCGAGCGCGTTACTACTACAACCTGCTACAACTGCCTTAACAAATACACATGCCTTAAATATACTTTTTTTATTGTATCCATCCCCGAACTAAGCTTGGTGTAAATTTTACAGATATACAGGCTTAACATCAAGATGTTTTTTACAAGGTAGAAAAAGCGAGAGTTTTATGACTAATTTAATAATATTCACCCCTTTTGTGAATCAAATCTGCCAACGTCGCAACAAAAGGTACTTGTATTATGTTTTTCTTATAGCTATGCAGTATATCTTCTTCAACAATTTTTATGGTTAGTTTATTGTAAGCACCTGAGCGACAGAGATTCGCTCGGCGTAGGCACTCGTTCAGTATGTTATCATCTATTGGCTACAATACAAGTACCATAAACATTTACGAGTTGTCGATATATGACATTGTCAGCATCAGAACAGATAGAGATACGAAATATAGTACTAAAAACTAAGCTATTTAGGCCGGCCGCAAATTATAAGATTTTTTCTGTTAGAAAATTTTTAACGCCAGCCACTTTGCTTATATGTTTTGGTTTAGACTCCGTATACTATCAGGATTCTGACGTGTCTAATGTCCGTTTCTGATGAGTCCCGGATGTCGCCGATAGGACGTCGGAATTTTTCGGATCAGAACGTTGGAGGGCGCGCTCTCTATACATTTTTTAATAGAACCCGCATACTTATCAGAAACTCGCATCAGTTGTCAAACGGATGCCGCGAACATAACTCAGACTTGCTGGAGCAAAGTCTCTGGTGGATCTGCGTAGTGATACCGGCGGACACTAGAAATTTTCTGACAGAAAAATCTTATATTTTGAGGCCGGTCTTAGCACGATTTTTGCATTGAAAACGAGTTTAGAGAAGTGAAAGATTTAAAAAAAATTATATCTCAAAGGGGTTAAATAGGGGATGAAAGTTTATTTGAATGTGTGAGAAAATGGTACAAATCCAATGGAAACTCCGCTAATAACCTTAAAATCTGTAATTTATCTTATAAGACCAAAAACATATTAATTAATTCATTAATTTTATTAATTCGTTAATTTTATTAATTCGTTAATTTAAATAATTAATAGATTCAATTAATTAAATTAATTATTTGCAATGATTAAATAAAGTTTATTATACTAGCAACTTGTCCAGACTTTGCACAGATGTAAAGCTACTTTCATATTACTGACTCAGCTGTATTCTGTTTTAAGACTGAATTATTGTAAATTATCTATGTAAAAATAATAGGCAATGGCAAAAAAGTTCATTAATTTAATTCGAATAAAGGGATATTGCATTAAAAAACACGTGCTGTTTAAAATTTTCAGTCATTAAAATTTACACTGTTAATTTATCATTTGGTTGAAAGAGCTAAAGGTATATAATGAATAAATAATTGGAATTCGTTTATGCGGAACCTCCTATTGGTTGACAAATGTAATTAACTTTTGCAATGATTAATGTTAACTACAGTTTTTATACTAGTGACTTACCCTGACTTTGCACAGATGTAATATTACTTTCATATTACTGTAAGCTACGAGACTTGTATTATGGATACTAGATATATATAATTTTAAATACACACATATTATAAATATGAGCACCCATCACTACAGTACAAACATTTGTGCTCATCACACAAATGAATGCCCCCAGCGGGACTCGAATCCACGACCGCTGGCATGGCAAGCAGGATCACTACAAACTGAGCCAAACGTATCGTCGTACAAATTAAGACTGAGTTCTTTTAAATTATCAATATAATAAATTAAAAATTAAAAAAAAAACCCCGACCATCTTAGACCGATTTTCATCAAACATAGCTCAGAACTCTCCCGACTAATTCACTTTTTAAACAAAAAAAAAACAATATTAAAATCGGTTCATCTGTTCGGGAGCTACGTACTACAGACAGACATACACACGCACGCACACGCACGCATATGCACACAGACACGTTAAACTTATAACAACCCGTTGTTTTTGCGTCGGGAGTTAAAAATAGGCAAAGACAAAACAGTTCACAACCTTTTTCTCCTCTGTTTGTCAATCTATTTTCTTTTCTTGTTACGGTAGATCGGGTTTGGGATCACTCATGAATTAATTATTTTTACCCTTCGAGATACAATTATGTTTGAAGATATGTTACTATCAGTGAGTCTTATAAAAATTATCTTTACGTATTACACATAAAAAAAGCGTAACAGATCGCTGTCTGTATATGGAAGATATTTGAGAAAAACTATTATTACTGGTCTTTATTAACGCAATAGAACCTAAAACAAAGATTTTTAGAACTTCTGTCTGTTTGTGCGTGGTAATATCAGAAACGGCTTAACCGATTTGGGTGCGGTTTTAACTAAAGTATTGGTAAACATAAAATCGAACCAGCACACTCCGCAAACAAATATTAAATTATAAGCAAAATCACGTGCTAAACCCAGTTTTATATCTAAATAGAAACTTTGTCTCGTTGAATAGCTCGTTAAAATTGCAAATATACTTTACTCCTTGTCGCTATCGAGCTACGAAACTAGAAGTTCAAAGTTTAAAAACTAATAGGGGATGCAGTAAAATTGTATTTGAAAGTTCTTAATTTATTTTGCCTCTCCAAACAGGCGACTTGAAATGAGATGTTAATTGCAAAGAAGCGAGACCAAAATTGCAGAAATATTGCTAGAAAAAAATCTGTGTAAAATTATAAGCTGTTCGGTACTATTGCTGATTCGATTTTATGAGACAAATAAATATATATCAGACTAGTATCACCCGCGGCTCCGCTCGCGTTCAGATGACCATAAACCAAATTCTTAAGTTTTACATATTAGTTTACTCTTAAGATGCAGTTTTTGTATTTTTTCTCAGAAATGAGATATTTTTCCGCGGTAAAAAGTATCCTATATGTTGATCCGGATAACCAGCTATCATCATACCAAATTTCATCAAAATCGGTCCAGTGGTTTTTTCGTGTCGTAAAAACTATAGATTCGAATTCTGTATCGATAATAATGTCTAGTTCAATAAGATTTTCCAAAAAATATTTAATGTACAGTTTCGACTTAGTTACAATTTTATTATATGTATAGAATAATCTGAATAATTATGTGTATTCAGCCATTTTTAACATCCCACTGCTGGGCACAGACCTCCCTTCAATGCGAGGGGATCATCATAATCCATAACGCTGGCTAAATGCGAGTTGGCGGACTTTACATGTCTTAGAAAAACCTGCTATGTTCCCTCAGGCATGCAAGTTTTCCCACGATATTTTCTTTCACGATAAAGCATGATGGTAATCATGTTGAAAATGATTCGCACATTAAATAACAGAGATCGGGACCCGGGCTTTGAACTCGCTTCTTTTTGTTTAACAAGCAAGCACGTTACCACTGGGCTACCACTGCCTCGTTAAAATTTATAAATAATTTTAAAAGCTTATTGTAATGTAAAATCCTGATAATAAAACAATAATTGATAATGAAGTCAGGATGTAGATAACGAAAATCTGCAATAATACTATACTTCTAGTAAATATTTGGCGTTAGGCGCTAGGTTTATTCGATAAGTTTTGAGTTCTAGTTGCATAAAATGTTTGTTTTTTTTTTAGTTTTTTTTTAAACTATATTTTTTTACATACCACTGAAAATCTAGAAGGTTCTATATAATATAATAAATTGTATTTTGTATACAAATGTATATTATACTCGTACAGTTTTAGTTTTCTTAGAAATAAAATGTGCATTCGCAAATAAAAGAGTGAAAATTAATGATTTACATACTGACATTTAATTTAAATTTTGAATATGTAAAATTGACGATTTAAAAATGCTTTTAAAGTCTATTTGAATAAAGTATATTTTGATTTGATGTTCATAAAAGATCTGAATGTATTTAGGAATGCCTTCACCCGCCCACTTTACTGGGCATACTGATGTTTCTCTTGGTCTTAGATCATAATGTTTATTTAGGTTTGTTGCTTATAAATTTGACGAGTTTGCAGTTTGCAGTGACCCTACTTGTTGTGCGAGCGGTCGCGGGTTCAAGTCCCGCTGGGGGCATCCATTTGTGTGATGAGTCATGGCTGTGTATATTTATTTAAAAGTTATATAATATTATGTGTAGTTTTTTCAACTATCTGGTATCCATAACGCAAGCCTCGTAGCTTGCCATGGAACTAGATAGTGCTGTGTGTTAATGCCCCAACATATTTATTTATTTATCTATTCAGCTTAAATTTAAAAAAAAAACAAATGAATAAAAAAGTGTAACGTCTTTATTTTTATTGACGGGAAAAATGCTCATGAAAGGAAATAAGAAAAAAATGATGAAGTGTGTATGGAATTCAATAAATTAATAGCCTAAAACTATCTACAGACGATCCCGCGTTGATTGGTCAAAGTTCCATACTGATATGGTCCTTTTAACGTGATGGCCTGACAAAGGAAAAGTCGTATTTCTCTTTGTATGTTACGTGATATGTTTGCAAATTGTGACCTGATTTTCTGGATTTTTATTTAATAAATAGGTCATAATAGGGAATATGCGTGATTTTTTTATACAATAGCTTACATTGTTATATAATTGTAAAAAAATATTCAGCTTCAAAAACTAAAATTTAGTATATTTTTTTAAATATTATACTGATACGGATAATTTAAACGCCCGCCATTTCGCGCACTTGGCCAGACGTCACACAGAAAAATAATAAAAACGACACAATTTGTAGTGAACAAAATCGCTAATCACTCTGTTATATACTTTGACGTCATATTCGGTCTGACCAATGGCGCTCGTTTCAACTACTTTGAATTTCCCACCTATATTTGTACTTTTTAATAATTATTTTCTCAATCAAAAAGTAATTACATTAAAAAATATTAATATAGGCCTAATTCAAAAGCAATAAAGATTATAAAAAAAATATTTCACCTTTATTTAAATCACACGCATAAGGGTGACTCCATATAAATAATTATGAGGTTTAAGATATTTACTTACCAAAAAAAGATCACTTACATGTAAAAATTCAAATAACATAAAGGAGAGAATTTTATACAAAATCTGGTACTTTGCATGTCCTTATGTAGTTTTTCAATCTTTTCTTAAAGATATTTAAAGATTTAGACATTTAGCAAAGAATTCTAAAGCTCTGTTCCTTTGAATGTAATGACGACATATTTACCTCAGTTTGTAGTGACCCTACTCGCTGTGCCGGGTCGCGGGTTCGAGTCCCGCTAGGGACATTCATTTGGGATTGCTAGTATAGAATAAAAAGTATTATATATATATATATATATATATATATATATATATATATATATATATATATATATATATATATATATATATATATATATATATATATATATATATATATATATATAATACTTTTTATTCTATACTAGCGACTTACACTCGCTTCGCTCGGGTGCATCCTGAGATAGGCGGCAGAGCTGGGTACGCGGATTTCGTTCACAATTTCATGAATCTTTAAGTACATATTTATCTGCGGAATTCTATTACTTTTTCTAAAATAACGACGTAGAGTAGCAGAAGTTACTCCTTATATTAAGTATGTGCTAGTATAGTAAATCGGACCAGTTGGTTAAAAGATTAGCCGGAACAAACAGACAGACCGACAAACATTTTTAAATTTTGTTTTTTTTACGTCAAAATAGAATGACGGATCGGCGTAAATTTTTGTGTGGAGATAGTTGGAGGGCTAGAGAGGTACATAGGCTATTTCCACGGGATAACACGTTATAATACAACTCACAACAACTCATTATAGCTATTTATAGTATATATATTACATATATAATATATAATCTATAGCGAAAGTGAGTCGCTAATAATTTTTATAATTGCATATTATAAAAGATGTTTTATCGTGTTCATAATAATATTTTTAACATGTTCAATATTAACACTGCCGTAGGAAGTATATTTTTATTTTTCCATTCTTACATGCTATTATTAAAATTCCTTTCTGTATACACATTTTAGTCTTACATTTTGAGCTATACTTTTTAATTTTAAATATTAGCTAAAATCTTGTGATATTGGATCGCTTAACTATAATTGCATATTAAATTCTACAGAAAAGATACTATACTAGTACGCGTACTACGAGTATATCTATACATATAATAAAATTGTAACTAAGTCGAATCTGTACATTAAATATTTTTTGGAAAATCTTATTGAAATAGTCATTATTATCGATACAGAGGCCGAATCTATAGTTTTTAGATTTTTTGGCTGTTTGTTTGTTTATCTTGTACTGCATCACGAGGAAACTACTGGACAGATTTTGATGAAATTTGGTATGGTGATAGCTGGTTATCCGGGTCAACACATAGGATATTTTTTACTGCGGAAAAATATTTCGTCTTTGAGAAATTTGTACAAAACGATAAAACGTAAGTAGGGACGAACCCGAGCGAAGCGTGGGTGAGTCGCTAGTATTACATAAGACATTAAAAAAACTGAAATTTATTATATACTATCAATTCACCCTCACTTCGCATGGGTTCGTATACCAGATAGTTAGGAATGAGATAATTTCCCGCTATAAAAAGTAGCTTATGTCACTCTCTAGCCCTCCAAATATCACCACACAAAAAATCACGCCAATCCGTCACTCTGTTTCAACATGAAAAAAAGACAAACATATAAACAAACACACTTTCACGTTTATAATATTATAAGTATACTAGCGTTGCCCGCGGCTCCGCCCGCGTTCAGATGACCAAAAAACCAAATAAAATAGCGCTAGTGTTATTTTTTTCAACACAGGCTAATTTAATAGTTTTTGCCTTATTAAGTAAGTTATCTTGCTAAAATATATATAGTATCATTGTAATTTTATTCTAACAAGTTTTTGTATTTATCCCAGAAATGAGAATTTTTCACGCGGTAAAAAGTGTCCTATATGTTGACCCGGATAACCAGCTATGACCATACTAAATTATATCAAAATTCCTCCAGTAGTTTTTCTGTGATGCGGTAACAGACAGACAGACAAAAATTCTAAAAGCTATAGATTCAGCCTCTGTATCGATAATAATGTCTATTTCAATAAGATTTTCCAAAAAATACTTAATGTACAGAGATTCGACTTAGTTAGAATTTTGTTATATGTATAGACTAGCGGACACGACAGACGTTGTCCTGTCTACACGTCTTTAATTTGAAAATTTCAAACTTTTTGGACAAAATTGTGAATCTAAACCATTCCCAGATCCCCTTGAACACACACAAAAAATTTCATCAAAATCGGTCCAGTCGTTTGAGAGAAGTTCAGTGACATACACACTCACAGAAGAATTATATATATAAAGATAAGTATGAATGTATATAGGTCAAAGTTTATATGTACATACATATGTGTATATTTGTTACTTCTTCACAACAAAAATAATTTTTAATAATAATTGGACGGATTTGGATGAAATTTAGAACACATAAAGACCTGGAGTAACAAATTGGCTTCTGTTAGGTACTTAGAGACTCATTTGAGTGGAGTGGAAGTCGCTAGTTTTAATTATAAATACTAAAATAACACGATAACTCCAATGGATCTATTTTATTCTAATATTAAAGAGGTACTAAAGCCTTAAGAAATAAGGAATAGCATCTGCTTATTTATTAACTGGCTTTATCCACAACTTCCTTCGTGTAGACCAACAATAACGAATTATAAAGGCAAAAGTTTCATACAAAGTTTAACACCAGGGGAATGTCAGGGGGTTCCCCTCTTGAGATATAAATATTATGAAAATATTTTCTTAGAAATCCCTTATATTATATCAACTATCTAACTAAATATAATACTACTTAATTCGATTCAAAGAGTCCGTGATTATACAGTTAGCACCTGTGCGGCCGAGCTTTGCTTGACGTTATTCAGAAAATATATAAAAATTGCATTTTTTTCAGAAACTTCACCTATATAGATAAACTTAAAAATCAAAACCTTATCTAAATACAAAATTCGATCCAAATCGTTGGAGCAGTTTCCGAGTTACACGAAATAAATTTATATACATACATACATACATATATTATTCAAGAATTGCTCATTTAATATAATATGATATATTCGCATATATTTATTTTGTAACCTTTAAAATTTTATTAATCTTTTATTATGCAGAAAAGTATATATTTGAACTTTATAGGCCAATAAAGATAGTATATTGGTGTATTGATACGTGTATATGATTATAAGCCTGCTTTGAAATGCGAGTGCGTATTCTCCATACAAATGTGCAATACACTTTTATTAGTCACTAGCGACTCACCCCTTTTCCCTGTTCGTCCCTAGTTACGTTTTAACTTTTAACGTTTAGTATAGATTTCTCAGAGATGAGATATTTTCCCGCAGTAAAAAGTATCCTATATGTTGACCCGGATAACCAGCTATCATCATAATAAATTTTATCCAAATCTATCCAATGGTTTTCTCGTGATTTGTTCTCAGACAGACAGACCGACAAAAAATTTAAAAACTATAGATTCGGTCTCTTAACTCTTAATAATGACTATTTCAATAAGATTTTCCAAAACATATTTAATGTAGAAATTCGACTCAGAATTTTATTATATTTATAGATAATGTTTCTTTTATTACAAGCTTTTACTTGAAAGCTTACACGCGGTCCTTATTTATTTAGTTTTCAATTGTGTTATTTTCTACTACATAAGAAACAGTCTACAACAAACGTTTGTCTTGTCCTTATCCCACGCTACGAGGTGTCTATACAAAATACTAGCTTCTTTTACTTCCCTGTCTCAGCCGTTTTCATAGCAACACGCCTTTCATATATCCATACTTTTATCAGTCCGCCTCTACTTTTCAACCGACTTCTTTAAAAAGGAGGAGGTTGTCAATTTTTGTTTTATTTGTAAGTGTATACTTCCAATTTGGTCCCATTCAAATTTTAAATAAAAATACCACCCCCAAGAGTGGAGTAATAGCAAATGAAAATTTTGCCTACTTCTAATTGTCACATTAGTATCAATTATTCCTTTGTGGCTTTACTTAAGATAATTTAATTTTTTGTTACCTTTTAAATAAAACTATCTTTTCGGATTATTTCGCGGATTTATTTTGATTTTTGGTTCCTGACGTTTCGAATGCTTTACAGCATCCATGGTCACGGGAGAGACTGAGGTGTTACATGTCTTGAAGGTATAGTTGTACTATACCTTCAAGACATGTAACACATACATATTATAAATATAAACATCCATGACTGGAGTACAAACATGCATGCTCATCACACAAATGAATGCCCCCAGCGGGACTCGAACCCGCGACCGCTGGCACATCAAGTAGGGTCATTACAAACTGAGCCAAAGGTGTCGACAACAAAAATATATTATTGTAAAGCTTTTACAATAATAATAATAGTAGAGACGTGCGATTTTTTTTAATTTGCATTGCAAAATGCCCGCCATTTTGAAATTCACCATCTTAGTTTTTTTTATTATTTGTTGTTATAGCGGCAATAGAAATACACGCTCTGTGACAATTTCAGCCCGATAACATATATAACCCGCTGACAGACTGACGAAAGAACAGCAGAGGCTTAGTAAAAGGGTCCCGTTGGCACCCTTTGGGTACGGAACCCTAAAAAAAGTAAAATTCGTTACTAATATTAATCATAAGCCAAGAGTGTTCACTATACACACTTTGTTTATGATTTTATTACAAAATTACTACGCAACAGGTAATTAAGATAAATTTTGCTAAAATGTAATTTTTGGTTGGAGAGAAACAGTTGCTTGTAATCTAGATACTTAATGTTGCTAATATTGTTAATTAATTACTTTCTAATTAATAAAAAATAAATAAGATGTAATTATACCGCCTTTAAGAATAAATTTTGTTTTTGTAATTTCTAGCCGATTTTCGTTATTTTATCTTTTCTTTTTAACTACCGACGCAAAAACGGCGGCATGTTGTTTAAGTCTGACGTGTCTGCATGTGTGTGTGTGTGTGTGTGTCTGTCTGTGGCATCGTAGCTCCCGATCAGATGAATCGATTTTTTTTTTGTTTGAAAGTGTTTGTCTGTCCGTCCATTACCTTTTCACGCATAATCCACTGAACCGATTTAGATGAAAATTCGTGTGTAGATAGTTTGTGAAATCATTTCTTGAGAGAGTGAAAAGGGGGATGGAAGTTCGTATGGGAAATCAAATTTTTTTTAAGTAAGGCATATATTTTTTTTTAAATACTTACCTACTTTTCTATACCTATGTACAAATATGTATATTGTATATAGTCTATCTATTCCATACTAATCGCTAAAACGTACTTAACTCGACCGAAGCAGGGTTGAGTCGCTAGTATACTAATAACAATCAAATTCATTTAAAATTATATAGCTGTTAATATAATAATTATGGAATTGAAAGAATATAATCATCTTTTTTAAATTTCATTACCAATTTTCAACATTAAATCACAATTTCACGTATAATTAAATTGCATATTTGATGCAGCTCGCTCTAATAGCGACCAAATGGTTCCAATCACGACGAATAACCATAATTCTGTGCGTTTCCATGAATGGAATTATTTAACAAATGGTAATGATCGAAATGTAATAATAAAAATTATTAAACAAAATGCTATTGCATTATTTACTAGCTACTTATTTTATCTATACATATAAATAAATTTGAAGTGTCTGTTTGTTATGTCGAAATAATAGCTTTTTACTATATGCATATGAAATTACAAACGGTACTTATATGAAAAACACAATTTTTAAAATTTTTGTCTGTCTGTTTGTTCTGGCTAATCTCCGAAACGGCTGGACTGATTTTGACGGGGCTTTTACTAGCTAATAACTAGATATATAATCTTAGAGGTATATTTTATCACTACTTTTCACTTTGAATTCACTAACACTAATGTCCTTTGCCTAGCAATCCCACTTCTATTCTTTGCAAGGAAAGTAATTTAAAAAGTAAACGTTATCGAAGTGGAGGATGATTGTTTCCGTTTTCACGACGTCGTTATCTATGTTGTATTCTTTAGAAAATAGACGTTTTTAAAACTGTAAATTGCCAATGTTGCTAGAGAATAGACGTTTGTGCCTAATCTATACAGATAAATAAAGTTGAAGTGTCAGTTTGTAATGTCAAAATAAGAGCTTTTTACTAAATTTAGTCTCATAAATATAGTGATTTTTAGATACTGGCAACTTACCTCGCTTCGCTCGGGTGAGTCCCTAGGTAGGTAAGTTTTAATTTTTTAAACGAAACACTAATTCCTTTTCTAAAATAAAAGTAGCCTAAGTTACTCCTTATAAAACCAGCTATCCGCCAGTGAAAGTCCCGTCAAAATCAGTGTGTGTGGAACAAACGGACAGACAGACAAACAAAATAAAAATTGTATTTTTCATATAAGTACCGTATATATATGCATACACTTTGCCAGTGAAGCGATCTATGACTTGATACCAGAGAGACGTACTGATACCAGCTCGTTTTAAATAAAGGTCCATGCTCAGTGGGATGCGAGAAAAGGATAAATTATTTATTATATCGACGATCCAAAGATCTAAAGATCTATCTACAGTTGCTCTCATAAGAATTATATTTGGTGATAGCAGACTAAATATACTTACTGTAGTACTCTCATACCATACACATAGAACGAATCCCTTTATGTAAGTTACTTTAACTTTTTGTAACTTAGTTATATAAATACTTCGATAGTCAAAATTATTTCTTAAACTACTTGCTGTAAAAACTCTTTCCTTATACAGTCAAAAGTGCTAAAAACTTCTTAAAAAACAAAACACCTCGTCTTATCGCCTCTACAGCTGGCTGGTTATCGCCCATGAATAGCATTGCCACTGAGTAGGGTAATGTAATAATTAGCATTCTTGCTATAATTCCACACGAATAAAACTGTAAATTAAGTATAAATATTTTATCTAGTACTTCATATAATTGGACTACTATTCATAATTAATGCAAAAGTTTGTATGTATGTAAATTTTAGTATGTTTGTCTTTCACGCTGTAACGGGTTGACAGATTTGGATGAAATTTAATGCCCAGATATAACCTGGAGTTACACATAGGCTATCTATGGATGCTTGCAAGCGAAGCATGGGTAAATCACTAGTAATTCTATAATGGAATTTTAATTTTGAGTTTTATTTCTAAGGGCTTTGCGGCAAATGGTTTTTGATATGCCATACGGCATTCTAATTAAAACATCATGCTTCCACGCTTTACTCCAATTAGGATTTTAAATCAAACGATTTCGCTAAACCGATTTTATGTATATTCAGAAATTAGCTTTCTATGTGTAACCTTTATTGATATTTGTTCAAATAACATTCAATATGAGTCTGAACAAATAAAGAAAAGAAATAAAATTTGGAAAAATTGCTTTTTGTTTACGTATAGTTCAAGTACTTAAGTTCGATTTTTTTAACTTTAATAACTCGTTATTAGTTTCTAAATCCCAGATAAAATATATTTAAATTTATTTTAAAGTATTTACATATACCTATCTTTTTATTGCATGTAAAATATTTTACGGGAAAATTTTGATATAACTGAATATACCAATAGCTTATAACACTCATTGCTAACGTTTCTTTTTATTTATTGACGACACGTTTGGCTCAGTTTGTAGTGACCCTACTTATTGTACCAGCGGTCGCAGGTTCGAGTCTCGCTGGGGGCATTCATTTGTGTGATGAGCATGAATGTTTGTACTCCAGTCATGGGTGTTTATATTTATAATATGTATGTATTTAAAGCTATATATGTGTAGTGTATCAACTATCTGGTATCCATAACACAAGCCACGTAGCTTACCATGGAACTAGATGCTGCTGTGTATGAATGTCCCAACATATTTATTTATTTGTGAACAAAGGTAGGCCCCATAGTTATTGTGGTCTACTTCTTCACCCATCGGGGCGTCGTGATTGAAAGCGTAAGCCATGCTGTGACACCTCATTAAGAAGGGAGGTTCCGTTGAGTTATATAGGGAAGTACTGACTTTTCTAGCCGGTGAGTCCCACACCTGTATGTAAGCAGGTGATATGCGTAAATGCATTACCCAACAAAAAATCCCATGGACTATCTATTTACACTAATTCTCTAAGGGTATAACTATATGTTTTAAAGTTATTTGAAGTAAGGACATTTTATCTATCTTAAATATAATAAAATTTTGAGTGAAATCTGTACATTCAATATTTTATGAAAAATATTATTGAAATAGTCGTTTTTATCAATATAGAGGCTGAATCTATAGTTTTTAGAATGCCTCAGTGGTGTAGTGGCTAGCATGTACGGCTACACACCGGGAGGTCCTGGGTTCGAGTCCCGGGTCGGGCCAAGTTTAGTTATTGATTCTTTCTGTATAGTAAGTCTCAGTAACAGCCAGGAGTTGGGAAGTTGGCGGTGTTTCACCCCCGTGCCTCGGAGAGGACGTAAAGCCGTCGGTCCTGCGCCTTAACTCTCACCGGTCGTGTCGAGTGGTCGTCCCACCGGAGTATGAGAGTGATAGAAATAGAGAGTGCACTTGTGTCTGCGCGTACACTTGAGCACTATAATATCTCCTGCGCAGTTGGCTAATCTCAATGAGATTGGCCGCCGTAGCCGGAATCGGCTAGGAGAACATCATTATCATCAGAATTTTCGTTTTTCTGTTTATCTGTCTGTGACCGCATGACGAGAAAACCACTGGACGGATTTTGATAAAATTTGGTATGATGATAGCCGGTTATCCGGGTCAACATATAGGATAGGTAGTTTTTACTGCGGGAAAATCTCTGATAAATCTATATTAAACCTTAAACGTTTATAATTAAATGCATTGAAATTAAAACAAGCCAAAAAAAGTGTACCTACGTCATATTATGTTATCATGTCACGTAGACCCGAATTAACATTTAGAAACTTAATATGATATCAAAGTAACAGTTCCGGAAATGAGAAACTCTTCCAATTGGCATCAGAAGCTGGAATGCGGAAATATCTATAGAAATGAAATAGCTCGCTAACTTTGTAAATAAACTGTGTCCTCACATTGTGTATAGTGTATAATATTTTATGCGCTATGAACGAAATTCTATGTAACTGCATTTGGGTTTTATAATAATAAGTACTATTATGGTCGTTGCTGTAATATAGAATTATTATTCTAATCTATTTTATCCATACTAATATTATAAATGTGAAAATTTGTGAGTATGGATGGATGTTTGTTAATCTTTCACACCAGAACGGCTGAACAAAACTTGCTAGAATAGCTCAAAAAATACTTTGTATCCCGGAATAATGTACGTTTCCCGTGGAATAGATTTGTTGTTATCTAGGAACGAACCCGAAGCGAGGCGACAGTGAGTCAGCGACTAAAACTAGCGGGTTTTAAATAAAAAAATATAATTCTAGTATATACATTTGTGTTTAAAGTTTGTATGCCTCTCTTTCTTTGTAACATATTTTTTGAATCTCCGTCAAAAAGTAATATAATATATATAATTGGCAAACTGCCTCCGTGGTCTAGTGGTTAGCATGTACGGCTTCTCAGTAGTAGCCCGAAGTTGGGAAGTTGGCGGTGTTTCACCTCCCTGCCTCGGTGAGCACGTAAAACCCTCGGTCCTGCGTTTTAACTTTCATCGGTCGTGTCGAAGTATCGTCCCATCGGACTTTGAGAGTAAAAGGAATAGTGAGTCCACTTTTGTCTGCGCAGACTGACATACGCGCTGCACTATAATATCTTCTACGCATCTGGCTAGTCTCACGTCATTGAGATTGGCTATTAGGGTAAAAAATTTGATTAAAGGCCTTCCGTCATTGGGTGTTGCTCATGATACGAAGAAACGATGATCGAAGCCTGAACCTTAAATTCTACAAAAAATGGTAGAGTTCAAAGTTGTAGGAATTTTAATTCCACACAACTTTATTCCTATACATTTAGGCCCTAAAGTTAGTAATATAATGTAACACGTACAAATTATGTACGTACGATGTACAAAATAAGTTTGATTAAAATTTTCGTTAATTATAAAGTTAATTAACATTTTCACTTTATAATTTCTTCTTAACTCAATTTATATCCTGACTTCAAAATCACTTTGAAGAAATTATCCTAGCCTTAGAGGTGGAATATTTTCTTAAAATACGGCGATAACAATATGTTTCCGAGAAATCTCATAACAAAAAATCTACACAGAATTAAGTACCTACTTCGTCTTTCTTTTTATTCGATCAAAACTCTTGTTCTACTAAAATACTTGAACTTACTTTTTTCCTAAACTTTTCATTACTTTTTCTAGACTAACTTGACTGTTGGATTACATATCCGTAAAACCGTGAAGGTCCGCTCTTGATTAGAAACTTGCTTCAACCCTCCAAAACTATTTAAAATACACGAACTAAATATATTGTGAGTTCGATAAACAAAAGAAAATTGCTTCCTTCCATGCAGAGTAGAAAACTCATTCCGTACTCAGTATAATAGTGGGTAGCGTAGAACAAACATTTGTATGTAAACTATGCACATAACACAAGATACGCCAGATGTTTCAGCTGCTATTGAAAATAGGGGATGCGAATTTAATTCAAAACCAATATACGGGGAATTAAATTGCATTTTTTTAAAGGATTTTTGTTGTAGTATAGAGCTTATAAGATGATAACCACATTATTATTATAAACTTGCGACGCGCCATTGCTTCGCTCGGGTTTGTCCTTAGGTAGGTTTTAATGCTTAGTATGGAAAAAGTTAGATTTGTAAAATATAGGTATGATGAGTTTTATATCCCTTATTACTTCCCAAACTATCTGCATACCAATTTCATCTAAATCGGTTCAGCGGATTAAGCCTGAAAGAGTAACAGACAGACATAGTTACTTTCGTATTTATAATATTAGTATGAATGTTAAAATTTAAATATTTGTGTATATTTGTTACTTTCACGCCAAAACGGCTAGTTTTGGATAGAATTTATTTAGTACATAAATAGACTTTAATCTGAAATAATATATAAGATTTTAGAATTATTACGTGCCTAAAGTGGTAGTTCTAGATATTAGCGCGTCAAACAAACTCTTTATATATCAGTTAAGAATATTAAGCTTTTAAACAATGATAATTGATAGATTATTAGGCGGATGCTCGTTTTATGGAGAGTGGATCCTATTAAATATTATTAAATTACTAGCGACTCACCCTAGTTCCGCTCGAGTTCGTCCCTTACTTTTTAAAGTTTAGTATAGATTTCTCAGAGATGAGATATTTTCCCGCAGTAAAAAGTTCTATTGGTTAACCCGGATAACCAGCTATCATCAAAATAAATTTCATCAAAATCTGTCCAGTGGTTTTCTCGTGATGCGGTCACAGACATACATATAAATAGACAGACAGATAGACAAAAAATCAAAAAAACTGTAGATTTGGCCTCTTTGTCGATAATAATAACAATTTCAATAAGATTTTCCAAAAAAATATTTAATGTATAGATTCAATTCTGTTAGAATTTATTATATGTATAGATATTATCTACACCGTAATTAAAATTAATCGAATAAAAATCTGCAACAAAACCTAAAAAAAGGGGTTCTAGGTTACTTCAAAAATAAATCTCTACATCTGACGACAATCAATTTGGTCAGTGTACTAGATTAAGTGCAACCCCTAGACTAAGTGTATGAGCGCCCTTTTCCATTTGCAGGGATTTCCGTGTATAGCAATGAAGTAATTAGAAGGCAAAAAATTTTTTTAAACTCTTGACGAGATGAGATATGAGAATTCATAAATTTTTACAACTTATAAACTGACATAACTGCGTATGACACGCATTTGATTTTTTCTTATTTAAAATAAAAATAACAGATCCTTAAACTAAAGGACGTAGAATTTCAAAGGAACTATAGACAAAATGTATAGAAAATTATGACGTCTAAAGAAATTCTTTTCATGTTATATATGTACAAAAACTTTTTCCATACATTGCGTCAAAGCGACGTAGATTGATGAAAACGTGAATAAAGTAAGCGCCAACAGTGTCTTTAGAGGCTTGTTGAATATGAGATATGAATAAAACTGAGATTTTTGAAGCATGACATCAGTCAGTCTATATTAATGAAAAATAAATCTTTTAAGTATAACGTCAAAAAAATTCGATGAGTAGATAGAAAAATTCATTAATTGGACGAGTAAAAATATTTTAATATAAAATATAATATGTTCAATTCAATTAAGTATATTTTTTCGGATTTTTTCGCAGATTTATTGTAATTTTTGGTTCCCGACGTTTCGAATCAAATCAAAATATGTATAATTTATTCAAATAGACTTTTACAAGCTCTTTTGTATCGTCAATTTTACATTTTAAATTTAAATTAAATGTCAGTGTAGTCAGTCATCAACAGTTGCTCTTTTAAAATCTATTTATTATATTTCGAATGCTTTACAGCAATCATGGTCACGGGAGAGACTAAGATTTTAGATGTCTCAAAAATCATATAGTTGTTACAGACAGTCTATGAAAGTATTAAGTATACGACCGTCTGGTGTCATTTGATTTGGAAAGATTACTTTGACTACGCATTAAGTATTGATGTTGTTAAAATTTTGGTAGACAGTGGTTTCAATGATACAAAAGTATCATTGAATCTATTTTTATCTTTTTTCTATATATATATATATATATACTTGTTTTATTGTACGTACGTAAAGATACGATGGGATTGGCAAGTTCTAAAAGGATAAAATGCCCTAAATCAAAATAGATTTAAAAAAAAAAGGTTGCTTTGATAGAGGCAAATCGTCGTGTTCCATAATACTGGAGGAAAATTATTGATAATGTAGGGTTCTCGTAAAAAAGAGTTAGGAGCTCCTTTACATCTTTCTCTATATCTTTTTTGCTTTCAAAATTATAAGTTGAGTAGTTTCGAAGATAAATAGATTTGCTTATAACTATATAATATAGTTTTAGTATGTATTAGATTACATGCTTATATTATATATCCATACTTGTATTTATGTATTTATCTTATATAATATGTATGTAATTAAAATATGTATATGTTTTGTATATTTTCATATATGTATATTAATGTATTCATATATTTAACTTTTGTTTATGTGTCATACTTATATACTTTACTAAAAAAAAATCTGCACTTTCTCTTTCTGTCCCGCTATTTAACACTATTTCGCATATGCATGGGTTGACTGGAAGAGATCTCTTATAGAGATAAGTCCACCTTTGTCCACGTCACTTTCTATGTATTTTGTTTTTTATAACTTATTTGTGCAATAAAGAATATATATAACTAGCCCTTTTATTTGACATGTCACAACATGAAGCTCTTGATAGAATAAGGCGTATGAAGAAAATGATAGCGATGGAAAGCGAAAGAGGTATGTAAAGATCTTAGCGCTTGGCAATCTGATTTTTTCCTACCCTGTGTGTATGGTATAATAGGCTGTGACAGACAGACACACATAGAAATAAGGTTTCATATATTTTCTCTATATAACTAAAATTCTCAAAATATCTTTCCGTTAGCTGTGCCCCGCGGTTTCACCCGCGATAAATTTGTTTGATTATAAACATCAGTTTTACAATAATGTATGGAAGTCTGCCCGATTTGTTGACATTTATGATTACTGCTCCGCTCCCTTGGGTAGTAGCATGATAGTTCCTAGTTCTTCAATAAATAGATTATTTTAAAAGAATTTTTCAAACAAACAAACAGACAAACAAAAAAAGCAAACAAACAAACAAACTGTCTCTTTATAATATTAAGTATAGATTAAGACAATAAATATAAAAAGATATGAAAGATTCCTATATTATTGAGGGGCATTCAAATGTTATAACAGTCCTTGCGAATGGCATAACCATGCTATTTTACCCCATTCGATATTTGATTCGAAGTTGAAAAGAAGGTAAATCGGTCTTGAAACCAAATTATAGTTAGAAATTTTCGATGAGAAAATCGAAAGATGAATATATACTTTTGTATCTCAAAAGTATTTAAAGGGTTTTAAAAGGGTAATTTAAGGGTAAGGGTAGTTATTGAAATCTATCTATATATAAAACAAAGTCGGGTTTGTTAAAACACTTATTACTCGTGAATGGCTAAACCGATTTTCATGATCTTTGTTTAGTTGGATTTCTCTTCACCATGAATAGTAGAATAACTATTAAAACTTCGGAAAAATACACGAAAAAAATATTGAAAAAAAAACTATTCCATACTAGCGTCAAAACGTACCTAAGCGAGTCGCTAATATTACTACTAAATAACACTCCGCTCGTGTGATAGTAACGTCGATAATAAGTAGACATGTACCATTCTGAGTATTATGCCAACATTTGACAGATTCTTATATATAAAAATAAAGCTTAAATATATGTATAAAAGTGTCTGTACATGGAAGACTTTTGGAAAAAACTATTATTGGGGGTCTTTATGAACGCAATAGAACCCATTTTAACTATTTGCCTGTTCGTTTGTGCGCGTTAATCTCAAACGGCTTAACCGATTTGAGTGCGGTTTTGACTAATGTATTTTAATAAACTTTACTTAATATTTAGTTTGTTTTAGTTCAATCGGTTTATAAATAAAAAAAAGTTATTTAAACGAATCCGAGCAAAGCGAGGAGTCGCTAGTTTTAAATATGTCTATTTTTTGGAATTTTTTCACGATTTTATGAATCAAAATGTAAAATAAAACCCCGTAAAAAATGTTTTATTACTTTTAAATGTAGATAATATATACATATTTACTATACGTACAAACTTACATTTTAACTGTTTAACGGCTGTAGGAATACTCCTACAGTTAATCAGTTAGTTTAAAAATTAATTTTAATTTCTTTTTAAATAATATATATATATATATATATATATATATATATATATATATATATATATATATATATATATATATATATATATATATATATATATATATATATATATATATATATATATATATAACACTAATGTGTTATTACGATTCACTATACAATGCAATAAAAATCGTCTTACATTAACCCTTTCAAACAAACAAACTCCTGCTTTCTATATTAGTATATGCATATATTTTAAGGGATGAACAATAAATAAAGAGCCCCAACGGTTTAAGACTTCAATACTTAAGTAACTCCTATTATCTTATATAATACGATTAATGTTAGCTATCAAACTAAAGTTCTAGTTGAGCCCCAACCTTTGGGTCAATTTGTGAAACAGCCCCTGGGGTGCAATAAGATACTATCTCGAGTTCAGTGCAACCGAAATAGAGGAAGGAATTCATTTAATGCTTGTTCTTAATTAAGTTTTCTTTGTTAAGAAAATTGAACTTACAACCACTTATGTAATTACAAGTCACTTACCCTCACCTCGCGGGTGCGTCTTTAAGTACCTAAGAGGACCTAGTCTACTCTGTGTACTAAAAATCCAAATGCAATACACAGCAATATACAGCGTGAAAGAGTTACAAACATACACAAATACTTGTATTTATAACATTATTCGCTCGGGTTTGCCCCTAGGTACGTTTTAACGGTTAGTATAGAATAGTTATACTATATATGTATATATATGTTATGACGAGTTTTATATCTCTTACTTGAGAAATTATTTATTCCCCATATTAAATTTCATGCTACTTTTTACCCCTATATGGGATGATTTCCGGGATTAAAACTATCCTATATCCTTTTTAGGGTCTCAAATTATCTTCATACCAAATTTCATTTAAATCGGTTTAAATATATTTTACCTATGTACAATGTACATATCTAGGTATATAAAAAAAACTGTTTCCATATCATTTTTATTGATAACGCTAAAGCTCGTTAATAGCTAATAAACAAAAAAAGAAAATCAGTTGACAAACAGAAAAGAGAAAGGTACTGATTTATTTTGTCTTTTCTTATTTATACATAGATGATATTATTAACATCTGTCTTGCTGTTGTTAAATTGTTCTCTTAGAATGCTATACACACTATACGTAGACTAAATTGTTGGTCCAAAAGATGTGAAATTGCTTACTCTGCTAGGTACCCTTGCTGTTTGTCTGTGTGTTGATATTAAAAAAGTTTCACGAATTTTCAGTATGAAGATTGCTTATATAGATGGTACATGTGTTTCATTTTCACTTGTAAAATGTCAATATTGCAAATTCAAAGAGATATTATAATAATTACCAATATTTTCACTTTAACATCTGGACAAATTATGAAAATTGATAAAAAAATAGATTTCAATGGGGACGGCATAGGCTACCTTTTATCCCTACTGTACATACCTGTTGTGTGAGTATAGTTGCGCACAAAAATATTTACCTAAAATTATAATAAAAAAAATGTATTATAATTATTCTATACTAATATCATAAAGAGGTACAGTTTGTGAATTGTGAGTTTGTGACGCTGTAGGGGGTAATCTCTGGATATACTGAAACGATTTAGATGAAATTTGGTAAGAAAATAGTTTGAGACCCTGGGAATGACATAGGATACTTTTTATCCCGGAAATCATCCCTTAAGGGATGAAAATGGAAATAAAAGAGAGTTAGTCGCTAGTACACTATAAATCACGATCGTTCTCAGTAAAGAAGAAGTGCATATCACATCACTGAAATAGTTTATTTTCATGCACGTAGAAATACTTTTTTCCCAAATCGAGGCTAAAAGCTCAGCATCACAGTGTTTCCGCTGACAAAAAAAAACGTCTAACGGACAAACGTGAGAGAAACTCGCTGGTAGCTTTAATCGTTTGTAGCAACCGGATATAAATCGAAACTCTCCCAATAAAACATTTACAGTTTTAACTAATATTATTGTCATTTTATATTCCACTTTATTGTAGTAGTATTGATTGGTATCACTACATATTATAACAAAGTCATCCCGATGCATCTGTCTGTCTGCATGTTTATCTGAACGTTATAAACTCAAAAAAAAGTAAAAATAAATAACCTGACAGCATAAAGGCTATCTAAAAAGGTGACAACAAGTTGACGAAGGAATATAGTATTATGCAGTCAGGTTTTAGGTTCATAATATATCTTTTTTATTTACAGATTTTTAGTTTATGCCAATTAGACATTTGAAGTAATATTTAACAATTTTTTATCCCAAATTACTTTGTGTCGAGAAGTCGGGTAAAAAGACCAAATGGGATTTTCATATGGTTTAAACCAATCGACGGAGTGATTCATGAGGAAGGTTTAGGTGTAATTCATCAAGTTTTGTGTAAATTGGCTGAAATATGACGATGTTTGTAAAAGATGTCCGAAAAAATCATACCGACACGAAGGTTAACCAATAGAGTTATATGAAACAATGTATTACAGAATTATTAGTACCGAGCAAAATAAGGGTAAGTACGTTGTATGTAATAGGATGAGGGAGAGAATTTTTTTTCCTCGATTTTTTCCTAAAATTTTTATTTTTAGCTTATAAAAAAAAATAAAAACAAAAAACAATTAAATTTTTCACTCAACATTTTGAGGTGGCCCATTGATTTTTAAAATAAATAATTATTTTTAATTTGAATGATATTGTTTTTCGAGTGTCATGATCATCATCACTATGAAAACCTTCAAGAATTCCCGAATATAGTCATTTTCTACTCAACTTTCGCTGTTATTTGATAGTGAAGTTAAATTAGTTATCAGTTTCCCAAACATTTGTTAGCATCCCATTAAGCCAGACTCTGCTGTACATAACTTTGGTAAGACAATAACATGGATCGTGTCGTTTTTTTCTAATAAAGCATTTATTATCACGATTATGTACAAAAAAGCTTAAAAAGCTCATTTTAATTTTATACCAACAGTTCATTATTCTATTTATAAATGTATTGCTTAAAAACATACATATATTCATTACCATGAATAATGTTACTTCAGGAAATGAAAGACACTGTAGAATTCATTACCCTACAAATAATTGTCTTGCATGTCATTTGGTAGTGTACTAATTTTATTTATTAGTCCCATGGGTTCACGCGTGTTATCTTTACGTCGTATAATTAACATAAAAATACTTAGTATTTTCTGTTGATCAAAATTTCCGTACAGACTTAAATATTTGATCTTCAAGCGATTTTCGTAATATCGACACAAAAGCTAATTATATTGCAAATTACGAGTATAAAACTAAATAAAACTTAAAAAAATGAACGTTATCCAATTGAATTCTATTTCAATACAATTTGCACACTTTTTTTATATGAAACAAGATATTTACAATATATTTTCCCTATTATTTTTTCACTTGTGACCATTTCGTAAGTGAGCTTTCGTCGTCTTTCGTAATAAGGTAATATTTTAATTTTTTTGAGCGGAACCCTAATTATCCTACTTAAATTAAAATAGCCCAAGTTACCCCTTATAACATCAGCTATTTACTAGTAAAAATCCCGTCAAAATTATTCCAACCGTTTCGGAGATAACAACAAACAGACAGACAAATATATAAAAACTTGTGTTTTTCTTATAAGTACCATATATAATTTTATATGCATTTAGTAAATTTTTTTATATCGACACTACAAATAGACACTTCGATTTTATTTATCTGTATAGATGTAAAATAATTGATCATTTTGTTATTAAAAACGAACGGTACAAATCAATTCTACTTTGAAATGCGTCACGTGGAACTCGTTAACGGTTATAATCGTAGTCGACTTTCTCACGTTTTTATTCCTTGGATTTTCCATATTTGGCCTTCATTTCCTTGAAAATATTTTCTAGTTCATAAAAATGAAAGAAAATATTATTTTACAATAAAATTTTGAAAGTATTTTAATAAACTTTTATTCCATGTATTTTTTGAGCTCAAAATGTGTTTGCACTTTGATGAACTTTTCACCACGTACTAATTTTAAAAAATTTTATATCCACCACACTAACAGATCTAGGATAATATTTTTAAAGTTATTTTGGCAAAAATCCAAGGTCTAAGCGAGAACAAAAACGGATAGTGATAATTTAACCAGAAAATTCTTAATAACAACTTACAAATTATTGTTAATTAAACTAATTTAACAAAGAAAATAGTTCTAAGTTATATTTTAATTTATAATTAAGTACCAAAAAAGACTTATCTGTACGTATAATAAAATTCTAATTGAATCGAATCTGTATATTAAATATTTTTTCGAAAATCTTATTGAAATAGTAATAGTCATTATTATCGATACAGAGGCAGAATCTATTGTTTTTAGAAATGTTGTCTGTATGTATGTCTATCTATCTATCTGGAAACGCATCACGAGAAAACCACTGGACAGATTTTGATTAATTTTTGTATGATGATAGCTAATTATGTGGGTCAACATATAAAATATTTTTTACTGCGGGAAAATATCTCACTCTAAGAAATCTATACTAAACGTTTACACGTAACTAGGGACAAACCCAAGCGGAGCGAGGGTGAGTCGTTAGTTAGAGATAAGTGAAATATATCATTGTATATTGCAAAGCCAGAAATGAATCCTGGGTTTCATAGTAAATCTACGGCGTAAAACACAAGTGATTTTACGACACTGTAAAGCAGTAATTTATAGTGACAAATGTACACCAGTTTGCACTTCGACTTGGTGGCTTATTTAGTTTGGGAACGTTTTATAGCTGAAAATCTTTATATCGAAAACAGTTATTTATAACTTCTGTAGCGCCATTCGAGGTTATTTCTTATACCTTAGTGCGAAAATATGTATGTCTGTATGTTTGTTGCTTCTTCCCGGCCGGACAGATTTTGATAGAACTTAGCACACAAATATGACCTGGAATAATAAATAGGCTACCGTTTGTAACAAAATTTGTTTGCATTTAGAGATGTATTTTCATATATTCATTAGAAAAATAATATTAAAAGTGATTTGGCTTATTAATATTATATTATTGTTAATATTAATTTTATTTTAACGTGAACACGTTTGATGAAGATCTGTACTCGAATATCCATTAAGCGATTCAGAACTTGCAACCTCCATGAATATTAAACTTGAAATAAGTAGTAGTAGAAGTATTCAGCCCTTTTTAACGTCCCACTGCTGGGCACGGGCCTCCTTTCAATACGAGGGGGATCAGGCCATTGTCTACCACGCTGGCCAAGTGCGGGTTGGCGGACTTCACATGTCTTTCGAAAATTTGCTAGGTTCTCTCAGACTTACAGGTTTCCTCGCGATGTTTTCCTGACCGTAAGGAAAGTGGTAACCATATTGGAATTGATTCACACATGATGAACAGAGGTGCAAGACCCGGGATTTGAACCCACTTCACTCGGTTTACCAAGCGAGCGCGATACCACTGGCCTTCCACTGCCTGAACCTTGATATAATCAAAATAAATTTCAACCCTGAATAAAACTTTTTACGACGCACAATACATTTTTAATCTTACAATTATGTACTTACGCTCTATAACATCGTTGAAATACGTGTTTTATTCTTACACAAAAAGCCTAAATTAAACTTTGAAAAAAGCCCTGCCAAAGCTTTGATACGATGTAAACGGCTTTATTATTAATATAAAATTCAGTTTGCAACATATCTAAAAGCTTAAGAGAATACTTTTATTATATGAAAGCTACTTCATAAAAATTGAGCAATATGTATGCAGCCCTTTTTAACGTCCCACTACAGGGCACGGGCCTCCCTTTAATACGAGAGGGATCAGGCCATAGTCCACCACGCTGGCCAAGGAGCAATACTAACTGATAATTATTACTTTTTAGCTAAAAAAGTACATGGATTTCAAAACATTAATGATTTCACCATAAGTCGTCGTTTCTCTGTGTATATCACACTGTGACGTCACGCCAAGCACGCGAAATGGCGGGCGTTTAAATTATTCGTAACGGTATGATATATAAAAAAAAATTTCTTACTAAATTTTAGTTTTTTGGGGCTAGATATTTTTTTTACAATTATATAACTATTTAATTATATAGCTATTGTATAAAAAATATCATGCATATTCCCTATTGGTAGATCTAAATACCTTACGCCGTAACATTCACTTAGACCAACACGACAGGAAAAAGCATACAAACATACTTACAAACTGTCACATTTATAACAGTAGTCCGATGTCATATTTTCGCGTTCAAACAAACAAACTCTACATCTTTATAATATTAGTATAGATAATATATGAAATCATTTGTATGTCATAAAGAATTTCAACCTAAAAATGCAAGATAGAAAATATAGGCGGAAGCGAAATCCTTAGGAATATTTCTGATAAAGTGGAGTATTACAAAAATTCAGGTAGTGAAAATAACGTTCATAATTTTTACTCGACTTCTGAAACGGTCTATTGTACTTTATTCGTTCACATATTTGGTAAAATTTGTATATTATAATTTAGACGACACGTTTGGCTCAGTTTGTAGTGACCCTACTTGCTGTGCCAGCGGTCGCGGGTTCGAGTCCCGCTGGGGGCATTCATTTGTGTGATGACGAATGTTTGTACTCCAGTCATCGGTGTTTATATTTATAATATGTATGTATTTAAAGCTATATATGTGTAGTATATCAACTATCTGGTATCCATAACACAAGCCTCGTAGCTTATCATGGAACTAGATGGCGCTGTGTGCTTGGGACATCCCAACATATTTATTTTATTTATTTATATATTTCTATACATTCCTTTAAACTACCTTATACAGGTACAGTGCCATTTCATAAGTTCACATTAATATCTCTAACTTCAATGGGAAGGAGTTTCGATACAAGTGGTGAGTGAAAAGGCGCATGACTGACAGCTTTACGTGCTCTCAGAAGCAGGGGGTTCCAACACCTCTAATTACCCAAATCCAGGGTTCCTTATGAAATTGCAGTTGTAAGGCCTACAAAGTAATTTTGTAGTTGTATACACATTCGTACTTAGAAGAATTGAGCATCCGATTCGCACAATATGATCAAAATATACGTAATTACTACCAATTTATCAAAACGTATTACATCCAAATGAAAGAAAATCAATTCGTTATAGCTCTCATACTCGCAGCTTTTTGTACAAAAGTGATCATTTATATGACGACAAGTTAAATGATTTATATTGAATGATGAATGGCTAAGCTGAGTTTAAAGTTACGAATAAATAGATTTCACTGATATTGTTTAAGTTCACGATTAAGATGGGTGTGCAAGTTTTTGGCTTGGTTTTGGCCAGTAATTAAACTTTGATCATAATTACAAGATCATGTAAGAACTCTGTTAAAAAAGAAAGTAGCTAGCTAAACCGAAAGCGGACTAGAGATTAAATGGTTGCTATTCCTTTTTATCAGGCGTTATTTATAAATATATACTACTTTATTCCACTCAATCTTACGCAAAGCGATTCGCCACCTCTCTTGATCATGTACAAATCTTATTTCTACATTTGGGTGAGGTATCTGAGTAACAAGTGAATTCATTTTTGCTGGTGAAATATATTGTGATCCTAGTTGAGGCCCTAGCCCAGTTGTGGATATTAAGAAGGCTGAATTTTTAAATATCGATATAAAATCTATACTTATAATAAAATTGTAACCAAGCCGAATCTGTACATTAAATATTTTTTGGAAAATCTCATTGAAATAAACATTATTATCGATACAGAGTCCGAATCTATAGTTTTTAAAATTTTTATCTGTATGTCTGTCTGCCTGTCTGTTACCACATCACAGAAAAACCACTGGAGGGATTTTGATGAAATTTGGTATGGTGATAGCTGGTTATCCGCCGATACTTTTTACCGCAGGAAAATGTCTCATTTCTGAAAAAAAATACAATAACTGCAATGTAAGAGTATACTAATGTGTAAAACCTAAGAATTTGGTTTTTGGTCATCTGAACGTGGGCGGAGCCGCGGGCAATGCTAGTTTATATATACAAATCTATTTAACATTTTAAAGTTTTGTTACATTACATACATTGTACAATTAATACATTTTTAGAGAACAAACTTACAATCCTACGACTCAATAAATAAAACCCGATATACGAACTATTCAAAATTAAATTTTCGCTTAATAAAACAATACCATTTCGTTTTCTACCATATATTTTCTATAGTAAAGTAAGCATTTGTATGCAAACTGCAAAACAGAGGTAGAGCAGATGTTGTACAACTCGAAATGCGTATTTGGATTTCATTCGCTAGCCAATACACGCTCGAACTTTGACATGGTTTTTATTGTTTTATATGAAAGGTTTTAGATCGTTTTTATTAATTATCGTAATTATAAACATATAATTATACTAGCGACTCATCCTCACTTCACTCGGATTAGTCTCTAAGTACGTTTTAACGGTTAGTATAGAATAGATAGACTAAATAATATATATATATATATATATATATATATAATATATATATATATATATATATATATATATATAGCCTTCCTCAATAAACGGGCTATTTAATGCAAAAAGATTTTTCAAATCGGATTAGCAGTTCCTGAGATTAACGCAAACGCATTCGAACCAACAAACAAACAAACTCTGCCTCTTTATAATATTAGTATCTATAGATTAGACTAAATTAATCAATATTATAATACTTATGACTTACCATTTCGGTTCACTTGGGAGCCTTCTTAGGCGCCTTTTACGACTTGAAACAAAAATATTTACTTAATTTTATATATATAATATTATATTTATGTACTTGTCTCATAGCAAACGATTGAAAGACGAAGCCGTAACAAACATACATACAAACTGTCATTTATTTATAATACTCGTAGTATAGTATGAATTAAAGCTTTCCAATTTTTTCTCATTGTTTAGTTATGGCAATCCAGTTCATGTTTATTTGTGTCCATTTTCCGTTCAGCAATAGTTATGGATCGATACGAATTTTTCATAGACAAGGAATATGATTCTTAATATAGTACAAAAAGTACCTATAAAATAGTTTATACCAATTTTTTCCGTATATTTTTTTCTCTTTTGTGTGTAGGTGTTGTCTGTAACAACTATGTAACCTTTGGAATATCTAAAACCTTAGTCTCTCCCGTGACCATGATTACTATAAAGCCTTTAAATCATCTAAAACATCAAAAAAAAAAATTTTTTTTTTATTAAAAGCATAATACACTCTTTTATTTGAGACAGCTCATGTTATTTTTCCCTTCAAATATATATGTACTGAAATTCAAGAATAGCACACTATATATAATTCTGGGTAAGTTTATCCAGAAAGCAATAACATTAGGAGAGATTGGTGTGAAGCAATGCTCTATTCTAGTGATACGAAAATAAATTTCGGTCAATTCGAACGAAATCTTTCTTTGATAAGTATCCATACCGGTATTATAAATATTATAAAGAGGTAAAGTTTGTGAGTTTGTGGGATTGTGAGTTTGTGACGTTGTAGGGGGTAATCTCTGGATCTAAAGAACCGATTAAGATGGAGTTTGGTAAGAAGATAGTTTAAGACCCTGGAAAGGATATAGAATACTTTTTATCCCGAAATCATCACTAAAGGGGGTTAAAATGGGGACGAAAGTTTGTATGGGGAAGCAGCCTAAGGACGAACCGACGACGACGAGTCGCTAGTTTTACCATCATTCATATGAAAGTATGTATGTGAGTGTGTCCATATACATGCCAAATACATGTGTGATATATTATGTGTGCGCGCGTGTGTGTATTTCATAATGAGGATGGACAGAGGCTACCCTACAATGCGAGCGGAACGCCAGTCAAATATTAGTCTGCACATATAATAAAATTGTAACTTAGCCGAATCTGCACATAAAATATTTTTTGGAAAATCATGTTCAAATACTTTGTTATCGATACAGAGGCCGAATCTATAGTTTTTATAATTTTTGTCCGTCTGTCTGTCTGTTACCGCATCACAGAAAAACTACTGGAGGGATTTTGATGAAATTCGGTATGACGATAGCTGGTTATCCGGGTCAACATATAGGATACTTTTTATCCTGGGAAAATAACTCATTTCTGAGAAAATATACAAAAACTGCAATGTAAAGTATACTAATATGTAAAACGTAAGAATTTGGTTTTTGGTCATCTGAACGCGGGCGGAGCCGCGGGCAATGCTAGTACTCTATGAAACAACTCACTTGTTTGACGAACGATCTGTATATCAAAACGTTAGTGAATTTAGTAAAGTAATATTACCTTAGTAATTTATAATGCAAATGTTTCGTGCTAATCGGATTGTTCGAGTTAGTTTATTGACCGTACATAATTATTGAAATTACACGTTTGGATATCAACCTTCAGTTTATTGGGAGTGTTTATCGATTACTAGCTATTCACCCTCGTTCCGCTCGGGTTCGTCCCTAGTTACGTTTTAACGTTTAGTATAGATTTCTCAGAGATGAGATATTTTTCCGAAATAAAAAGTATTTTATATGTTGACCCGGATACCCAGCTATCTTTATACCAAATTTAATTAAACTCTGTCCAGTGATTTTCTCGTATTGCGTTCTTAGACAGACAGACAGATAGGCAGACAGACAAAAAATTTCTAAAAACCATAGATACCACCTCGGTATTAATATTAATGACTATTTATAAAAGATTTTCCAAAAAGTATGTAATATACAGATTCGAATCAGAATTTTAAAATATGTAAAGATAGATTATAGGTAAATTATTAACTTGTACTAACCCTTGAAATACAATATCATAGTTGGTCTAAATTAAATTGCTGTAACAAAGGCCACAGGTTAGAGAAATTCTTGTAATGGTATTATAATAACTCAAAAAATCAGAGATCTTCTTGATTATCATCATTAAAGATGTTAACGTAAAAATATATAGTATTACTAGTATTGCCCGCGGCTCCACCCGCGTTCAGATGACCAAAAAAAAAACAAATTCTTAGGTTTTACATATTAGTATACTCTTACATCGCAGTTTTTGTATTTTTTCTCAAAAATAAGATAATTTCCCGCGGTAAAAAGTATCCTATATGTTGACCCGGATAACCAGCTATCACCATACTAAATTTCATCAAAATCCCTCTAGTGGTTTTTCTGTGATGCGGTAACAGACAGACAGACAGACAGACAGACAGACAGACAGACAGACAGACAGACAGACGGACGGACGGACGGACGGACGGACGGACGGACAAAATTTCTAAAAACTATAAATTCGGCCTCTGTGTCGATAATAATGTTTATTTTAATAAAATTTACCAAAAAATATCTAATTTACAGATTCGGCTTCGTTACAATTTTATTATATGTATAGATTACGTATACTCGTATGAGCTTCTTAATATTATAAAGATAGCTTTTCAACAATATACCACTTTTCAAATTAGATTCATCGATCTAGACTCATACGAGTACAGCTTGAAAATATTAGATTCACAAAATAGTCTCACGAGCGTACTAAAAGACTAACTAGAATGTAGTACCTGAACGCTACAATTTAAAATAGAATACAAATGAAAATAAATTTCTAAATAATTATATTATCTACAAAACAAATATATATGTATACATAATAATTACTGTCCAAGGTATGTTCATGTCGAATTGTGGCAAGAGTGCTAGCTGCATTCCGTCATTGAATCGCAATGATCATGGTGTGGGCTAAGAACCAGAGGGTTTTGACAAAATTCTGAAGAAAATCAGTTATTTTTTACTTTTTAGTGCTTTTGTTTGAAGTCGGATTTTATTTTTTTGTTAATCTATAAAAAAACTTCGATTCAAAATGTGGAACTCTACCTAGTCCCGAAGCTACACTTGTATAGTTAAAAAGTTAGGTGAACCCGTTAACTACTAAAACCGGAAACATTACAGAATGTCGTAAAAATTTTTAAAACAAAAAGTCAGACTAAAACGCTTACGCTCCCAATCCACATAAACTTTTCTTTTGCAACGATGTAATAAACGTTTACTTTTTTGAAGCCAAAATTTTATATTTCATATTATTTTACTTCTAAAAATACTATTTTGCTTATAAAGAAATATAATATAGCTTGCATTCCAGTGCAAACTTTCATCCGCGTTTTCACCCCCTGAAGGGGTAATCTCCGGGATAAAAAGTATCCTATGTCGTTTCCATGGCAAACTATCTTCTTACCAAATTTCATCTAAATTGGTTCAGTAGATCCAGAGATTAACCCCTACAACGTCTCAAACTCACAATCTCACAAACTCACAAACTTTACCTCTTTATAATATTAGTATAGATAGATACAAGTTATTAAAATTATGTATTTTATTACTGGTATTACTCGCGACTCCGCCCGCGTGTTTTATTTATGTATAATGGCTCCATTTCAAAGGGTATAGCGTGACATAAAACCTATAACTTTACTCAATAAAAATGCAATAAAATGCAAAAAGATTTTTTTCTTTAGTTTGGTATTTTTAACCGACTTCAAACAAAGGAGGTTATCAATTCGACACGTATGTATCTATGTAATATTATTGGAACTGCAAAATATTCACTTAAGATAATTATCTATTAGGGCTTCCAAACAAATATACAAAATTTTATAGGTGTATGTATGTTTGTATGTGTGTATGTTTGTCCACAAATTTCTCCGAAACTAGTTATCGAATCGTGACCATCCTTTTTTATTTGATTACATTTATTTTAACTTAGGGAATAGTAAATATTTTATCAAAATAGGTAATTAATACCTAATTGTCGACTGGCACCGAATTCTAATTGATTAGGTATCTATAATAAATGAAACCTCTGTTTAGTAATTTTTTACATTTTAGTGCCTGGAAGTCGGTTTTTTTTAAATAAACTAGCGAGTCACCCTCGTTTCGCTTGGGTTTGTCCCTATCTTGCTTCCCAATACAAACTTTCATCTCCATTTTCACCCCCTTTAGGGATTTCCGGAATTAAAAGTATCCTATGTCCTTATCAGGGTCTCAAACTACCTTCTTACCAAATATAATCTAAATCGGTTCTGTACATCCAGAGATTACCCCCTAAAACTCACAAACTCACACACCCACAAACTCACAAACTTAACCTCTTTATAATATTAGTATAGATTATCTAGAGAGTGGTACGTAATATGGTAAATTTTGCGAATAATATATAATTAACATGTAACATATGAATATTGGGTCACTAATATATGTACTACTGGACAATTGCATTCAATAAGCACTCAGCGCTAGGCCGGGCGTGTAACCACAATTATAGTGTCATATTATTTAAATCTATACAGATAAATAAAATTGAAGTGTCTGTTTGTAATGTGAAAATAACAACTTCTTACAAAGTACATATAAAATTATATACAGTACATATAAGAAAAACACCATTTTTAAATATTTATTTGTCTGTGTGTTTATTCCGGTCTCCGAAACGGCTGGATCGATTTTGACGGGACTTTTACTGGCACATCGCTCTTATAAGGAGTCACTTAGACTTCTCTTTAACCCCCGAAATAAAAAGAGGGGTGTTATAAGTTTGACGTCGATGTCTGTCTGTCTGTGTGTGTGTCTGTCTGTGGCATCATAGCTCTTAAATGGATGGACCGATTTTGATGCGGGTTTTTTTCTTTTGAAAGTCTGTTTCCTTGCGGTGGTTTTTAGCTATGTTTGGTTAATATCGGTCCAGCAGTGTAAGAGTATCAGCTCTTTTCCGAAATGATGTAATATATTAAAATTAAAATATACCTCATCCAAACGAAGTGAGGGTAAGTCGGTACTTTAATATATATGTTAGCATAGAACTCAAAATGAAATACCCTATTATTACATTCGTTTATTAATGTATTTAAAATTATTTAAATTTACAATAATGAAGTAACACACCGGACCGTTACTGGTACACTCACAACCTGTCAATATGACAGTTGTGTCACATACATTTTTAATAATAAAAAAAAAGAATGTTGCCATCAATACAATCGTATGTATGTATATAAGTGAAATTAATAATTAATTATTATTTAACACATTATTATTGCCACTTTAATTCATTTATTTTGATTCATTATAATAAATACAGATATTTTAAAATAAAAGATGTAAAATTATGATGACTATGCTAACATATATAAGTAACTCCAGCCTGTGTGTACCGAAATCCGAGCTCTAAATATTTTTGTTCTGTCTAAAATCTTTTATACAATTTATTACTGATTGAGTCTTATTGTAAAAAAATGCCTGAGAAGAATTGTGGGATATTTGACCGCCTTAAAAACAAGAGGTTAATTTAGTTATTTAATTGGGTTTGTTTTTGTTCGAGTATCATAATAATGTTTGAGAGTATATTTTCTATCTCTAGTGTTGAAATAATTAATTATTTTGTAGAAAATAAATAAATAATAAAAAAATATAGCGACCAGTAAAAAGTAAGTATTAAAGTTAATCTATTTTATGACAAAGGGTAAAAACTCAACGAACGTTGGTAAGATCGAAATCTAAAAAAGTGTTTCTTTTCAATTACACCCAGCTCCCTAAGATGTTGAGTAAATGGACTATTCCTCCAGTTAACCTCTTAAGAGACCAAGACTAAAATGTTTAAAAAAAAAGCAATTTAAACGTCTAATTACTAATAATATCTAACAAATTGCTTATGTCTGTCGGTGCGCATTTGTATATGTACATTGTACATATGCGTGCGTAAGTTAAAGTTGTTGAGTTTTGTTTGACGACACGTTTGGCTCAGTTTGTAGTGACCCTACTTGCTGCACCAGCGGTCGCGGGTACGAGTCCCGCTGAGGGTATTCATTTGTGTGATGAGCACGAATGTTTGCACTCCAATCATAGGTGTTTATATTTATAATATCTATGTATTTAAAGTTATATATGTATAATGTATCAACTATCTAGTATCCATAACACAAGCCTCGTAGCTTACCATGAAACTAGATGGTGTTGTGTGTTAATGTCCTGACATATAAAAAAATGACATTAAAAAAGTAATTTTAAAGTGTCCAGTTGTAGTATAAAAGTTATTTTTGATATAATATTAAAAGACTATAATTTTATATCATTGAATTAGTCTGGAAGTGATAACATTAATCAATTTTTTATTCTATGAAAAAATTCTATAAAAAAATCATTTCTTATCTGCCTTTAACATACAACTTTCGTTAAGCGTTTTCATCAAAAATATGTTTTTTTTTTTTTAATACAAACACGTTTTTTTTAAAGGACATTAATCAATTTACCTCTATAAGTATATTACAAGCTAGCTATATCAGTATAAGTACTAAAACATAAAAGGACTTGGTCCTTTTGTTAACTATGAATAAAGAGCTTAAAAAAATGAATAGGCCTACATTCTTTGTTGATCATCGCATTCTTATAAAGTAACTTTCCTAACATTCAGCTGACAGACAAAATCATTAATTTTAATTAATATTAGTATGCTATATTTAGGTATACCATATAGGGAAATATGTTCAAATAGACAGTGATAGACAAGTGGCGTCGCGTTCGCTTGGAAAACCAAGTGAAGTGGGTTCAAATCCAGGGTCTCACACCTCTGATATTTTCATGTGCGAAGGTAAACATATTGATGAAACCTGCATATCTTAAAGAACGTAACTAGTTCTCGAAAGATACGTAAAGTCCGTCTATACACACTTAACCAGCGTGGTGACTTATGGCCTGATCTTCCTCACAATCGATTTAAAACAAACCGCAGTAGGGCGTTAAAAATGACTAAATAAGATATTAGTATATTTTTTTAAATTACAAGTATTTTTATTTGTTAACTGGCGAGTTACTTCTCCTCTTGCATGGGTTAAATGGTTTGAGAACGCATAAAACACAAACGTCTAAAGAAAAATTATTTTTCTTTGCACCAGAAACCTTCGCATGCTTACTCGTATACAGAATAAACTATCAAAATTTCATTACAATTAGATCAATGGTGTAGAAACGCATAAACGCACAAACATACGAAAATTTATTTTTATCTTTATATATATATATATATATATATATATATATATATATATATATATATATATATATATATATATATATATATATATATATAATATATATAATATAAAATAAAAAAATATATAAAAGAAAAATAAAACTACAAAATAAAATTAATTAATCTAAAGATACATTATTAGTTTAATCTAAGTTAATGTTATATATAATCTCTTCTATAAGAAATATCTAGTTCACTTAAGCTCATGAGTTGACAAGGGATTTAAATTAGGCTGTTAAATCGTTTGAAAAGGTCAAAATGGTTAAACTCATTTAAGCAGGTCAGTTAAATACGATTATTTGTTCGAGTACTACTCGACCGATATTATAAATGGGGGTAGAAAGATTTTTACCTGTTATATGAATAGAGATTTTCAATCATCTATACTAATATTATAAAGAGGCAGTTTGTTTGTTTGTTTGAACGCGCTAATCTCAGGAATTACTATTTCGATTTGAATTTTTTTTTTGCATTAGATAGCCCGTTTATTGAGGAAGGCTATATACACAAGGGAGCGGAGTACTAATCATAAATGTCAACAAATCGGGCAGCCTTCCATACATTATTGTAAAACTGATGTTTATATTATGTTTAAGTGCTTTAAAGCTTTGGTCAAATACTTATCTTGTAGAGGGTAGATATATGAAACACGTATATTTGTATATTCAAAAACGTGGGTGAAACCGCGGGGCCCAGCTATCAAATATGACTTAATCCGTTATAGGATGCAAGTTAGATAATATTTTAATTTATTCTTATTTTGAAATATACGTATATAGCAGATATTATCGAAGGACATTTTACCCTAGATAATTCTGCGCGTGTGCAAAATACAAACATATCGGAATAATAGTTCCTGAGATTAGCGCGTTCAAACAAACAAAAAAACGATTGAACCAACGAACGAACCAGCAAATAAACAAACTCTGCCTCTTCATAATGTTAGTATAGATGATATACTGTTAAGAGCAAATTCTATCTTATCTTTTAAGTACTTGTGTTTTATAAATATTAAAGTTAGTGATTCAAATAGTCATCTAGACATTATTTAGTCAATATTATTTTTTTAAATATAAAACAAAAAATTTACATGTTCATTTATACTAATATTATGAAGAGGAAAGATTTCATTTTTTGTTTGTACTGAATTGGCTTCGAAACTAATGAACCGACTTAGATGAAATTTAGTAAGACGATAGTTTGAGATCCTGAGAAAGACATAGAATAATTTTTATTCCGGAAATCATCCCTTAAGGGGGTGAAAATGGGGATGAAAGCTTGTATGGGGAATCAACTTAGGGACGAACCCGAGCGAAGCGAGGGTGAGTCGCTAGTGAAATATACAGATCTTAACTATTTTCAACTATAAATTATTTGAAATAAATTACCAATAAATTAAATTTTATTGTTCATTGAGCAAATAAAAACGATGGTTCGTTTTGGGCTTGAAAATTTATTATAAAAGAAATACTATTAAGTTTTTAAACATATTTGAACATAAAACGCACGCAAATTTCAATTTTCACGAAAAAAACATTGGTAAAGATAAAACTTTACCATTAGTAAAGAGTTTTATTTATGTATTTTAATTTAAATACTCCTAGCGATCCGTATTTACTTCGCCAAGGCTCTAATTACTGCGCTTGGGAGCTTTTCCTTAATGTCATAAGAAATAAGTAGCAGTATTATTAATGTGATATTTTTCATAATACTTTCTTAGATTTACGCGAATATTTGACATTTTAAATAAAACTGTCTTTCCGGATTTTTTCGCGGATTTATTTTGAATTTTGAGTTCCGACGTTTCGTTTGCTTTACAGCAATCATGGTCGCGGGAGTGACACGAAAATCCGAAAAGATAGTTTTATTTAAAGTGTTTTTTAGTTGACAACGAATATTGGTGTATAATTAGAATTTCTTAGTGACTAAAGTTCTAACTTTGGCGTAAAAACGCACTTAAGGTCTGAATTGAAAACATGGTCTAAACAAATAAATAAATATGTGGGGACATTAACACACTGCACCATCTAGTTCCATGGTAAGCTACGAGGCTTGTGTTATGGATACCAGATAGTTGATACAATACATATAAATATATAACTTTAAATACATACATATTATAAATATAAACACCCATGACTAGAGTACAAACATTAGTGCTCATCACACGAATGCCCCCAGCGGGACTCGAACCCGCGACCGCTGGCACAGAAAATAGGGTCACTACAAACTGAACCAAACATGTTGTCTAATAATGTCAAACAGAAAAATAGAATAGCACTAAGAAAAATTTGCTTTATCCGTAACACATATCGCGACCTACAAATCATTTCTACATTATTAAATCCGGAGTTACCTGCCTTGTTATATTTGTTAAAAGAAAGTATACTGTATTACCTGAACTTAGAGATGATATTTCAATGAGAAGCAAATATAGCTTTATTAGGGAGAATGTTAATACTACGCGGCAAATATTTGGGGTAAATAAATTAAGCCGTGTTTTGTCGATGTACAACACTCTCGTACGGTTACAGTTTGTTTATATTATTATTATTACCTTATATACTAAGTTTTGTGTATAATTTTTTTTTTTTGCATCAATCAGAATAATATTTTCGACGACACGTTTGTTGTGACCCTACTGTGCCAGCGGTCGCGGGTTCGAGTCCCGCTGGGGGCATTCATTTGTGTGATGAGCACAAATGTTCGTACTCCAGTCATGGGTGTTTATATTTATAAAATATAATATGTATTTAAAGTTATATGTGCAGTGTATCAACTATCTGATATCCATAACACAAGCCTCGTAGCTTATCATGGAACTAGATGGTGCTGTGTGTTAATGTCCCAACATATTTATTTTATTTATTTATAGTATTATTAAAGTGAAATTTAAATAAAAACTATTGTTTAGATAAATCATTTATATTATGTACTAATTTTATATGAAGTATATATAAAATTCCAGTATGCGAGTATTTTTAATTCTAAACAGCTTGAACGATTTTGATGAAATTGTTTTTGCGTCCTTATAGAGTCATTTGGACGGTTTTTAGTTATACGGTAGGTGGCGCTGATCAAATTAATGAAAAAATCTAGATCTCGATCTAAAAAAAATCTAGATCGAGATCTAGAGAATTTTTGGATTACCCGAACGAACGAGGCACGTGGCAGGACGTCAGTCGGATTCGCAAGAATAATAGTAACATATAGCCTATGGCTATTTTTAATAGCAATATCTAACCCCTACGCTCAGTGAAATTAATGTACTTATGAATTAAGCTTACATACTAAGTTTTGTGAATAATTTTGTTTTTGTACAAAATATAAACAAGAGATATTGTTAGAGCAAAGTTTAAGGAACAACGGTTATTACATTATAATACTTTAATACGCTTTAATTTTACTCAAATAACTCATTTTAATATATATATATATATATATATATATATATATATATATATATATATATATATATATATATATATACAATATTTTTAAAATTAATATGAATAATACGATGGATGTTCAGGTTATACCTTTAAATTTTGTTTTAGTAACTATTTCTTGTTAAACTCCGTACAAGTGATAACTATTTTCCATTGTATAGAGAATTCAAATAATATAATAAAAAAAAAAATCAAAATATTACTTAGTGATAAATATACATTTATTTTATTTCCAGATCCTCATTTTTTATCCAGGTGAAATATATCGTTTAAGCCATAAAACATATTAACGAACACGATTTAGAGAGGTCGTCACCAAAAATTTGCTCCACGCTATTTTTACTAAAACCTCTACTCTAGAGATCTTTTGGTATGACAATGCTATATCATTAGATTTGTTATAAAATTATCTACATTTTGATACTTAGTTCATCCCGGAAAATGATTCGAGCAATTAACTACTTCTGTTTACCTGTTTATACTTGGATGTCAGGTAATGTGTTTGAAAAAGGCCGCCAAACGTACGATGGCATTTTCTACAAGTCTTATACTTTCGATTGATACTAATTTGTCACAAGAAAAGAGTTCTTGTACTTAAAAAAAATATTAGGATTTTTTTTTAATTAAAAAGAGCTTGGACCAAATTTTTGGTGACAAACCCCCTGAGCCGTGTTTTTTAATGTTTTATGGTTTAAAAAAATTGTCTGGAAAAAGAGTGAGGGGGTCCGCCACATCGATCGGGATTTCCTACTATCTCCCATATTAAAACTATAAATTACTAAAAACTATATAAAATTACATTATTCAATTACTACATTTTTACAACACCAAACGTTTCTAATTAAAAAGTCCCAATTGACTGAAAAATGAACAAATTTCATACAACATCATCAAAAGTTGCGTAAAATATCAAACGAGATTCACAAAAACCTCCATCTTTATTTGAAAGCATTGAAAGCTTTAAGCATGTATCGTTTGAAAAGCTATAATATTATGCTTAGATATCGTAAACTGTGTCAAAAGGTCATGGCCTCCAAGTTTTTTCACGTCTCACATATTTTTCACCGCCAGCATAGTTCGAGATGCGGGTCTTCACTTGATTGAAGTCAAACGTCCAGATTCAACTTTTTAGTTCTTTATAGAGCTTTTTCTTTTCAAGTTTTGCCAAAGTTTGTCTTGACACGTGTAGTTGATAGGTTGACAAACTCGCCTCTATATCCTTTGATCTATGAAATTAGGTAGTTTATCTGTTCATGGGTAAATTAGAAAGTTATTAGCTTTTCTTTTAGTCATGTTTGGTAATCTAATAATTGAGTTATAATACTAGTAAAACTACGTATGTATGTTTTGGTATATGAAAAACATGGGAAACAGGAATGTTAATTTTCCCTTATCTAACTATCACATAATTCTTGAATAAAATTCGACGAATCGCAATAACGTAAATATATATGAAGGTTTAAAAGAATTCTTAGTTATATAAAAAATATATATGTCAATATTTCGGTGGAATTGGTATCTTTTTTAACTAAGCCAATCTTATGAAAGCTACATAAGAAATACATAAAATAATCTATATTAACATTATAAAAAAGTTGAGTTTGTTTGTTTGTTTGTTTGAACGCGCTTATCTCAGAAACTACTAATACGATTTATAAAATTCTTTTTGCATTAGATAGCCCGTTTATTGAGGAAGGCTATAGGCTATATATCATCATGCTACTACCCAATGGAGCGGAGCAGTAATCATAAACGTCAAAAAATCGGGCAGACTTCCACACATTATTGTAAAACTAAGCATCAGTTTTACATCGGACATTTCATATCAGAAGTTAAAACACGGCCAAAGTTGGTACTGCTAGTCTAAAATATACGTGAATATACAAATTCTGACAAGTGACACGCGCAAAACTCACCTGGTGTCGCAAAAAATATGAAACCTCAAATAATCCTATTTGTTAAGCCCCTTAAACTGCCAACGTTATGTTACTGCGGCTTATTTATCCGTGGCTAAAATAGCCTTTTTTTAAATTTTGATATAAAAAACAAAAAGCACAAAATATTATTTTTAAATTAATTTTTATATTTATTATTAAACTAGCAACACACCCTCGCTCCGCTCGGGTTTGTCCCTACTTGCGTTTTGCGTTTAGTATAGATTTCTTAGAGATGAGATATTTTCCTGCAGTGAAAAGTATCCAATATATACCTATCATCATATCAAATTTCATAAAAATCCATCCAGTAATTTTTCCGTGATGCGCTCACAGACAGACAGACAAAAAATGTAAAAACTATAGATTCGGCGTCAGTGTTGATAATAATGATTATTTCAATAAGATTATCTAAAAAATATTTAATGTACCGATTCGACTCAGTTACAATTTTATTATATGTATAGATTATGTAGAAAGGACTGGCTGTCTACAGATAATTTAATAGCTGATTGTCATGATATGAAAGGTTAATTTAAATTGTTTGCTTAATTATTATCTAGGCATTACACGTTTATAAAAATATTTACCTAGTGCGCTAATCGAACCCACGATCAGTGTCGTACAATGTACCAATCAAAAACTATACGTGCCATATTTTTTGTATCGTAAAACGTAAAGAGGAAGACCAATGAAAAAAATGCTTGGTGTTTATTGTTTATGATTAAACACATTTTTTTCAGAAACTTTTTATTCAGAGTTTTAAATGAAAAAAACAACTCCACCCTACTTCTAGTTAAATCACATATAAGTTCCGAGATCAATTTATTAGAACAATAAATATTATTAGAACAATAAATATTATTAAAACAAATAATAATAATAATTAAGTATATTACTATATTACTATAATTTACAAAAACAATGTTTAAAATAAGAATGATAACGGAAAGATCTATGGCTTATTACTTCGGTAATATGAAAACTATTTAATAGTGAGGGCGGAAATTACTCCGGAGTCGACACAAAAGCATAAAATTGCGTACGGGGTTAATTGAAATATTGCCTCGAAATGAATTCTTCCTCCATTGTTACATTATAACTTCTGATGAGCCTATTATGTAGAAATAGGACAGCTATACTGCATTTCTTCAGTTTTCTTGGAGTATTATATATAAAAATTATTAAGTTCGTGTTTTCTTTTGTTCTTGCTATTATTAATTAATTATTCAAGGTAATCAATAGTATTTATCCTAGTCTCAGAGTGCCTCGGTGGTCTAGTGGCTAGCACGTTACAAAGCTGGAGGTCCTGGGTTCGAGTCCCATATATAATAATTCGTGAATAAGTGGGTGTGTTTGCTAATTCTTTACACAAAAACGGGCCAACAGATTAAAATTTAGAATTGCGATAGCCTTATATCCTGGAAAAACTATTTAATAACCAAGTACCACGCAGGCGGAACCGAACAAGAATTTAGTAATAATAAAAAAAAATCAAATATTCATTTACACCACAACAAGCTTTGGTTAGAGCTTTTATTCAATAAATGGTGGTTTGAAAGCGTAGTAAGTTTCATCATCATTAGTAAAAGCACTAAAAAATAACAATTATAATATAAAATAACCTAATTTCCACATTTATAATGTGATTATGAGTTAATTATTATAATAATCGTTGAAATTGTATTATAAAGTTTTGAATATAGTTATTGTCTAAGTGTCAAGATGAATGGGCCTTCAAAACTCCCAGTAACGTCTAGTCAATTTAAATGATAATAAACTCAATAAACATCTTTATTAATTTCCAAAATGGGAAATTTCTCTGCTATTGGCTTCACCAAATTTAATTCGACAAATGAAGTGGCAATTCAAAATGTGCTTCTTTGGAAATTCGACATTATTACTTCGAAATGAAATTTTCTACGTCAACAATTTTATGGGTTTCGCAATATTTGATCAGTGTAGTTTATTTTACTGTATTAAATTTGTATATAGATACTAGCAGAACTCGCGGCTACGCTCGCGTTCTATCTACAAAAAAAAACTCTTTAGCTTTATGCTATACAGCGACTCACCTCCGCTTCGTTCGGGTTCATTGCTATGGATTTGTATAATATTGTTCATACAAAAATACTAAAATTGCCATTAAAAAATGGGAGACCTATTCTCATACCTACCAAATATAAAAAAGCCGTCGAGCCGTTTCGAAGGAGTGCGACCACAAACACCGTGACACGAGATATTTATATATTAGATTTATTTAATTTATTAGTTCATAACTAGTACTGAGCCCCACTTTGGAGATTCTTAGAGTGAAAATCTTTTAAAGATCTACGCGACTTCTACAAGAAGCGAAGTCCTATTGTAATCTAACTAATTGGTCCCATGTTAAATAATATATGTTATGAAGTATACATTAAATTCTAATAATAGCTTAATTATTAAAAAACGTACAGATAATCTATACATATAAATAATATTGAAGTGTCTATTTGTAATGTCGAAATAAAAGCTTTTTACTAAATGCATAAGAAAATATACGGCACTTATAAGAAAATACATTTTTAACATTTTTGTCTGTCTGTCTGTTTGTTCCGAATAATCTCCGAAAAGGCTGTCCTGATTTTGACGAGACTTTCAATGGCAGATATCTGATGTTAAAAGGAGTAACTTAGGCTACTTTTTTTTAAAAAAAGAATTAGGGTTCGGCTCAAAAAAAAAAATAAAGCTTACCTAGGAATACACCCGAGCGAAGCTCGTCCTTAATAAAAATTAAAATAATTTTACATAAATAGGTGTCTCTCTGATGATGATACATATATAATTGTATGACATAATATATATATTTATAATATATATATATATATATATATATATATATATATATATATATATATATTTATAATATGTATGCTGCAGCACTAATTTCTATAGAACACCTTTTAGTGCCTAACAGATTAACATATTCCACAATATTTACAAAATACCAAATTTGAGTTTGTAGTTTCATAATAAAAAGAAAAATTTAAAAACATTCTCGCGCGTAATATCCGTAACAATGTTTTAAATGAAAATACAATAACAGCGCAGAAAGATATTTCTTTTTCATAAGACTTGCGAAATTCATTTTGCTATACAAACGCTTGGTACACCAACACCTGTTACCTGTCATCGAACTTATTAAAATGCTTTCGCCACGCCTTATTTTTGCGAACCTTTTTCCAGATGCGAAAGCCCCTGTAGGCTCTAAATGACATCAGAAAATGTAGGCGGGATTATTCGGCAATATTAATTTTCCTTGTGGTTTTTAGGGTAATTCTGTGATGTTTTCGATTTTCCAAAGCTAATCTATGTAATTGACCCCATTCATATTTATATCTTTATTTTCGCTACAGAATATTTTCGGCTATTATTTTCATTTAAATGATGGCTTCAAATATTTTATCACATTTTATAAATATTTAGCTAATCCAGAAGACCTTTCTCTCATCTGATTCTGACCTTTCCGTAATATACATTTTTTAAATAGCTTGACCCCATTGTCGTAAATAACTGGCCCAAAGTTTCGATTTTCTGTCTTGGTACTGAACCATGTATGGGTTTATTTGGAGTTATTTTGTATACTAATATTATAAAGAGAAAAGATTTGTCTGTTTGTTTGTACTGAATAGGCACCGAATTGGCTAGAAGATAGGTTCAGACCCTGGGAAGGTTATAAAATCGTTTTTATCCCGGAATTCATCCCTTAAAGGGATAAAAATGGGGATGAAAGTTAGTATGTGGTAGCAACCTAGGGATGAACAGGAGCGAGGCGAGGGTGAGTCGCTAGTCATCAATAAATTTAGAATGTCTAATTTATTACTTTTATTTGTTTTATAGAGACTAACACATCTCAAATTATCTCAAGCTCACGCTCCACCTATCATTCTTTGATGGAACTCATCAATCAAATTGGATGAATAGCTTCGGCAGCCATAAAAGACGAACAAAATACAAAACTTTCTAAACAATATTACACAACGTTAATTAATATAATTTGCCATTCTTATTACAAATTTTTATTTTATTTGTACAAATATTTTATTTGATACTTTATTTTATATTTTCTAGAAATGTACCTACGTTAATTTTTTCTTAGTTTAAATTTAGTTATAACTTAAAATACATTAATGAGCAAGCTGTGGTCTCCTATAAGTGATGGCACACGTGTTGTGAGTCTTATTTGCTTTTTGTTTTTATATGATGTTGTATATTGTGTGTATCTTTTGTTGGAGATCCTAATTAAAATAAAATAAAATGAAAATAAAATTTGTAATTTTATTGAAACAAACTTGGTATAATGTGGCCTGAATCTAATTGGCATTGTTTACTTGTTCGAATGTCGCAAATACAATATCCCGTAGTCGACCAGTCCATATTGAATATCTATATTTGTCCCAATATGGTTACCAGAAAGCTCAGATCAGTGCAGGTATCAATTTATCATACACTAGTCGATATATCACAGGAAGTAGCTATCTGAATAAAATCATTGTCTTCAAAATTTCTTAATTTAAGATAAAAACTTTAAATTAAATAACGAACACAATATGTGGGAAAGCTTTCATTCAGCAGTGAACAAAAGACAGCTTTCATTCAGCAGTGACAAAAAGCTCATTTGAAGCTTAGGTTTCATAGTAACTATGCTCTTTATCTAGACCCAATCGTCCCTTTATTTCCTTCCTTCTTTTTATTTTATCCTCTCACCCGTCAACTGCTAAGGCGACAATATTCAAATGACACTCTTAGACGACGACGCACAATAGTAAACTTACATCATAGCAGGCATAGGTTTCGTTCATGTAGACTTTTTGCTTATTTCCCACTTTTGAAGCTCAAATAAAATTAATTATAATAATAAATTATATTGCTCACTTGTTTATAATAAGATTTTACTTCACTTTTAAGATCAATAGTGAAATTTTCATCTGAAAGATATTTGAAAGTTAAACCTTCGTCCCTTAGTTTGTCAAGCTGAGTATATAGGATTCGTTTTGAGCCACAAAATTATAACACGACCGTCAGTTATAATTATATTACCTATATATATATATATATATATATATATATATATATATATATATATATATATATTATATATATATATATATATATATATATATTACCTATATTCCCCTCGTATTGAAGGGAGGCCCGTGCCCAGCAGTAGGACGTTAAAAAGGGCTGAATACATACATACCTATATATAAATAGGCAAAGACAAAACAGACCAGTACTTTTTCTTCTCTGTTTGTCAATAGATTTTCTTCCATTTTTGATTAGAGCTTTAGTGTTTTCAATAAAAAAATTGGAAACGATTGATTATATTTATATATATATATATATATATATATATATATATATATATATATATATATATATATATATATATATATATATATATATATTTCTCAAATTTTCAATTATAAATAAATAAATAATAAATATGTTGGCACATTAACACACAATACCATCTAGTTCCATGGTAAGCTACGAGGCTTGTGTTATGGATACCAGGTATTTGATACCATACGTCATATATATAACTTTAAATACATACATATTATAAACATAAACATCCATGACTGGAGTACATAAAAGCGTTCGTGCTCATCACACAAATGAATGCCTCCAGCGGAATTCGAACCCGCAACCGCTGGCTCAGCAAGTAGGGTCGCTACAAACTGAGCCAAATGTGTCGTCAAATGATTCAATTATATAAGTAGTTCTGTTATGTAATTTCCAGTATTTAATGACATTGCAAATGTAAATAAGGGTATTATTTACCGCCTAAAACTTATGAATGAACAAGTAAAAGTTTATATTTCAAATATATATCATAACCATAATGTATTGAATTTCATTATAAATTTTCCTCACAAAAAATTAAATTAACTTTTTGTATACATTCTTAAACTTTGTATTTTATTCCTAACAGGTTCGGAAGTACGTAACAACACAGCAATTCATTCAAACTTCCGCTTTAATCGAACAATGCTTGCGGTTGATAGCGCCCCTTTATACTAACATCGAACTTTTGCTTAAACATTTTGTGAATCCCTTATAATATTATACGAAAATATATTTCTTATTTTCTTGTTTTGATCTTACTTATTCTATCGTATGTCGTATCTTTGATACTTCACGCAGTAAAAATAATTAAAGTTAGAATTATAAAAATACTAGCGTAACCCGCAGCTTCGCTCGCGCTAAAACTACAAAATAAACTAAAAATGGTAGGTTTCATAGAAACTTTTATCCCCTTATTGAATTAATTTCGAAAAATGCTAAGACACATATTTATTTAATTGTACTGAAGAGCATTAATACCAAGTTTCAAGTTGTTTTCCCTGGGAATGAGAGAATCTCCCGCGGTAAAAAGTAGCCTATGTCGCTCTGCAGCCCCCCAATTATCTTCACACAAAAAATCACGCCAATCTGTTACACTGTTTCGATGTGAAAGAAGGACAAACAAACAAACACACTTTAACATTTATAATATTAGTATATTAGATTCTCGATATATGCACACAAAGAAGTACTAAAAATCACTATAGTTTGTACGTACAAGCAAATCTGTGGTAAAATCCTATTAAACTTTTTCTAATCCTATTTAAATTAGTTTTTACCCCATTATATTACGTGGTTTTTGTGGACTGTTAACCTATTACAAAAGCTAGTAACGGTCGTCGACGTTTAGTTTTGGTTTGTGTGAATCGAGGGTTGGACGTTTTTGTTATATATATACTTAATACTAGCAATTCATCCTCGCTCCGTTCGGATTCGTCCCTAGTTAAATTTTAACGTTTAGTATAGATTTCTCAAAAATTAGATATTTTGCCGCAGTAAAAAGTATCCTATATGTTGACCCATATAACCAGCTATTATTATATCGAATTTCATCAAAATCTGTCCAGAAAACTATATATTCGGCCTCTGTATCGATAATAATTTCTCTAAATGAAAAATCGACTTTGTACAACATTTATATTAATTATAATTTAAATTTGTATTAGCTTAATATATATATATATATATATATATATATATATATATATATATATATATATATATATATATATATATATATATATATATATAGGTAGATAGATATTTGTGTAGTATTTCTAAGTATTAGGTTGTATCGTAGTATGTATTGTATATAATATTTAATATTTACACCACCCATCCTGTATAGTCTTCCATATTTCCTAACCCAAAGGTTGTATGGAAGAAATCGCTAATTAGCGATAAGACCGCCTTTTGTGCACATTTTTGTTTTTGTTTTATATTTTGTTAACTGTATTTACTTCATGATTGTGGTGTACAATAAAGTATAAATAAATAAATAAGGACTATTTCAGACAGACAAAGTGGAAAATTTTATTTAAAATGATAACATATAACAAAAAATATTCCAAAGACTAAAAAGGTTCGCATCTGCATATTTAATACGGTTTTTTATGAAAACTAAGCAAGAAAGATACGAATGTGCTATCAAAAATTACGTGCTTGCAGATTTGATCCCTTTCAATATAAAACATTAAGGATGATTAAAAACAGCTATCTTGTTTGTTTTTAATTAACAAACGAATTGCGGGTTTGTTGTTATTGATACTTTCATAAAGTTTACTTTGGTAATAGGGTTAAAATGGTATCGAGTGATAAAAAATATGTAAACTACATTAGTGAGGGAACGATAGATGTTTGATAATGCTATCTACATTTTTCAATATTTTTTTAATAGCGGTAAAAGAAAACTGAAATCTGTTTTGATAAATATATAAATTACTTAAGAAACCCTTACTTTAAAACAGATAATCTATACAGATAAATAAGATTAAAGTGTCTGTTTGTATTGTCAAAAAAAAAAAACAACTTTTTACTAAATACATTAAAATTATATACGATACTTATAAGAGAAATGCAATTTTTACTAACTTTTTTTTGTCAGTCTGTTTCGGCTAATCTCTGAAACGGCTGGGCTGTTTTAATGGCACATAGCTGATATTATAAAGAGTATAAAATAAAAAAGAATATAAAATATAAAAATAAAGAATATAAAAAAAAAACAAACAAACAAATACTATAACGAAATTGTATGTATAATCATTAATTTATAAAAGCTACAATACCAAATGAGATGCAGATGGTATGTCCATTTGCATCTCATCATCATTGCAGTAAAGTCCTCCCAACTAATTTCGGCTACGGCCAATCTCTCTAAACTACGCGGGAGATATTATAGTGCACAAGTGTACGCGCAGACACAAGTGCACTCTCTATTCCTGTCACTCTCATACTCTGGTGAGACAGTGATCTAACGCAGAACCAATTTTTTTACATAAATTCCAAGGCACAGGGCATGTTATTAAGAATTTCTAAGCAAAAACACTCAATAACTAAAGGCACGACCCAGGACTCGAACTCAGGATCTTCGTTTAACAGCCATACATGCTAGCCACAAGACCACTGGGGCTACATAATAAAAAACAACCCTTCAATTTCATTTATTGACATAATAAACAGCGTATTCTACATAAACTGGTAATTTAACGCGCACTTGGGTGTAGCTATTAATTCTGTTAACAAGAGCGTATAAACATAAGTGAATACTTAATTCCTCGAACCCACACGACAAAATTTATGCGTCACCTTTATAATAACTTCAAGGCAAGTCTACAAATGTTTTGGGTAAATTAGATGGAAATTTCGACAATTATACAAGTTTATAATAATTTATGTAGATAACCGTGGTAGCTTATTGGCAGCATGATCTCTTTGGAAACTGTGTGAAGTGGGTTCGAACCCCAGATCTTAAAGTTAAGGGATTTCCAGGTGTTTATTTATTTATTTTTAATGTATTTATTCAAACTAAAATCCACAGCAACATACATAGATAGAAAGTACATAAAAAGAAAAGTCGTTATATAAGCCAAATTCTGATTTTCATTAATTGTGCAATATAGATAGGTAGAATAAGTGTACATGTACTATTAAAGAAAAGAAATAAATTATAGAAAAAAAAAAACAAGAAAACAGACAAACGGAAATTTCCAGGTCTTAATCTGACTGACGACACGTTTGGCTCAGTTTGTAGTGACCCTACTTGCTATGCCAGCGGTCGCGGGTTCGAGTCCCGCTGGGGGCATTCATTTATGCGATGAGCACGATTGTTTGTACTCCAGTCATGGGTGTTTATTTATTATATGTATGTATTTCAAGTTATATACGTATAGTGTATCAACTATCTGGTATCCATAACACAAGCCTCATAGCTTACCATGGAACTAGATGGTGTTGTGTTAATGTCCCAACATAAAAAAAAATCTCATAATTTTCAACAACGAGGATCATATTATAACATATCAATCTACAATCGTTCTAGAATAGTGTATGTAATTAACAAAAATAACTGTTAAGTCATAGAAGACACAAGTGCACTCTCTATTCCTGTCACTCTCATACTCCGGTGGGACGAATGGGACGATTAATAACAATAATATTGTAAAGAGGCAGAGTTTGTTTGTTTTTTTGTTTAAATGCGCTAATCTCACGAACTACTAATCCCATTAGAAAAATTCTTTTTGCATTAGATAGCCCGTTTCTTGAGGAAGGCTATTGGCTATATATCATCATGCTACTACACAAGGGAGCGGAGCAGTAATCATAAATGTCAACAAATCGGGCAGACTTCCACACATTATTGTAAAACTGATGTATATAATCAAACAACTTTAAAGAGGGTAAAACCGCGAGGCATAACTAGTAAATAATAAAATTATTCAACCCTCTTTTGATTTAATTTTTAACTTAAACAAATTCAATGAATTTTTCCAAATTACCAGAAACCATGATCAGAAAAACAATTGAATTGAATTGAAATTCATTGGTTCACGTAATGTACTCGTATATCTAAAACTACACATTTCATAAAAGAATAACTGAATGTAACAAAAGAACAGCGAAACGAGCTTAACATAAAACGCCTTACTCCATTCTCACGCATGAGTAAAGCTATTCTGGAGCCTGACACTATAAAAGCTGACCTAGATTTTAAGGGGTTCTTACCGAAATTCTACATGCATTAGCAGGAACTAGTATAAAAGCAACTGTAGGGTAGATAAATATTTGTTTTTGAAGTTAGTTGAGATTAGAAGGGTGCAAATTTAATTGGATTAGTTACATTTCCATTCGTGAACAGTTGAACGTATAATAAATTTATTAAATAGATCTTCTTCATGTTGGCACATGATATAAATGAATAGAAAACTATATATTTTAAATATTGAACGTCAACCGTGACAACCCTTCCTCTTGACTATTCTTATATATACTATTGTACCGATCCATCAGGTTATGGGCCCAGACCGTTGATTAAAGTCAAAATAATTTCGTATATTCGCATATTTTCAGTATATTTATAGTATTTGCATTTAAATTTTATATATAAAATAATTAATATATAATAAAGTATCTGCAAAAATATAAAACATGGCATCGGCATTGTCATATAATATTCCCGTCGAAAAACTAAAGGGCTTAGAAGATTATAATCATTGGAAGTTTACGCTGAAAATGATTTTAATGCATGAAGATCTTTTCGATTGCGTAATGAACGAAGATGAGAAAGACGAGAAGAAAAAACAAAAGGCGTTAGCAAAAATTTGTTTGTCCGTCGGTCCATCAGCGTTGGCTCATGTACGCAATGCGAAGAGTCCTTATGAAGCCTGGCATAATCTCGAGCGTGCTTACGAGGATAAGGGACTATGCAGACGACTGGGATTACTGAGGTCGCTATTTGGTACGAAACTGTGCGAGACGGAAGGTATGCAAAGCTACTTATTAAAAATTACGGAGCTTGGGCAACAACTATCAGATATTGGATCCGCACTTGACGATGAATTTCTAGCTGTAATTATGCTCAGTGGTTTGACGGAGGACTTTGATCCCATGATAATGGCTTTAGAAAATTCTAATATGAAACTCACAAGTGAGGTGGTCAAGTCAAAGTTACTGCAGGAGCAACAGAGGCGAGATGACAAGAGTCAAGATGGGGTCAACGCATTAGCTACTAGAAAAGAAAAGAGCTCAAAGGTCGTGTGCTTCAAGTGTAAAAAACCTGGACATATGAAGAAGGACTGTACCAGTAAAAGGAAAGTGTACAAAAATAATTCTGTACAAGAATCTACTGGGAAGCAGAATCCTGAGGCGTCGTTACTGTCTGCATTACGTGTGAATCTTCACAGTGATATTTGGTGTATCGACTCTGGGGCTACTCATCATATGTGTAATAATAAAGATCTAATGTATGATTATGAGGATGTAAAGTCACTTGAGGTACATGTAGCTAATGGGGACAAATTAACAACAGAAGGTCGGGGTAGAGTAAAGGTACAATTAGTAAATGGTACTAAAACTATAAATAATGTATATTTTATACCTGAACTTAGTGTAAATTTATTATCAGTAAGTGAGTTAGGTAGGAAAGGTTATTATGTTATTTTTAGTCATTTAGGTTGTAAAATTATGCACGATAAGGAGGTTATAGCTACTGGTACTTGTAGAAATGGTGTCTATGAACTCGACATTATTAAAACTGTAAATATGTATAATAGGAAATACAGTAGGAAATACAGTAGCAAACAAGAATCAGGGATTGCTATGAACTCAGTCCGTGAGGGGAGCGAGCGTACGGTGTTTTCAGATGAGAGCAAGGATTCTACACTGGCGATTGTGCAGAATTCAGCATCACAGGAACTGTGGCATAAGCGGCTCGGTCATCTGAATGCACGGAGCATGAATTTAATGAAAAATGGTATTGTATCAGGTATGAATTATAAAAATACTACTTTCATTCCTTGTACTGCTTGTCTCGAAGGTAAACAGACAAGGCTACCTTTTTCAAAGAAAAGTAAAAGTAGGGCTTCCGAAATTGTAGGACTGGTACACGCAGATGTGTGTGGTCCTATGCAGTCACCTTCTTGTAGTGGAGCACGTTACTTTGTAACATTTATCGATGACTTTACAAGAAAAACATTTATTTACTTTCTTCAAAGAAAAAGTCAAGTATTTGAAAAATTTAAATTATTTAAAACTATGGTAGAGAATGAAATAAGTAGGAAAATAAAGGTTTTTAGAAGTGACAATGGCGGAGAATTTAATTCTGTAAATTTTCAGGCCTATTTAAAAGAAAATGGAATTAAGCATCAAACTACAATTCCACACTGTAGTCAACAAAATGGTGTTGCAGAGAGGGCAAATAGGACGATAATGGATAAGACCCGCTGCATGCTCCGGGACGCTGGTTTAGAGAAACGGTACTGGGCTGAAGCTGCTAACACGGCTGTATACTTGAAGAACCGTTCCCCTACTAAGGCAATAAAGGGAGTAACACCGGAAGAAAAATGGACGAATAAAAAGGTGAACATTGAACATTTACGAGTTTTTGGTTGTGTAGCATATGCCATCGTTGAGAATGCTAGAAAATTGGACCCTGGGAGCAAAAGATATATTTTTGTCGGATATTGTGATGATAGCAAAGGCTATAGGCTCATAGATCCTTTTTGTCCAAAGAAGTGCATTAAAGCTAGGCATGTGACGTTCATGGAGAACCAATGTGTAAATAAAAATGTAACATATAGTGATAGTTGTAATGTTAATAAAAATAAAGATACTTCATTAGGTTTAGACTCAACTAGTTCACAGATTTTTGTAGATAGTACTCTAAGTCCGAATTCAGTACAATTACCTACAAAAACTATTCAGTTATCTCCACAGTCAAATGCATCAGTAAATGATGAGTCTATATGTCATAATGTTGGCCAAATAAATCCTCGCAGGCAAACTATGTTTGATCTAGATGAAACAGAAGATTTAGTTGCCTCAGATGATTCGGCCGACCCCACTTATGTTCCAGGTTTATCAAGCATTGACTCTGAGGACTCTAGGGAGCTGTCATTTGAAGAAGCTCAATCATATGAGTTCGCTGGATCAACAGAGATGCATGAGGAGGACTTACCTGTTAACGTGGAGGAAGCACTGAGATGCAGTGATTCACAGCATTGGAAACAAGCGATAAAAGATGAATATGATTCTTTCATCACAAACAAATGTTGGACTTTAGTAGATCTACCTCCAGGCCATAAGCCTGTAAAATGCAAATGGATTTTTTGCAAGAAGAGAGGGTTTGATGGAGAGATCTTAAAATACAAAGCTCGCTTGGTGGCAAAAGGCTTTACTCAAAAATATGGGATAGATTATCACGAAACATTTTCTCTTGTCGTCCGATACTCAACTATCAGAATTTTGCTAGCACTAGCTGCTCAGTACGATATATTGATTGAGCACTTGGACGTTAAAACAGCATTTTTAAATGGGATTTTAAAGGAAAATGTGTACATTGAACAACCGGAAGGTTTTGTTGTTAATAATAATAAGAATAAGGTTTATAAGCTTAACAAGGCAATATATGGATTAAAACAATCAGCTAAGGCTTGGTATGAGAGAATTAATGATGTTTTAATTAAGAAATTACACTTTAAGAGGTTTTCTTCAGAACCATGCGTGTATATATATAACGATAGTAAAGAAATTTTATATATAGCTATTTATGTTGATGATATATTGTTATTTTCATCTAAGACATCTCAGAAAGGAAAGCTCATTAAAGAAAAGTTGATGAAACAATTTGAGATGAAGGACTTAGGACTGGCATATCAATTCTTAGGTATGAAAATTACTACATTACCTAACGGTAGCTATACTCTCAATCAATCCAGCTATATAAAGAAGATATTGACAAAGTTTAAAATGGCGGATTGTAAGGAAGTAAAAACTCCTATGGAAGTAGGATTAGAGTTGCAAAGAGAGGGAAATGTTAGTAATTGCAACTTTGATTATAGGAGTTTAATTGGTTGCTTAATGTATTTAGCGGTATGTACCAGACCCGATATCGCTCACAGTGTCAGCTACTTGAGCCAATTCAATGATTGCCATGGTGAGAGTCATGTCAAAGCTGCGAAAAGGGTTTTAAGGTATTTGAAAGGCACCTCAGAATACTCGCTAATCTTTGAAAAACATAATCTTGAAATTTTAGGTTTTGCCGATGCTGATTGGGGCGGAGACCAATTGGATCGGAGATCCTACACAGGGTATGTATTCTGTATTGGTAAATCAATAGTATCCTGGGAAAGCCGTAAGCAGCGCACTGTCGCGCTCTCGAGCACTGAGGCTGAGTACATGGCGGTTTCTGATTCTTGTAAAGAAGCTTTGTTTTTACGAGCGTTTATTAATGAGTGTACTGGTAAACTCTGTAAAATAACTTTATATAATGACAACCAGTCTGCTCAGAAATTATGTTCTAATGTTATATCACATTCTAGAACTAAGTATATCGATATCAGATACCATTTTATTAGAGAATTGGTTGATAAGAAGATAGTTAAGTTAGATTATCTACGTACTGAAGATATGTTAGCTGATGTTTTTACAAAGCCCTTATGTATTGTGAAGCATAAGAAACTTATATCTAAATTATTTAAAACTTAAAGATATAAGTGGTAGGTGTAAGTTGCGAATATGATATTTTTATATTCGTTTAAGGGGTAGTGTTGGCGCATGATATAAATGAATAGAAAACTATATATTTTAAATATTGAACGTCAACCGTGACAACCCTTCCTCTTGACTATTCTTATATATACTATTGTACCGATCCATCACTTCATAATATGATAGAATACGAATAATTTATAAGAAACTGTATTTATAAGAAATATCTTTAAGTTTGCCTTCTAATTTTTTTTCAAAAGATATTTGGGATACATAAATTGAAGTCGGTTTAAATTTTTATTAAATATTTTGTATTCTCACAATCTATATTATTAATTTAGTGGACACCATGTACAGCGGAGACGGAGGTCCTGCGTTCGAGTTCCAGCTCAAGTCAAGTATTGTAATTGGGTTTTTCTGTTAAAAAATTCTTAGTTACTGTAACTAGGAGTAAGGAAGTTGGTGGTATTTTATCTCCAAGCCTCGAAGAGCACGTGAAGATATGGATCCTGTGTTTGACCTCTCATAAGTAGTATCGAATTTTCACCCTACTGGAGTTTGAGAGTCAAAGATATAGAGAGTGCACTTGTTTTATTTTACGAGTATGTTATTTATTTGAATACAACGTTAGCATTTAGTTAAACAAGTGACCTTGCCCAGAGGTTTTTTGTCTCAAATATCGATGACGAAAACATTGATAATATAAGATTTGCCTCTCTGTACAAAAAAAAAGTTTCCGAATTTTTTCATTGATAACACAAAAGCTAGATACAGAAGAAACAGGTACTTTATATAGGATTAGTTTTGTCTTTGCGTATTTATTTATAGATAATAATGTTGGGACATTAACACACGTAACCATCTAGTTCCATGGTAAGCTACGAGCTTGTGTTATGGATACCAGATAGTTGATACACTCCACATATATAACTTTAAAAACATATATATATATATATATATATATATATATATATATATATATATATATATATATATATATATATATATATATATATTATTAATATAAACACTCATGACTGGAGTACAAACATTCGTGCATTCCCCAGTGGGACTGGATCCCACGACCGCTGGCTTAGCAAGTAGGATCACTACAAAGTGAGCCAAACGTGTCCAATTAGAAATAAAATGTTTCTCAAACTATATAATACAAAATATCACGTAACACTTCAGGCTATTTTCTCTGCTATAATAAGGACTTTTTAAGTAAATAAACTCTCAGTTCTAGTTAGTATGTAAAAGGTAAAGGTGTTATGAGAGCGGTTATAACGTACCCGTGTTCGTATATTTAGCTTGAATGTAAACTACATTCATTATAAAGTTCTAACTTAATTAACGTAGTCAGAATTTTTGATTTACTGGTTTATTAAAGTAAATTATTATCAAAACGCTTACAAAATATTGCAATTGTGTGAAAGTTTTAACTAGTTTCAAACAACAAGGTGCAAAAATTTTGTGAAAATTGTTTATTTTTGTATGTATGTTGCAATGGTTTAATTTTTTGGAAAAATATCGCAATAATTATTTTTCTAATGTTCACCTGCCTTTGATCCTGTATATTAAAGTATCACTAAATTAAAAAGAAACTTATTACAAACCATGTGCAAGATAAAATTTATTCAACAATATCTTTAAATGTATTATTTCGATCAAAATTACATTAAGATAATATAAAGATTAAATTTACAACTACAATTTTTAAAATTTCCATTTTGATACTACTGCAATTTAGTCCACATATTTTGGATAAAGTATAATACAAGTGTAAAATATTTTATTTCTACAGCTCAATCTACACCATATCTTTACCATTTGTTCAACTACAGGTACTCCCAAAAGTCTATTTTAAAACGATTCTAGAATTATTTGTATAAGCCTCTCGCCTTTTTCACGTAATATAAAATCATGTTAAATATTATCATTATACAGGCAGTGAGTCCGATAGGATTTTCCAACGGCAATTTGAACAAATCCTTATGAACAAACTTAAACATCAATTTCCATATTTCTGACTCCAAAAGTGACGTACTCCCACACAAGCTCTGAATACTTAAAAGGATGATTTTTAAGTCTCTATAAATAATATATTAATAAAGGCTTTATATACATACATTATAAATACTTTCTTTATAATATTTTTACAAAAATAATGAATTGTCTAACTTTGTTCTCGTTAAAATTGTATTAAATATGTTATGCATGAAAATGTTGCTGAAATCTAAGAACAATTGACTTGGCTGAAAGCACTACCGTACCCTCAAAGGTCGATTAAACACTTTATGGTACATACAAATGTTAAATGTTTTCAATCGTAATAACTATGTATATGAACAATGTTACTAACAGAACTCTAATTGTTTTCAGTCCTTTCTAAAGTCCCAATGTTGGGGCCTCCTTTTAATGCGAGGGGAATTAGGTCATAGTCCACCATGTTGCCAAGTGTGAGTTAGCGTAGTTCACATGCCTTTCGAAAACTTGCTAGCTTCTCTCAGACATGCAAGTTTCCTCATAATGTTTTTCTTCACCGTAAGACAAGTGGTAATCATCCGCTGGTTCGAACCTGCTTCACTTTGTTTCTCAAGCGAGCGCATTACCACTAGGCTAACAATACAGTTATCCTACATCTAGCTATACTAATACTAATAATATTATGAAGAGGTAAAGTTTGTGAGTTTGTGACGTTGTAGGGGGTAATCTCTGGATCTACTGAACAGATTTAGATGAAATTTGCTAAGAAGATAGTTTGAGACCCTGGGAAGAAAATATGATACTTTTTATCCCAAAACCATCCCTTAAAGGGTTGAAAATAGGGATGAAAGTTTGTATGGGGAATCAACCTAGAGACGAACCCGAGCGAAGCGAAGGTGAGTTGCTAGTGTCAAATAAAATGATACAAAATTTTATAGCGTTACACTACTAATTTATACTTCAACTTCATAACTCAATTATTGGATATTCGAAATATTTTTATAGGTTTCACGTTACTTTATCCAAAATTTAATTTTAGAGACTACTTCATACGTTCAATTAAAACACGTGGAAAATAAAAACATAATTAATTGGTTTTGCTTTACTTAGCTATCGTAATAAGCATGATATCGTAGAATTAATAGATCTAGAGATTTATGTACTACTAGCGACTCACCCTCACTTTGCTCGGGATCGTCCCTAGTGAAAAACTGAAACAAATCTATCCCAATAGAACCGTACATTTTTTCGGGATGAAAAGTAAAAATTAAAATTAAAAAAAAAATATACAGATCCTTTTAGCCGTTCTGGCGTTATTGAGTAACAAACATCCATCCAAACTTTTGCAATTATGATTAATTAACTGGTTGCAGGTGGTAACATAAAATAAAGCTGTTATTCAGATAACAAATATTAGATATATTCTATTTATATACAGAAGTTCAAAAATTTTGTAGACCTAAATATAATAGTTAAAAATGGATGGAGGAAAAAAACTCTTTTCTTGTAAAGGTCAAATTATAAATAAATTCATTATATCATTATTAAAGAAAACCAACCATTTAAATAAAAATATATTGTTTCATTAAATAAAACCTAAGTAATTAAAAAAAATATTATTTTAAAGGAGACACAAGTGGTGGTGGTGGTGGTGAGGTACTTATTTGTCCAAAAGTCCAATTTACCGAAAGAGTTTTTAATACAAAAAGGATTACTGACTTTTAAATTTCAATTATATTGATAAATACATAGTTTTATTTTAAGCTGAAAAAATACATATATGTTATCTATATATTGTGTATATCTTACTAATATTATAGATTTGATTGTAGATATTTGGATGTTTGTTACTCAATCACGCCAGAACGGCTGAACGGATTTAGATGTAATTTAGCACAGAGATAGAATATAGTCTGGAATAGCACAGAGGTTACTTTTTATCCCGGAAAAATGTAAGGTCTCTGTGGGGTAATTTGTTTTAATTTTTATTTTAAAGGCGAACCCGAGTGAAGTGAGGGTGATCCGCTCGTTAGAAATAAAGCTTTTTAAAACAGAGAATAAACTGTCCACTGTACTGTACAATAAGTGTTGATGACGCGAATACTTGACATTTTAAATAAAACTATCTTTTCGAATTATTTCGCGAATTTATTTTGATTTTTGGTTCCCGACGTTTCGAATGCTTATAGTTTTATTTAAAAAGTATTGATGACTTGAACAAAGAAGCACTTAGGCGACGTATGTATATAAGTAGCTATCCCATAGGGACCGTACATTTTATCGGGATAAAAAGTAGCCTATGTGTTATTCCAGACTATAATCTATCTCTATGCCAAATTTCATCCAGATACGTTCAGCCGTTCTGGCGTGAAAGAGTAACAAACATCCATACATACTCACAAACTTTTACATTTATAATAATAATACGGATAATATACTACTTCCTGTGGATAAACCCACTTTTCTATTTCTACACATTTATTATTGTCATTGTTTTAGACGTATTATTATCTACAATAATAATAGAAAATTTGCTTACATCTTTCACAACATCAGCATGCCAATTAAACTTCGTCCATATAAAATTCATGAGAACTCATCAAATATCATCTACTGTCAAACATATGTATGTAAATATTAAATTAAAAGGTGGAACTAGTTGTTATTTTAACCCAAAACTTTAGTACGAAACTAAATTGAAGTTGACCGTAGCATACTAGCCCCTATGCTGTGACCCAAAAAGCTACATTCATTAAATTTATCTAATAAACAAAGTTAATTAAGTGAAAGTTGTTCTATTATTTATTATAGGACAAACTAATAAGAGTATATGGGGATTTTAAAAACAATTTCGAAAGTAAAAATGGAATCGCCAAAAATTATGTTTAAAAAAGTTCTGTCTATATATATATATATATATATATATATATATATATATATATATATATATATATATATATATATATATATATATATATATATATATATATATATATATATATATATATATATATATATATACTAGCATTGCCCGCGACTCCGCCCGTGCAAATTCTTAGGCTCTACATATTAGTATACTATTACAATGCAGTTTTTGTATTTTTTCTCAGAAATAAGATATTTTCCCGCGGCAAAAAGTAGTTACCGCATCACGAGAAAACCACTGTCCAGTGGTTTTCTCGTGATGCGGTAACAGACAGACAGATAGACAGACAAAAATTCTAAAAACTATAGATTCGGACTCTGTATCGATAATAATGTCTATTTCAATAAGATTTTCCAAAAAAATATTTAATGTACAGATTCGACTTAGTTACAATTATATTATATGTACAGATGTAATTCTTAAAATTAAAAAGTTAAGAAGTTAATTAAGAATCATAATTTTAATTTACTTTGCTATTATTTAAAATCAAAATATTAGGAAACACTTATTACATTTACAATTGAAAAAATATTAGTTTGAAGTACTGATATTTTGATACACAGTTTGTATCTTATCAAGTTGTATTATTTGATCAAGTTTGAAACCAAATTGGTGATCTAAAAGTATTAGCGCCAGAGGGATACAAACTACCGTTTTACAACAGACTTGATGCTCGTTACACATTGAATAAAGCTATTATATTATGGCTCACGTTTCCGTTAACGTCTTCCTCTGACAGACTGCATCCATAATAAATCCAGTAAAGACAAAAAAACACTGTTCCATCAAACGCTTGCGGCTCGAAATAAATTACTTTCACTTTTGACACGTTAATCATTCAGTTTTGGGGCACAAAAGTTGTGTAAAAAGAAAATATCAAGTTAGACATTGGTATGAACGCGCCTTAATCTATATTTAAAAATAAAGAGGCAGATGACAAAACTTTTATATGGATATAAGTAGATAAGGGATGTTATTTATTTAACAAAAAAAATATTGGCTAGTCGGTAATAGAGTGACATAATTCCGAAATATTTATGGTAAAACACTATATAATTTTTTTGGCAATGGCTTTAAAGGGTGCCAGTTGAACACAGTTTTTTTTTATTTATTTGGGTCTACAAACAGTGTTCACAATAAGGCTTATATCTAAACAAATAATATAATTAAGTAATCCCTCCACGACCGCGGACTCGCCGACGTGTCAGTTAACAATAGATTTCTCAGAATTTTAATTAATTTTTTAGAAATTTACCTGGAGGTGTTAAATAAATAATTATGACACCAGCATCGTTGACTACAGGTTACTAACTGGTTTTGAGAAGTGGTAATGTATTAATTCAGTACAAGTAAAAAGAAACATTCAACGTATAAAAGAAAAACACTAAAATATTATAATAACATAAATTGCTAGTGAGAACTGGATATTATATTAGCATATTATATTGCATATTGTTTCGCCAATATAGTATGAATTGAGCACATGATGTATATGAGAACTGTAAGAAAGTTGAAAAATATGTACATGAAAGGTTTATTTAGGTTAACTAAGTAATAGATTCCACGTTAATTTAAGTCTAATATTATAAGGAGGAAGAATGAAAACGACATATTTATTTACCTTGATTGGAATGCTGAGCTAGATTTTATATCTCATGGGTCATAATTTTTAGAGGAAATAGGTTTCATTCACGCGTACGTCAATGACCTTGGTAATCATAATCCAAATTGGGTATTTACACATCTGAACTATAATAAATTATACATCTAATTAATATTATAAATGTAAAATGTTTAGATGTTTAGATGTTTATTAATCAACTAGCATTGCCCGCGGCTCCGCACGCGTTCATATGACCAAAGCCAAATTTTTAGGTTTTACATATTAGTATACTCGTATTAGTATATTAGTTGACCCGGATAACCAGCTATTACCATACCAAATTTCTTCAAAATCCTTCCAGTGATTTTTCTGTGATGCGGTCACAGACAGACAGGCAGACAGACAGACAGACAGACAGACAGACAGACAGACAGACAGACAGACAGACAAAAATTCTAAAAACTATAGATTCGGCCTCTGTATCGATAATAATGTCTATTTCAATAAGATTTTCTAAAAAATATTTAATGTACAGATTTGACTTCGTTAGAATTTTATTATATGTATAGATAACAGCTGTAAAATGGAAAAGTTCAGAACTATTAATTTTGTACCTATGTATATATTATAATATAATTCAGTCTATCTATTCCATACTAAACGTTAAAACGTACCATGAGATGAACCCAAGCGAAGCGACAGTGAGTCGCTAGTATACAATACTCGTAAAATAAACTTATTTTGTTGGAACTTCGTACTATTTACCTAGATGGGTAAAACATAATGATTTCAATTTTTATTTCCAATTTCCTCTCATGAAATACTGTTTTAGTTGGAACATATTCAATACAAATATTAGTTTTCTGTACAAATATAATCTCCTGTGGAGAAGACAGTGACTGAACACGTTTGTCATATAAAATGTAACTCGAATGGGAAAACTTCCACAATATATAGTTTATATCAAAATGTTGTTTATGTACGTTTGTTACTCTTTCACGCTAAAATTACTGGACGCATTTGGATAAAGTTTAATATACAGATAGACTTTGACCTGGACTAATACATATGCTACTGTTACATCATGTTATATTTTACATATAAAAAAATATGTTTTGTATAAAACGCAAAAAGGCGAAGCAAAGGTAAGTTGCTAGTAGTTTATACTACTATTATAAATAGAAAAAATAGTTTTATTTGTATATTTGTATGTTTGTTTATAATGAAAACTAGAAATAACTAGAACTAGAAACAAAACTAGAAAAAACGATAAACTACAAATCTCCTGAACCGACTAAGATGAAATTTGGTATGAAGATAGATTGAGAACCTGGCAAGGATATAAGTTTTTTATCCCGGAAATCATTCCTTAAGGGGGTGAAAATGGGTATGAAAGTTTATATGGGTAATCAATTATTTCTCAAGCAAGGGATATTAAACTCATCATACCTATGTACATGTATGTATATACTAATATAATGTAAAGTCCATCTATTCCATACTAACCGTTAAAACGTACTCAGGGACGAACCCGAGCGAAGCGAGGTCGAGTCTAGTAATCTATACATATAATAAAATTGTAACTAAGCCCAATCTGTACATTAAATATTTTTTTGAAAATCTTATTGAAATAGACATTATTATCGATACAGGAGCCGAATCTATAGTTTTTAGAATTTTTGTCAGTCTGTCTGTTACCGCATCACGGGAAAACCACTGGAGGGATTTTGATGAAATTTGGTATGATGATAGCTGGTTATCCGCCTCCGGATCAACATATAGGATACATTATACTGCGGTAAAATATCTCATCTCTGAGAAATCTATACTAAATATGAAACGCGAGGGCGAGTCGATAAACTAAAGTAAGCTTTTAGTTATGAAATCATCTTAAAATTTTCATAATGAATGTTCATAGCGGATAATACTGTGCGGAGCTTGCAAAATGAAGCGCTGCTTTGCGAACTCCTTTGTTTTGGTAACTCCAGAAGTGCATATGGGTAAGTTTTATAATGCTCTAGAAAATAAATTAGGGTTGTCACAACTTGTAAATTATTATTTATTTCTAACTACCTTTTACTCTGCATTAAAATAAAACGTGTTAAAACAAAATTTCTGTACACAATATGAATTTAAAATATTTAAAATTTTCGCTTATGTTATATTTTTGTTTATTTTGTACCGACTGGAAAGCGACGCTTTGAATAATAAATAAGGGATTACAGATTGTAGTAAGTTTTGATTTGTTCGTGAAATATTATTTATTTATAATATGTTTTGATAGTTAGTGGACATGCTTACTAAAAGTTTCGTATGATAATAATACGCATTTATTATTTAATGAAATATGTCAGTACTGTGGTAGAAACCCTTATAATATTTCACAGTTTGTATATATATTATATATGTACGTCTGGTTTAAAATTGTAAAAAGGATACTTGATGGCTCATAATGTGAAAGATGTACACGAACAGATGGACAAGCAGAGGGACAGCACGGGCTTATATAGGCTTATCCCTACACTGCCTATAAATAGGATTCCCTCTGAACCTTTTGAAATAGCAGCCAAAACAAAATTGTAACTCGACCTTCTTGGTTAGTAGTAATAGCTTCTGATCTCTATTAGGTACTCGTATTAAATCCAGTCGTGGGTTTGATATCCATGATAAGCAAATGTTTTTATTATTCATACTCATACAAATATTTATCTGTAATTGGCTACTCATTTCCTTATGTCCCAATGTTGCCAAAAATAGAATTGAGTGAACATTTAATCTTGATTTTTATCTCCTTTTTTTCTTTGATTTATATATATATATATATATATATATATATATATATATATATATATATATATATATATATATATATATATATACATTAGTATCGTTTAAAATACTTAAATTCGACCATAACCATTTTTTATTGATTGAAACTAAAACTCGCCAATAGCTACTAAAAAAAAAGAAATTTGGTTGACAGACAGAAGAGAAAAACGTACTGAATTTGCCTTTGCCTATTTATATATAGATTTCTTTGTAGCAACCCTGGTAAAAAACAAGAAACTTGAACCTGGAGGTAGCAAGTTATTCAAAGTAGAAATGCTATGAGGAAGTTTCACTTCATACAAATAAGAAGTCATCTCATTTCACTAAATAAATTTGAATATTATCTTTTCTTGAGCGCAAAATTTGTTTTTTTGAGAGATAATAAATTAAATGCTTTAAACTTTAATTTGCATATATTTAATGTTAAATCACTAGCGACTCAACCTCTCTTCGCTTTGGGTTCCTCAAATACAAACAATCCCATAGGGACCGTGCATTTTCCGAGATAACAAGTAATATACTCGTATGTGTGTGCTATTCCAGACTATAATCTATCTTTGTGCCAAATTTTATCCAGATCCGTTCAGCCTTTCTGCCGTGATTGATTAACAAACATCCATCTAAACTTTTGCATTTATAATATTAGCATAGATTAATGATTTAATAACTGAACTGCACTTATAACTTGATTATGACTAAAATAATAAAATTTGGTTTTATATGAAAAGGAAAAGTTTGTATTGAAAACGCTTGATAAAAGACCCAATAACTGTATAGCAAGTCTTCGGATAGCCACAAATACCAAAAATATTGTTGAAGCCAAGGAATTTTAATAAGCTTAAAGAATATTTGGGTTTTAATATTATATTAGCTATAGTATGAGAATTCAGATAAACCCCACAGCTTAAAGAAATATATTATTTTCTTCCTTTGAACTGTGAAATTTAAACAACCCTTTTTGAACTTTATTTCACCAATATATTACGCTATAGTTTATTTATTTACGAAGATCAAAGGCTATTTATAAAATAACTTTTTGAATAAAAATAACCATATTGAATTTTATCTCCGTTAATTCTGGTTGAAAACTAAATCTGTAACAATCATATGGTAATTGTATACACTTTCTATCTAGTAAAGATTGAGTTACATTTGTAAATAGCAACTCATCCTCGCTCCGCTCGGGTTTGTCCTTAGGTGAGAATATTTTCCCGCAATAAAAGCATCTTATATGTTAATTTCCTAATCAGCTATCATCATACAAAATTTTATCAAAATCTGTAAAGTGGTTTTCGCGTGATGCGTTCCCAGAAAATCTAAAAACTATAGTTTCGGTCTCTGTATCGATAATAATGATTAACTGCCTCGGTGGTCTAGTGGCTAGCATGTACGGCTGCACACCCGGAGGTCCTGGGTTCGAGTCCCGGGTCGGGCCAAGTTTAGTTATTGAGTCTTTCTGTATAGTAAGTTTCAGTAACAGCCCGGAGTTGGGAAGTTGGCTGTGTTTCACCCCCGTGCCTCGGAGAGCACGTAAAGCCGTCGGTCCTGCACCTTAACTCTCACCGGTCGTGTCGAGCGGTCGTCCCACCGGAGTATGAGAGTGATAGGAATAGAGAGTGCACTTGTGTCTGCGCGTACACTTGTGCACTATAATATCTAATGCGCAGTTGGCTAGTCTCAATGAGATTGGCCGCCGTGGCCGGAATCGGCTAGGAGAACATCATTCATCAATGATTATTTCAATAAGATTTTCCAAAAAAATATTTAATGTATAGATTCGACTCAGAATTTTATTATATTATGTAATTATTATGTATAAATATAAAAAGTAATGTCGTTTTAAATAACTTCCGACAAAAGAAAGGTTTTATAGTCGATTAACATCACGTTCTATTTGGAATAGTTCTTTAAGGGTTCCATAGATATATGGCTAATACGGAATCCTTATAATTTCACCCTATCAGCCGTTTCGTCCTAAGCGAGGGTTGGTCACTACGTGTCCATAAAATCTACCCTTTAATAGAAATCATAAAAATAACGTGCACAATTATTGTGAATATAAATCATGTATTATTATATATATATATATATATATATATATATATATATATATATATATATATATATATATATATATATATATAAATAATACATGATTTATATTTACAAATAATTTATAAATAACATTATCAATAACTGGGCTTGTACCTAATTATACATTTGCATCTCCTATTTAGAATGGGCAGTAGTAGTTCAGTGGTAACGCGCTCGCTTGGGAAACCGAGCGAAGCGGGTTCAAATCTCTATTCTCACACCTTTGATATTTTCATGTGCGAATCATTTCTAACTTGATTCCCACTTACCTTACGGTGAAGGAAAATATCGTGAGAAAACCTGCATGTCTGTGAAAACCTAGCAAGTTTTCGAAAGACATGTAAAGTCCACTGAACCGCACTTGGTCAGCGTGGGGGACTATAGCCTGATCCCCATTGTATTTAAGGGAGACCGGTGCCCAGCAGTGGGACGTTAAAAAGGATTGAATATTATCTCCTATTTTTCCTTTGCTAGTAACATAGAGTTCCTAAAAATAATTATAACTTAAAAATGTAACTATAACTTAAAAATGTAAGTTTAAATTCTTTCTAAGCATCTAGTTTTAACAATAACATTTCATACCTTATACCTATGAATTTAAAAACAAAATCCTTAGTGATAACCTTTGTTTAAGGTGTCGTCTACAAAATTTCATCTTTTGTGATAAATTTTTGCCTGCGCGTTGTCTGTCGAGTAAAACAGTTTCAGTGAGAGAGAGCTTTATTAAGTAGACATAGCTTTTGTCATCTATACATATAATAAAATTGTAACTAAGCCGAATCTGTACATTAAATATTTTTTGGAAAATCTTATTGAAATATACATTATTATCGATACAGAGGCCGATTCTCTAGTTCTTAGAATTTTTGTCTGTTTGTCTGTCTATTACCGCATCACCAAAAAAAAACCACTGGAGGGATTTTGATGAAATTTGGTATGATGATAGCTGGTTCTCCGTGTCAACATATAGGATACTTTTTACCGCGGAAAAATGTCTCTTTTCTGAGAAAAAATTGAAAAACTGCAATGTAAGAGTAAGACTAAATAAAACCTAAGAATTTGGTTTTTGGTCATCTGAACGCGGGCGGAGCCGCGGGTAATTCTAGTATATAATATATCATCATTCATATTGCCTTACGAAAGTCTTGTCTTCCTCACAATACGTGACACTGGCAGAATGTATTGCGATGTTAACACAACTCTAAGCCATTAAAGAAAAAAAAGTGTGATAATAATAATGACAAAAGGCAAAGGTCGCGTAAAAAAATATAAATTCCTCATAGTTTTTTAAACAGGCAATAAAATAATTTTGATGACTTACATTAAAGACAGTGGTCGTAAACTACTTCTATCTTCTTCTTACCACTAGAAAAATTAAGGAACACTAGGTAAAACAATCAACAACGCGCTCAATAGGAAAATGAAGCGGGTTCAAGCCCCGGATCTAGCATTTTAAATATCTTTATATGGGAATCGAGTTAAACACAATTACCACGGAAGGAGATCATCACGAGGAAACCTCCAAATCTGAGAAAACCTAAGTATTGTTCAAAGGGCATGTGAAGACCGCCAACCCACGCTTGGCTAGCGTGGTGTATTATGTCTTGATCCCCTCACTGGTGGGAGTCATGAGCCCAGCAGTGGGAGGTCAAAAACGGCTGAGTGAGTAGATATACATTAAAAATTAATATAAAACTAAGCTTAAACATAATAGAATTCAAATTCTCTCTACAGCTTTTGACTGTAACAACATACAGAATACTATCTCTTTCCCTAATTTAATTTAATTGCATTTTTAACCGACTTTATAAGGAGGAGGTTCTCAATTCGTCGGAATCTTTTAAATATATAACTACTGACAATATTTTAAATACATTAGTGGCTGGCACCGATTTCGGAAATATCTGATTAGGTATTTATTCTAAATGAAAAACCAGGTTTAGTTATTTTTTACATTTTAGTGCCTGGAAGTCGGTTTTATTTTATTTTTTATTTTTATAAAACAAGTGTTATATATGTTAAGATATATTAAGTGTTTGAAAGGTTAATGACAGTTCAATTCAATTTTCTTGTTAATAGCTTCAACATTATTATTATAGTTTCCCATTCATGCTATAATGTTGATATCAGAAATCATAGTTGATTAGATGAACTTTTATTAGATCACAAAGGCTTTACGCACCATTACTCATCTATTTAAGCCCAAGATAAATCCTTTGATACGATACGTGAGGCTTGATTTTAAATAGCATATTATACGTGGAAATAATTAAGGTAATTTGATCCTATAATCTATACATATAATAAAATTGTAACTAAGCCGAATCTGTACATTAAATATTTTTTGAAAATTCTTATTGAAATAGACATTATTATCGATACAGAGGCCTGTAGTTTTAAGAATTTTTGACTGTCTGTCTGTCTGTGACCGTATCACGGAAAACCCACTGAAGGGATTTTGATGAAAATTGAGTATGAAAGCTGGTTATCCGGGTCAACACATAGGATACTTTTTACTGCGAGAAAATATCTCATCTCTGAGAAATCTATACTAAACGTTAAAACGTAAGTAGGGACGAACCCGAGCGGAACGAGGGTGAGTAGCTGCTCTAGCTATATTAATAAATATCGATACATAGGATACGATATATTTTCAACCGACTTCAAAAAGGAGGTAGCATTTTTATAGTCATCATAATAGTATTCATTCAAAAAATGATATTGTTATTTAAAATTTTGCAGGTGTTTAAAAGGCATGGTTGAAGATGAAGTATGGACGCTTTTTGAAGTTATACTTCTTTTGGTGTGTTATGAAAAAAAATAATGAAAGCGATTTTTTAAACATGCGACAGATTTAGATTACAGTATGAAGTTAGTCGTTATTGGCTACAATGTGAAGTTAGTCGTTAGATCTCTCTTTAGTACAGTATGATGTCTATATTCAAGAGATTTATTTTGGTATTTGTAATATTGAACCTTATGATGTAGGCATCAAATGAAAGGGCATGATGAGTGAAACACTATAAGCAAAGTGACTATATGCAAAATGGCGGACAATATTGTTTTATGCACCCCCATGATATGGATATCAAATGAAAGGGTTTGCTGAGAAGAATACGAATAAAATAAAAATAAAAGTTTTATTTAAATCCTCTAAAAATTAAGAAGGATAGCTTCTTACGTGAGTAGATAAGTATATACACAATTTTTAATGTATATGTCACATTTTCTGAATTAATTATAAGTTTGTATACGAAATTTGAAGATTTTTAGTGTGCGACTCATGTTATTTTAACACAACGTTACCACTTCTTAAAGTCGTGCCAAATTGCTGTCCCATATAAGATCATTAGAGTAAAAGGAATAGAGAGTACAGTAATTATTGTGTTTACACACACTTTGTACACCACATACATATACGTCAGCGTAGTTGACTATCAGCGAGATTCAACCACATAACCGCAATTCCGACGGGGCTTTTTTATAACATATATTATCTTTTTTATAAAGAAATTAAGAAATGGGGTCTTATTGGTATCGATTTTTATTTATATTAAAAACTAGCGACTCACCCTCGCTTCGCTCGGATTTGTCTCTAGGTACGTTTTAATGATTAGTATGGTATAGATAGACTTATATACATAGGTGTGATGATTTTTTATCTCTTACTTGATAAATGATTGATACAAACTTCCACCCCCTTTTCACCTCCTGAAGGGATGATTTCCGGGAAAAATTTATCCTATGTTCTTCCTATTGACTCAAACTATCTCCATGCCAAATTTCATCTAAATCGGTTCAGCGGATTAAGCGTGAAATTGTAACTAACAGAACGAGAGTAAATTTCGCATTTATAATATTAGTATGAATGTTTGAGATAGAGTCGAAGCTTTGAAAAGTGATTAGATTTTTTATCTATCTACACACGTATCAAGTTAAAATGGTTACACCTTTTGTAATAGAATTTTCTTTATTGATTTGAAGTTACTTCGTGAGCTTTCTATATTAAGTATCTTATATTATGTAGACATTTAGCTTTTGAGACCTGTTTTTCATATTCAAACTTTTTCTTAAGTTTCACAAAGACATAGTATCTATAATGTAAATCCAATTTCCGCTTTTTACCTCTTTTGAGACAACGTGACTTTTGTATAATAATATCAATACAAATACAAACGATTTACCACTAATGAAAATCGAACCTTCTACTTCGAAAAGCTTATAAATATAACCATGTGTAAGCGATGTATATGAAAAGTCGATGTATTTTAGCTTCTGCTAGAGAATATGCCCTAATATCTATTCACGGTTGAGCAGCTTCACTGCTTAGACGTATTTGTCACGTCTTTATATGTGGTATATACTTCCAAAAATACATTATAAATGATTGTATCATCTATCTATACATATAATAAAATTGTAACTAAGCCGAATCTGTACATTAAATATTTTTTGGAAAATCTTATTGAAACAGACATTATTATCGATACAGGTTCCGAATCCACAGAGCCTGAATCTACAGTTTTTAGAATTTTATGTCTGTTTTTCTGTTTGTCTGTCTGTCTGTTACCGGATCACGGGAAAACCACTTAGTAGATTTTGATGAAATTTGGTAAGATGATACCTGGTTATCCGGATCAACATATAGGATACTTTTTACTGCTGGAAAATATCTCATTTCTGAGAAATTTATACTAAACGTTAAAACGTAACTATTGACGAAGCCGAGCGGAGATCGAAGTGTCTGTACATAATGTCAAAATAACAGCTTTTTACTAAATGCACATGAAATAATTATATACGGTACTTATAAGAACAACGATAAAACGATTTTAAATATTTTTTCTGTCTGTCTGTTTGTTCCGGTCTATTTCCAAAACGAGTGAACTGATTTTGACAGGACTTTCACTGGCGGATAGCTGATCTTATCCTATGTGAGAGAGAAAGAGCAACAAACATACACATGCATATACATGTACGTACAAACTTTGTATATAAAAGCACTTTAATTATGTAAAAACGAGATCTATGTATGTTTAAGTTATGTACAATCTACATTGTTTTCTTAGCGTGACCCAGAGTAATCTTACGCAGGGGGTGAAATTTGTCCCATTTTTCCTTATTACCATCCCCTTTTAGGGTTATGGTGCGTTTTAGGGATTCTACGGATCAACTAGAACTTCACAAAAGCTTAGAAGTTTGATTTATTTGGATGATCACTTTATTCCTTTATGAATGCTTTATTCACTCAGTTTAATAGTTTTCAGTACTTTTAAAGGAAAAAAATATTGTTATATAACACATTAGCCGTTATATAAACCTTTTAACAGTTTGTATGGAATAGATAGACTATATATTATATGATGTATAGTCTATAGTTATCTATATCTATAAATGCAAAAAGAATATTTCAAATCGAATTAGTAGTTCCTGAGATTAGCGCATTCAAATAAACAAACAAACAAACAAACAAACAAACAAACAAACAAACAAACAAACAAACAAACAAACAAACAAACAAACAAAAAATGTATATTTTTATAATATTATAGATATGATGAATATTAAAGATATCCTATTAATAAAATTAAAACATTTTGTTTGTGTTTCTTGTAAAGTTTTAGATTAACTAGAAGTAAATTAGAGTTTTCAAAGTTAACGTTCTCTAAAATTCTAAAGAAACTAATTGATGAGCTTTAAAGATTAACTACGACAAAGCTAATTTAAAATACTAGATAAATAATATCGAGTGTTCGCAAGAGTTTCGAGTGTTAATAATTGAATAGATTTTATTACGAAGAAAGTTTTTAATTAAAATAAAATATATTTGCTTAAGCCGTTTAATTTAGTTTTATGGCAATTTTTAGTCCCTGAAGAGTTCCACCTAATCACCTTCTGGCCTCACCATCAGATCATGTCGACAATATCGAATCACTGCATTATCAATGGAAATAGAAACACTTACAAAGCTTCAAGTCAATATGACAATTAGAAGTAGGTTAAATTTTCATTCGATATTTTTTTTCAAAAATTGGGACCAAACTGGCAGTATACACTTTCAAACAAAGCAAAAATTGTCTAAATCGATTCAATAAATGACGGAGTTCTAAGTTAGCATTCAGCTCTTTTTAACGTCCCACTGCAGGGTACTGGCCTCCCCTCAATACGAGGGGGATCAGGCCATAGTCCATCACGCTGGCAAAGTGCGGGTTGGCAGACTTCACATCACACACATGTGGTAGCCCAGTGGTAACGCTCTCGCTTGGGAAACCGAGTGAAGCAGGTTCAAATCCCGGGTCTCGCACCTCTGGTATTTTCATGTGCGAATTATTTCTAACATGATTACCACTTGCCTTACGGTGAAGGAAAACATCGTGAGGAAACCTGCATGTCTGAGAGAACTTAGCAAGTTTTCGAAAGACATGTGAAGTCCGCCAACTCGCACTTGGCCAGCGTGGTGGACTATGGCCTGATTCCCCTCGTACTGAAGGGAGGCCCGTGCGCAGCAGTGGGACGATAAAAAGGGCTGAATACATACATCAGAGAGTAATCACATGAAATGAGTATTTCAAAACAGCGGTAGCTCAGTAGTAGCGTGCATTCTTGTACAACCAAGTGAAACGGGTTCAAATCACATCTATTCATTAAAATCGTATCAGTTCAGAGCTTACGGAGATATCATGTAACATACACACAAATAAATTAATTTGTGTGTAATATGTTACAGAGTATATTTATTTTCAGCAGTCCTTTTTAAAATTAGTCAAAACACGTCAGGCAAATCCATGCAAATTTCGCTTAGAGATACATATTTGTACTTATCTATAAACACATAATAAAAGTTTAAAATCTATTCATTAATTATTTTTTGGAAATTTTATTGAAATAGTCATTATTATCGATACAGAGGCCGAATCTATGGTTATTAAAATTTTTGTCTGTGTCTGTCTATCTGTCTGTCTGTCTGTTATCGCATCACAGAAAAACTACTGTAGGGATTTTGATGAAATTTGGTATGGTGATAGCTGGTTATCCGGGTCAACATAAAGGATACTTTTTACCGCGGGATAATATCTCATTTCTGAGTAAAAATACAAAAACTGCAATATAAGAGTATCGTATGTAAAACCTAAGAATTTGCTTTTTGCTCATTTAAACGCAGGTGGAGCCGCGGGCAATGGTAGTAATATATAGAATAGAGCCTTAATCTGGATAAGAAGAAGTGTGAGATTATTTGATATAGAACGTAGAGCATTCGCTATGCTCTTTCACTTTTATTTGCTAGGAATAAGACGTATCTACAGAAAATAAGAAACATAACTGTGTGTAAATATAAACATTTGTATAATTAAAAATCTCTTGGTTATAAAACGTATGTAGTCAAAGCAAAGAGAAATAAAGATACCTTTTATAAATATAGTCTTTAAATTAATTTTCTTTTTTTTTATATCCATGTAATTATTCATATTGATTTCTCCAAGTATAATTTATGTTATTTAAATTATTTTTTAATTTTTTCGACGTTTTGAATATTTTAGACGTCTCAAAAATCATCATTTAGTTGTTACAGACAGTATCTCTGTAGATTTTGCTGGTAATGATTCGAACCAAAAATCAAATCCGCGAAAAATTCCGAAAATTTATTTAAAATGTCAGATATTCATAGTATTCTAAGAAGGTGTTTTATTCTATGATTTTATTAGTAGCTTTGAAGTCTAGAAAATATAAACAGCCTGAAAAAAGCTGTGACCTAATTCCTATAAAGTCTAAACATAATTAATCTAATTAAATACTTCCTTATTAAAAACATAGTATCTCTATATGTCGTTCTATTCATGCACTTTATAACTGGAGTATATACAAGCGACTCAACCTCGATCCGCTTTGGTTCGTCCCTAGGAACCTTTAAAATCCTATAAGTTGACACGGATAACCAGCTATCATCTTATCAAATTTCATCAAAATCTGTACAGTGGTTTTCTCATAATGCGTTCCCAAACGGACAGACAGAAAGACAAGAAAATAAATAGTCATTACTATTTCAATAAGATTTTTCAAAAATTATTTAATGTACAGATTCGACTCAGAATTGTATTATATGTAAAGATATATATTATAGAGAAATGCATATGTTATTTGGCATATATATTGTTGTTAACGATAGGCGAGTAGAGTATTCGAAGTGTTTCATTTGACATCAAAAGAAAATAATTCCTAAAGACACGCGGTATTTTATTAGGACTAAAGCAAAGTCAGAGCAGGTCGCTAGTTTCATATAAAAAATATTAGAATTCCATATATAATACATAAACAAAATAAGTGCGAAACTCATTACTTTCACTTGCTTTCGTAAGCCATGATATTCTCTTCACATATAAACATTAAAAATATTCTTTCACTCGAGTTTTTACGATTACGAGTTGACTGTCTAATTAAAATTTTCTAAAAGCTCGGGCTAAAAGCTATCTGAGGGTTGCGAAAGGGATGATGCGTATAATGAACTGTAGGAAAACCATTTTTGACTCGCTCCAAACATACTTTCGTCATATTTTTCTGTATATATTAAAAAAAACAAAGCCAAATCTAATCTTCCTTAAGTGAGGCTTCTATAAAATATTTTATAATAAATTGTAGATAAAAACATACCACAATCAAGAATCAAACCTCTTATTTAAACATCAAAAAGCAGGAAATTGAATACGTACCTTTGATATAGCATAATATGTCACTCCACTCTACACCTAACAACATATTACTACACATTCAAAATAAGTATATAAGGATCTACGTAAACGCTATACTAAAACACACACGCGTAGTTTTAAATTTAAAGAACTGTTATGTATATTTATTTATATCGTGGAAATAATTTTCGGGGAGAAACACGTCCTCCCTCAAACTCCTCCGATCGGCAACTGAAGCCTGAAACACGAAAACTGAATACGATATACGAACCTAATTTCACTGTAGGTTTGACTCAGAACGATACCTCTAATAGATAATAGATGGCGCTATTTTTTAAATAATTACAAGATTTTCATAGATTATTCTCGTTTTTCGTCTTTTATCTCGTCTTTTTAATTATCTGTTATATATTCGCAGGTTTTTTTTAAGTAATAGCGTTCGTTTTTAAACGGTTTTAAATTTTACTTAAGTTTTTTTTTTAAATTATTTTATCACAAAAATTCTTTTTAAAATCATTATTTCATTATGCCACGTAATTTTAGTTGGATTTCTACGCCTACATTCCTTAAAACTATACGTGTAATAAAATTCTAACTGAGTCGAATCTGGGGATTAAATATTTTCTGGAAAAATCTTATTTAATAAATCATTATTATCGATACAGAGTCCTAATCTATAGTTTTTAGAATTTTTGTCTTTCAAACTTAGCAAAACATGTTAGAATTTTTGTCTGTCTGTCTGTGACCGCATCACGAGAAAATCATTATTGTCTATACTGTGCATAATTTATATATTTATATATTGGGAGATTAACACAGCACCATCTAATTCCATGGTAAGCTACGAGGCTTGTAATTGAATATTATATTTGTACAATTCTAATTTAATTATAAAATGAAATGTATCGTGGATGATTTAATAAATAACTTATTATAACTAGTGCACACCCAGTGGTTGAAATTCGACCATAATCAATATTGAAAGTTTGAGGAAATCATGTATGAATATACATATTTTTATTATTTACTAGAAACAGAAGAGAAAAAGCTACTTAACTGTTTTGTCTTTGTCTATTTATATATAGACTAGCGACTCTCGTCCCTAGTGAAAATTTAGGTTTGTATGTATTTTTTAATACCGAATCATAACATTTTTTGGGGTGGACCACCCTTATCACTTAGGGGTATGGAAAATAGATAGTAGCCGATTCTCAGACCTACTGAATACGCATATGAAATTTGGTAAAAATCGGTAAAGCCGTTTCGGAGGAGTACGGTAACTAGCATTGTGACATGGAAATTTTATATATAAGATTTAAAGTCTTTACCTATTTATATATAATAGTAGAGTACCCGCGGCTTCGCCCGCGTTCAAACTTCCGATAGCTAACAAAATTTACAGGATCACCCGCTAGACTAATCTGAAGATTACCTGAAAATTTAATCAAAATCGCTCGAGCTGTTTTGGAGTCCATAGAAAACATACAAACACACATCGATTTTTATTTTATTTAGTCAACAATTTAAATTTATTTATTACTCAAAAAATGGAGTCTTTTACGGACATTTTGTGACACACCGACTGCAGCGCCACCTACCGGGTTCAATTGTATTTTCAAACCATCCAGGAGCCCATTGAAATATACACACAAAATTTCATCCAAATCGGTCTAGCTCTTTAGGAAGAGTAGGTTAACAAACACACGTACAGAAGAATTATACATATTAAGATTGTTCCCTAGCTGCTGTCTACGTCCAAATATAACTGTTTAGATATCAGTTGTGCATGAAAAAATCGATTAATTTAAATGATACCTTATACACATATAACCTTAGTTTCATTTTTACTGGCAGCTCTTTTTAAAGAACAAACACATGGCGTTAGGTATTGAATGCTATATACATACATGGTCTCAAATGATGGAAAATGGAGTAACAATTTACTAATTATACGAAAAAATATATATGAAAAAAATATTTCAATACAAAAGAAGGGTTATTATCTCTCTTTATCCCTATGTCTACTAAAAGAATAAAAAAATGTAACTAGATAATAGATTTAAGTAATACAATAGTATTACTAATTACTGCTAATGCTGATACTTTTCTCAGAATACTGAGAAAAGTATCAGCATTAGCAGTGTTTCTCAAAGTAGGGACGCGAACGTCTAGGGATTTGGGGAGTTAATATAATTAGTTATTGGTTCTTCAATTACAATAATGTCCTCCCGATAGATTTCAGCCATGGTGGCTTATCTCATTGAAACCGAGACAGATATATTGAGACAGATGGTTATCTGTGCAGGAGATATTTTAGTACACAAGGATGCGCACAAACACAAATCTCACACACACACTCTATTGCGGTGGGACGATTTCTCGACACGACCAATCAGAGTTAAGGCGCAGGACCAACGGTTTTACATGCTCTCCGAGGCACGGGGATGAAAACCGCTAAATTCCCAATTGCGGGATGGTTATTGGTTACAGATAATTTCTTAGCAGAAATACTCAATTACTAAACTTAGCTCGATGGGACTCGAACCCAGGACCTCAAGATCTATGACTGTACATACATACGTAATACTGATATATCGTTTACTTTATACAAGTCAACAGTCGTAAAAAGTAAAATAAAAAATTAAAGGAAAAAGAGTGGGGGCTAGAAAGATGTTTTATAAGAAAAAAATATTGAAAATGGGGCTATATGTTTGAGTAAATCTGGTTCATGAGATAAAGATTAAATAAATATTTTCTTAGAAAAATATTTCGGCAGTGGAATGATGCTTCTATAGATCAAAAGACAAGATTTGCGTCTATTATTTTTTAAGGTTTTAATGATAGGGCTTGCTGTGAGTGTTATAAAATTTTATTTCTTTATAATTTGTATCGTTATTTTGTCAAAAAAATCAGCTTTGCGATCCATGTGTAACATTTCTGTCTGTATTCCACGAATATATAACTTGTACAATTATTATTAAATAAGCAACACTTCCTCGCTCCCCTCGGGTTCGTCCCTGGGTACGTTTTAATGGTTTGTATGGACTTCTCAGGGATGAGATATTTTCTCGCAGTAAAAAGTATCCTATAAGTTGATCTGGATAACTAGCCATCATCATACCAAATTTCATCAAAATATGTCGAATGGTTTTCTTGTTCTTGATATGCTTTACCAGACAGACAGATGGACAAAATCTTTATTACATATAGAGATTTACATAAAAATTACATATGTATATAAGTTTACTTCAAATCCTTTAAGATAAACTTGTAGTAACTAGAATTTTCTCCTAACTCGAGTTCTTCATAACTGTTAGTAGCACGGTCATGAAACTTTGTACACACACATGATCTCCACTAGGATGATATTCAAGCTTTAGTCACTACAAATGAGACTAATATAAGCAAAATACAAGTCTTTATATAATTTTTATATATTTTCTTCAAAGAGCGACAAAAATATTACGTACTAGCGATTTACCCTCGCTTTTTTTTTAAGCGGAAATTTAATTCTTTTGCCTAAAATAAGAGTAGCCTATGTTACTTTTTATAATATCAGATGTCTGCCAGTGAAAGTCCCGTCAAAATTCCCGTCAAGCCCAGCCGTTTCGGAGATTAGCCGAAACATACAGACAGAAAGAAAAAAAAAAGAGTTTTTTTTATAAGTACCGTACATAATTTCATATGCATTTAGTAAAAAGCTATTACTTTGACACTACAAACAGACAGACATTATATATAAAAAAACTTATGAATTTTTTCCGACATAAAATTCTATGACTATAGCTACAATACAAATAAATCATTTTCGATTTTAGCCTTTGCCTCGTTTACTGCTTGTACAATATACATATATAAGAACTTATCATACTTTTTCTCGTTAAAACAATCTCTTTAAAGAAACATTAAATTTTATAATAAGCCAATTTTATTTCATGCGAAGCCTTATTATATAATGATTGCTTTTGGGGGTACCGATTGTATTATTTTATATACAAATTTTGTTAATATTTTTAGAATTAATTTTATTAGATACTAGCATAGACCGCGGCTCCGCCCGCGTTCAGGTGATCAAAAGCCAAATTCTTAGGTTTTACATATTTGGTAGTATACTCTTACATTGCAGTTTTTGTATTTTTTCTCAGAAATGAGATATTTTCACGCGGTAAAATATTCTATATGTTGACCCGGATAACCATCTATCATCATACTAAATTTCATCAAAATCCCTCCAGTGGTTTTTCTGTGATGCGGTAACAGACAGACAGACAAAAATTTTAAAAACTATAGATTCGGCCTCTGTATCGATATAATGTTTATTTCAATAAGAATTTCCAAAAAATATTTAATGTACAGATTCGGCTTACTTACAATTTTATTATATGTATAGATAATGAATATAAAATAATTTCTAGATAATAATAATATGAGCATAATATGTATTTCCACTTTCTTTAAATAAGTTAAAAATTTTAACTAGAAATGTCTGTTCGTGATCTTTCTCTGATCTTGTTACAAATATACCTAAAATTTAATAAGCTATACATAACATGCATTATAACTACCTTAAGAATTTGTAAACTGTGGAGACTTAATTGGTGTATGTAAAATTTTTATTTCTTTTTGTTTTATATGTAACTAAATACTAAACTTGAATTGAAATATACATAGTATTTGCTGTGTTAATCGAACCTAAGACCTCTAAGAAATTAGGCATTGCCGATCTCTCTTTTGTAATTTGTGATAAGTCCAAAATTTAAAATTAGATTAGCGGAAAACTCATAATAAAGCTTTTATAAGTATAGATCATATTAATTTTCATAAGTATATTCTATACTGTATTCACCATTGGATAACTTTAGCTAAGTAAACCAACGGACGGTCAATCTGATAAAGTTTTGAACCGAATTTTCGTTAGTCACTAGCCTAACTAAAATACAAGCTAAAATCAACAGTCCAGTCTCATCCCGTACAAGGTCCTTAGAGGTTTACCAACTTCAATTTGAATGTTCCAGCTCCCAGTTTGATGTACTCAACTTGTTTGTACCTGCATGGTTATGCCAATTTTAGTCAAACTTTCTTAGACTTATAGATAGCGAGTTAGTGAGTTACATCTCATAATCTAATGTTGAAATATTTCTTCCTGTAACAATAAAAAAGTTTAATTTGACAAGTAAAGGGTAGAATCTAAAAAAAATATTAATAATTTTAAAAATTGGTTTTTGCTCAAAAAATAGATGGGTTTCAACAAAACGAATTAAACCCCAAATTCGAAGGTTTCACTGGAACCCATTAAAGAGTTCCACTAGTCGTCTTTCAACTCCATGCTTAAATTAAATGATAAGAAGTAAGAGAAACGGAGCCAATAACACCTAGTAAGTATAAAAAGAAAATGAGTGCGTGTAACCTTTACGCGCGGTTAAAGTAAAACTTCTTTGGCGCTGTGGCAGATACCCCAATTATATAAAAACAAAACAAAGTATAAATATATACTTTTTATTAAATTGTTAGTAATACATATACATTTTATAAATATATATTTTTATAATTATTATAAAAATATTTTTTTTATATTTTATCTATACTAATGTTATAAAGAAGTAAAGTTTGTGAGTTTGTGACGTAATGGGTAATCTCTGGATCTACTGAACCGATTTAGATGAAATTTAGTGAGAAGATAGTTTGAGACCCTAGGAAGGACATAGGAGACTTTTTATGCTGAAAATCATCCCTTAAGGGGGTAAAAATGGGGATGAATGTTTGTATGGGGAATCAACCTAGGAACGAACTCGAGCGAAGCGAGGGTGAGTCGCTAGTAAATATTTATTTTTATAAATAGTTATAATTATTATAAAAAAAAAATAAACCATTATAAGAATATTATTTATTATTAATAAATTTGACACTTCACTTTCGCGACACACTTTCGCGACACACTTCGACGATACTCAGCTTTCCAATATATTGACATACCCCGCGGTCAAGTCTAAAGAAGTTTTACTTCAAAAGAAACGCTTATATGTAAACAGTATAAGTAAGTTTAGTATTTAATCTCCAATATTTGTAATCTGAAACCCTCATAACACAAGATGGCATAATCTACCCAAAGTACATGTTGACATTTCTCATTAGACGCCAGTGATAGGTATAACGGCTTGCCGTAGGTGAGTCATGAATAATTATATCATCGATTTGGTAGCAATTTGTTTATCGTGTGAGTTCGTGTATTGGAATTGGGTGTCCCTATTTGCATTTAAAAGCAATTTTCAGAGGATTTTTCGTAATATTTACTTTATATTTTACTTGTTATAAGTTTAAGGTTTAAAGACATTTAAAAAAAAACATAATTCACTTATTATTAGGAAAATTATAAATAAAAAAACTTATGTAACTAATCATGCAGTACCTAGTGCTACTTCGCCTTTAGCCTTCCTCAATAAACTGGCTATCTAATGCAATGAGAATATTTCAAATCAGATTAGTAATTCCTGAGATTAGCACGTTCAAACAAACAAACATACTCTACCTCTTTATAATATTAGTATAGATAACAGAATCGATTTTACTCGTATATATTTTTTATACATATATTTCCCTAAAAGATAACTACTGTTTATCTGTATATGCCACTTTTTTCCAATGCAATGGCAAAAACTAACAATAAATAAGGAAGAAGAGGCTCTTGTATATAATATAATATGATTATATTACCCTCGTTGTTGCTGACCATCCTTGGACACTCATCGGGAAGGACCTTAATATTTTAACCCTTAACTACAATCTATGGAAAAAAGTAATATATTTCAGCTAAATATCTAGGTCAAGTGGACTCATATTTTGAAATGAAAATGGTAATACAAATGAAAATAACAATTTTTTGTATCGCATTGCATTCAGCCCTTTTTTAACTTCCTACTGCTAGTCAGGCTCACCAGTAGTAGAAGTGGAATCAGGCTATAGTCCATCACGCTGGCCAAATGCGGGTTGGCGGATTTCACATGTCTTTAGACAACTTGCTATGTTCTCTGAGACAGGTTTCCTCATGATGTTTTCCTGCATCGTAAGATAAGTGGTAATCGTGTTAGAAATGATTCGCATATGAAAATATCGGAGGTACGACACTCGGGATATGACGGGTTCATATCCCGAGTGTCATGCCATGTCATATGCACTCGGTTTCCCAAGCCCGTTACCAACCCAGTGGTATTATTAACATCCTTCCGCCATCAAAATAAACATTTAAAAACAACTTTAAAAGAAAATAAAAATCTTTTTCTATATCCTATATAGTAAATAATAACCGAACGGGCGTTTTTGTTTACTTTAAGTACCTAATAAGATAGTTTCTGAACAGTGCCAGCCGAAAAAGCTTCAACTAACCTCCCCCTCCTTTTTGGAAGTTGGTTAAAAAAATATATTTCCGAAAAGTCAAGTTAATTTATTAAACCTTTATTTTAATGGCCGTGACTGGAAACATTTTGAAAAAAACAATAGATAGCAAGAATCAGATTTGCAAGATCTCGCACTTAGTCTGATTCGGACTTCGAGGGTTTTTAGGCACTAAGAAGTAAATTTCTGTTGATTTAATACTTAATTTATTAAATTAAAAATAAATAAAGTTATTAAAAATGTGAGTTTGTAAGTGAAATAAAATAATTTTCGTTCTAAGCTCTATAATCTCAATTTCTTCTCGTAATTGGGCAATATTTTAGTGGTTGACGAAATATCTTTAAAATGCCTATGATATACGGACAGATGGTAATTGTAGGAATTCAGCTTTTGCCTTTTAGCAATAGATCTACTTAAAATTATAAGTTAAAAGTATCATCATCATTACAAAATGAACCTACGACCATAGATACCACATAGCGTCTAAAGCTGATGAATAAACAGAATTTAATATATATAAAAAAAAACATGAAACAAATGTAACAACGTTAAAAATTTTGGTCATTAAAAAAACCTGCCAAAGGGGACTCATAAAAATAAAGAACACATCAAAGTTAGAAGCGCAATCACTTAAAGTTAAGTTAAAGCCAGTAAGAGAAACGGTACTGGCTTAACAAATGGCAAACTTTGTTCTCACTCGAAGAAAACATATTTCTTAAAAACTCTAACAATCATTAGTATACTGCTTTAGAAATGAAACTCCTAATGTTCGAATTTACTTACATCTATTGGTTTGTCAATACTTTACAAATGTATTTTGTAGCAGATTGCACCAAGTTAAAATTTGTTATTATAAATCTATGCATATAATAAAATTATAACAAAGCCGAATCTGTACATTAAATATTTTCTGGAAAATCATATTGAAATAGATATTACGAGTATTATCGATACAGAGGACGAATCTATAGTTTTTAGAATTTTTCTCTGTCTGTCTGTTACCGCATCACGGAAAAACCGCTGGAGGGATTTTGTTGAAATTTGGTATAATGGTAGCTGGTTATCCAGGTCAATATATGGGATACTTTTTAGCGCAGAAAAAGTCTCATTTCCGAGAAAAAAAATACAAAAAATGCAATGTAAAAGTATACTAATATGTCAAACCTAAGAATTTGGTTTTTGGTCAGCTGAACGCGGGCGGAGCCGCGGCCAGTGCTAGTTAGTATATAATATCATTATTTTGTATGTTTGTTTATTTGTTTGAATATACCACTGAAACTACGAGTCAGATTTGATTTTTCATTGTGTTTTTGAAGCTTAACTATTTAGTATGACCCGTTGACTCTTAGGAAAGGAGCTATGTTCGTATATAGTAATAAACAATGCGAGCGTAGGCTCTTCAAAATTTAAACCGATTTCAGTCGCGGCGGCCATCTTTATTGAAACCGGATATATTATAGTGTGCGTAGACACAAGCATTCTCTCTTTTCCATCTCACTCTCATTTTCCGGTTAGGTGACAACTCGATATGACTGATAAGAGATAATCTTTATATATATAATTCTTCTGTGAGTGTGTATGTCACTGAACTTCTCTCAAACGACTGGACCGATTTTGATGAAATTTTTTGTGTGTGTTAAAGGGGATCTGGGAATGGTTTAGATTCACAATTTTGTCCAAAAAGTTTGAAATTTTCAAATTAAAGACGTGTAGACAGGACAACGTCTGTCGGGTCCGCTAGTATAGATATAGATAGAGATAGGTACAAAATTGACAACTTAATGTATTCTGAGACGTATATGTCCACACCGCTAATGTCCAATTCCGCATTGCACAGTTTTTCTTACAGAAAACCCCAGTAACTAAAAACTCAAACCTAAGATCTCATGATTTAGAATCGTACATGCTTGTTACTAGACCAATAGCATTATTGTAAACCTATAACAATACAAATTTACATATAACGATAACAGTGTATGTTCATTTGTAGCTTCCTATCTCTAGAATGCTTCGACACGTATATTAGTTTACTGTATGGAAATTACATGTTTCGATGTTACATAATGGCATACATATCTTTATATCAAATCAAATAAAAAAAACTTTATTCGAATAGACTTTTACAAGCACTTTTGAAACGTCACTTTTACATTTTCAAAATTGAAATTAAATCACAATATATAGGTACGTCCGTGAGGAATCTAGTAAAGGTTTGGATGGCAGTTTTTCTGAGAAAAGCCGTCGAGAAACTCAACAGTTGCTCTTTTAAAATAATATCTGCTTACAATATTGCAGAACAATAATTATAAATTATCTCACGATCCAACCGGACGTTAGTCTCACACCTTGATATCCTCAATATATTCCGTGACTAGCGACTCACCTTTGCTTCGCTCGGGTTCGCCTATAGAAAAACACTAATACAGATCTATTAGTTCCCCCGGGAACCGTTCATTTTTCCGGGATGAAAAGTAACCTGTTGTTTGACTGGCAAAATAAGGTATCAGAATGTTAAATTTTACTAAATTAGGTGCATAAGTTGTTGTGTACTAAGCTGTATAAGATACTATAGTTTTTTAACTATCTCACGGGAACTCTTTAATTTTCTGGGACAAAAAGTATCTAAGATGTTGCCCGGGGATATAAGGTACCACCATGCAAAATTTCATTTAAATCGGTCCAATAGATCCGGAGATTAGCCCGTACAAACAGACAAACAGACAGAGAAACAAAAAAATTGAAAAAAATCTGGATTTGTTCTATTTGTCTTCTTACATCCACCTGACTCGGTTTTTAGCATTTTTTTGCTATGTACAGACATTCGATCTCTACTGTTTTATTATAGTAATAGATAGATAGTGTAATAAGCTAATAGAAACCTAACGTTAATGAAAGGGTTTCGATGTATTCCATGCATTTTATTATTTTTTAATTCAATAAAAAAATATAACGAATACAAATCTTATGTCTTCTTTATATAACTTTGTGTTATGAATGAGAAAGCATTTAAATTGTGCCGTATTATTTAAGATTTATTGGTTCGAGCTCAACAGGTATATTCAGATAAGAAAAGTTAGAGTTCTTGTTATATTTTTTTATGTAATATATGAGTGAAGACCGATATTCTACAATTTTTTACAAAATATTGACAACTAGTTTGGCTTAGTTTGTAATGACCCTACTTGTTATGCCAGCGGTCGCGGGTTCGAGTCGCGCTGTGGGATTCATTTGTCTGATGAGCACGAATGTTTGTTATTATTATTATATTTAATAATTTCAGACCCAGTTTAAGCTATACATTGTAGATTGTAATATAATTGACTTAACAAGTTTTCGAAAGACATGTGTATCTCGCCAACTCAAAAATTGGTCATACTTGGTCAGCATAGTGGACTATGGCCTGATCCCCCTCGTATTGAATGGAGGCTCGTGCCCAGCAGTGGGACGCCATAAAAGGCTAAAATACATACATTTATTCATAATACATATTTGAACCCCTCGTAGCGAGAATTTTTATTTTGTAAGTACTACAGTATCCTAAAATTAACCCAAAAATTTACGTTATGTGTCATTTATTAAGTTTGTACTACCTTGTAAGTCTAACTTGTTCCACTCTTTAAATAAGACCTTTTCATGTTACTGGTAAAGCTGAAAATAGGGACACAAACGGACAGACAGACGAGTAATTCTACAAGGGTTTTTTCCATTTTAAAATATAGAAAGATAATAAATAACAACTTAAAACTATATATGTATAATATATTCGTTACTATTTTTCTGTATTTTGGTACTAAATACCGTTGAAATTAATTTTCTTTCGCAATATGTTAGACGAGCAGCTTCAAGCCGTTTTTCCATTTATTTCTTTATATACATAAATGTAGCGACATTTCGCCCTCGGGTCATAAACAATGTATGTAAATAATGAGAAAGACCTTCTAAAGCCCGCAAAATCTTAATATGTGTTGTGATATTTATCTATGCGTTCGTATGTAATGAAATAGTAATGTATATTAAATAAATTATGTTTGGCCTACTTCAAAAAAAGATTAGGCACTATATACAAGACCTTTTTATTTATTTATTTCTTTATTAGGAAAAGAACACTAACAGCTGACATATTATTAAAATATTTATGTATATTTATAACACAACTAGCAGAACCCGCGGATTCGCTCGCGCTAAAACTACGAAAAATCTTTAAAAAGGTAGTTTCATACAACTTTCATCCCCTATTTCACCCTCTTATAAGATGAATTTCGAGAAATGATAAAACACATTTAATTTAATGGTTAAATATATATGTCATATGTCAGGACATTAACACACAACATCATCTAATTCCATGGTAAGCTACGAGGCTTGTGTTATGGATACCAGATAGTTGATACATTATACATATATAACTATAAATACATACATATCTATACATATAATAAAATTCTAACTAAGTCCAATCTGTACATTAAATATTTTTTGGGAAATCTGATTGAAATAGACATTATTATCGATACAGTTTCCGAATCTATAGTTGTTAGAATTTTTGTCTGTCTGTCTGTCTTTCTGTCTGTCTGTCTGTTACCGCGTCACGAGAAACCCACTGGACAGATTCTGATGAAATTTGGTATGATGATAGCTGGTTATCCGAGTCAACATATAGGCTACTTTTTACCGCGGGAAAATATCTCATTTTTGAGAAAATAACAAAAAACACAAAAACTGCATTGTAAGAGTATACTATTATGTAAAACCTAAGAATTAGGTTTTTGGTCATATGAACGCGGGCGGAGCCGCGGGCAATGCTAGTTATAAATATAAGCACCCACGACTAGAGTACAAACATTCGTGTTCATCACACAACTGAATGCCCCCAGCGGGACTCGAACCCGCGACCGCTGGCGCAGCACGTAGGGTCACTACAAAATGAGCCAAACGTGTCTATTAATACCAAGTTTCAAGTAATTCTAATCATAATTTTTTTGGATTGTATTATAACGTGTTTTCCCGTGGGAATTAAATAATCTCTCGCGTAATAAGTAGCCTATGTCATTTTCCAGCCCTCTGACTATCTCCACATAAAAAATCACGCCAGTCCGTCGCTGTGTTTCGATGTGAAAGAAAGACAAAAAAACAAACAAACATACTTTCACATTTATAATATTAGTATGGATACTAAGTAATCACATATGTATGTCTCTACAACGTGTACACAACGTGTACATAACATTCGCTATAATTATATAATCAAAAGTATATTTTAAATTCAGAAATTTTAAAAAACAAGAAAAATCTAAGAGATGTTTACATAGTTGAAGATTTACCCAAAAGCGGTGCTAGAAAAAAGAAAATTATTACAGCAACAACTTAAAGAAGAAAGAGCCAAAGGAAATTTTGCGTATATAAAATACGATAGACTGATAATAAAGGAAGATAATGTAACTATAGAAAAAAGGAAGAGAGAACAATCAACATCCCCAGGAATATATGCCAACCCTAAAAAACAAGTTAATGTGTCCTCAAATACCAAAACAAAAAGCATTAACGCCTACGACATGTTGAAAGCGAGATCAAACTCATATTCTTCCATACCATCAAACAACAAAACCAACTAGCAATTAAATATCAGCAACCGGAGACGGAACAACCCCAACCCGGCTGGTCCCCGTGGGGTTGATAGACCACTACCCTCAAAAACCACTCCACCAACCAAAAAAAAAGAGACAAATAAAGTAGATATAGCAACTTTGAATACAAGAACGCTAAGAACTGAGGAAAGACTTATTGAACTTTTAGAAGCATTGAAGGATATTAGATGGGACATAATTGGACTCAGCGAAGTAATCACAAATTTAAATTTTAATTCAGATCATAGACTTGTCAGAGGAACTATAGCATGCAAAGAAATAAAAATACAGAGAAAAAAAATCAAGGAAACAAACAGGACCCCATTATATATACCAGAACAAATCTTAAACGAATTAAAACAATCATTAGACATGGTTAAAAAACAGAATAGCGTACAAGATAAATATAACATGTTAGAAGAAACGTTAGTTAAAATAAGCAAATGTACAAGAAAAGATACAAATGACAAGTTCGGCGAGGAAGCCAGATTGAAAATAAATGAAAGAAAAGAAATGATAAAAAACAGAAAAGAAAATCGTACACAAATAGCAATCATTAGTAAAGAAATCTCAAAAGCTATTAGAAACTATAGAAAATCACATCGGCTTCAAATTATAAGGGAACAAATAAACAAAACAGGAGGTATTAAAATAGCTTTGAAACAACTAAAGGAACATTCAACATGGATACCGAAAATAATAAAGGAAAACAAAGATAAAAAAGTATACACTACTGTTGTATTAGTTTATTTTATATTTTTATTTAAATAACTTCCAGTTTTCTGCCATTGACCCCACCCAACACATTTCTGTAGGTATTCGGACTGCCGACATATTCATCGGACCATTCATCATTGGTAGAGATCAATATATTATATTTTCTATTCTTTATATTAAATATTGTAAACCTACTTTATTTTATTATTTATATTGAATAAAATTCACTACCGACTGCGCCATGTTATATTAAATTAATTATATATTAATTAAAATAAAACTACATGATAGCTTAAGAAATCATTTTGTAATGTCATCATTTTATGTTTCCTCTCGTTTACAGTAACAACACAAAGTTTGTATATGTCTTATAAAAATATAAAATAAACTAATACAACTACTAAACGTCAACATATTTTAAAAACAGCAACAAATTTCTACAAAGAATTATATACTGATGATAAAAACGAACATACAGACATCACAACATTAAAAGATAACCTAGACCAAGAACCAATCCCACACATAATGCAAAGCGAAGTAAGAAGAGCTATTCAAACCCAAAAAGCAGGGAAAGCACCTGGGGATGATAAGATAACTAATGAATTGCTAAAAATCACCATGGAACAAATAATACAACCTTTTACACATATATGCAACGAAATTTTGAAAACAGAACAAATCCCTTCGCAATGGACATCTTCGACAATAATACTCCTACATAAAAAAGGCGATAAAAATGATATAAACAATTACAGACCCATCAGTTTAATGGCAAACTTGTACAAAGTGTTCACAAAGATAATATTAAAACGCTTGACTAAATTACTAGACAGCAACCAACCTAAAGAACAAGCTGGTTTCCGCTCCGATTTCTCAACGATTGATCACATACACACCGTCAAACAATAATTGAGAAATGCAACGAATACGACTGCCCGTACTACTTGGCTTTCGTGGATTATAATAAAGCTTTCGACTCTTTGAAGCATAGCTACATATGGGATTCATTAAAAAATCAAGGAGTGGAGAGTAAATACATAAGGATAATTAAGCAAATTTATGAGAATAGCACAGCAAAGGTACAACTTGAAAGTATAGGTGATCAATTTAAAATTCAGAGAGGCGTTAGACAAGGAGATCCATTGTCACCAAAAATATTCAACGCGGTCTTGGAAAATATATTTAGGCAACTCAACTGGGATAACTTCGGCATTAATATAAACGGAGAAAAATTACACCACCTTAGGTTCGCAGACGATCTCATCTTGTTCGCAGAAGATCCTGTTACTCTACAAATAATGTTACAACAACTAGCAACGGAAAGTAAAAAGGCAGGATTAACAATGAATACTAGTAAAACCAAATTGTTGACAAACAAGAACAAAGTTGCAGTACAGGTGGCCGAAGAAGAGATCGAATACGTAAACGAATATATATATCTTGGCCAAGTAATATCTGCAAAGGATCTGTCGAATAAGGAAGTTGATAGGCGAGTAAACAACACCTGGAAAAGGTACTGGTCCATAAGGGAAATTATGAAAAATAAATCTGTTTCCATTTCAGAAAAAAGGAAGGTTTATAACACCTGTATCCTTCCATGTCTTACCTACGCCTGTCAGACCTGGCCACTAACACAGAAAATAGAACAAAAGCTAGGTGTATGCCAAAGGGGAATGGAAAGAAGTATGTTGGGCCTGAGGTTGGAAGATAAATGGAAAAATACAAAAATCAGGAACATCACTAAAATAACAGACGTGAGAGTAAGAACTCGAACATTAAAATGGAAGTGGACAGGTCATATGATGAGAACACAAACGGGAAAGTGGACCAAAAAAGTAACAGAATGGTACCCAAGGAATGGAAAAAGACGTAGAGGGAGACAGGTTAAAAGATGGGAGGACGATCTTCCTAAGGGCTGGAGAAGGACAGCGCTGGATAGGCAAATGTGGAAGGAATTTGAGGAGGCCTATGTCGCAAGGCAGCCTGACCCGGTAGTTGATAAATATAAATCTTAGTTAATATATAAGTTATATAAGATACATATATTAAGAACAAATTAGTTAAAAAAAAAATGTAATTTAAATATCTTTAAATTTGTATGTATATAGAAAGGTCAGAGGAAATAAAGGCTATTTTTATTTTATTATTATTTATTTTATTATATTTTAAATTATAATAAATCCCTAAAATATAATTAATAAATACAATTCAAATAAAATAAAAATGATTCATAACTGGCGGCTTACCCTCGCTTCGCCTCTTGACAAACAAAAACAAATCTATCCCACGGAAATCATACATTTTTCCGGGATAAAAAGTAGGCTACTTGTTATTCTGTATGAACTATATTATTGTAAAGTTTCATTAAAATCCAAGCAGTAGTTTTTGTGTAGTACTGTATAAGTTACTATAGTTTTTTAACTATCCCACGGGAACTCTTTAATTTTCGTAATAAAAAGTATCTAAAATATTAACCGGGGATATAAGGTACCACCATGCAAAATTTCATTTAAATCGATTTAACAGTTTCGGAGATTAACCCGTACAAACAAACAAACAGACAGAGAAACAAAAATTTAAAAAAAGCAAAAGGCTTTTTAGTTTTACTTTCTTGTAGCAACGGTACGATGTATCTATATGATTTTTTTTATAGAGATAATGCGTGCATGCTAGTTCCTCTTTACCCCAGTACCTTTTTATCTACAGTGTGCAGAATAATATACGAGCTGAGTGAAGACATAAGGGCAAAAAGTGAACTAAAATGATGAAAACTCACGTTATCAAGACGAATTTAAGACTCAAAATCATTTTAAATAACTCAAAATTAATTTAGTCGTTTTGTAGTTATGAGGGAACATAAGGTCGAACATATATACAAATAGACCCAGGTCAAACTCATAGCTATAGGTTTTTCTTTGACATCGCCGCAAAAGGAAAAAAAGAGCAAACACTTGCAATAAATATAATTCAGTAAAAATATATATTTTTACTGTATATATATATATATATATATATATATATATATATATATATATATATATATATATATATATATATATATGTGTGTGTGTGTGTGTGTGTTTTATTAGTTTTGGACGGCATAGTTTTAATTAATAATATTAATTGATCACACCTTGTATTTAGTATTTATATAAATTGAGTACTTATATCTCGGAATCGGTTTTAACGATTTGAATGATTTTTTTTTTTAATTTTGGACGATTGGATTTTGTAATTAGATAAAGTTTTACTTTTTAAGATTACCTTAAAAGGTGTATTTTCTAAAAAAAAAACACAATTTCATATATATATATTCGCTTCACCCAGGAATATTACGTATAATTTAGAACATGAATATTACATATAATTTAAGACAATTATTATAACAAGATGAATTTCAAGACCGCTACAAACTTAGAAAACGTTGAATTTCAAACATTCAAAATATTCTTGCGACTCGACAAAAATCCCACTACTGTCGGATCCTACATTTTACTCATAGTAAGCCCTATCCCCTACTTCTATTCAGACAATAGGAAAAATTATTTTATTTTCATCGAACAAAAGGGAATAAAGTGGAAAATTTATTATTACAGAAACTAATTGAATGAGGTACCCATTTAATGCATTCTTGCAAAAAATAGTAATTACAGTTCTGAACTCAGATGAAAGCTCTTCGCGATAAATAAGTATTGAAGTTAAGCTCCAGCTGAATGGAAAACAGCCGGGACGAAAAGATTTCTTACTTCCTTAACGATTAGCAGTTTTCAACGGCCCTCTGGATAATTTAATTTTTAGTTATTATACTCTAGTTAGAAAATCTCAGAAAATATGGTAAAATATTCAATTGTTTTTATAATTTGCCTTAAAAAAATAACTCGCGCTAGGTCTTTTTCAATAATAAAACGTAAACTCAAAACAGTATACAGAAGCTGTTTCTTAAATCTATACAGATAAATAAGATTGAAGTGGCTGTTTGTAATATCAAAATAACAGCTTTTTACCTTTATACGGTACCTACTTATAAGAAAAACACAAATTTTGAAAATTTTCTTTGTTTGTTTGTTAGGGCTAATCTCCGCAACGGGTGGACTGATTTCGATGAGACTTTCACTGGCAGATAGATAATGTTATAAGGAGTAACTTAAGCTACTGTTATTTTAGAAAAAATAATTAGGACTCCGTTAAAAAAACGTACCTAGGGACGCACCCGAGCGAAGCGAGGGTAAGTTGCTAGTGAGTAAAGAAATAATTTCTAATTACAATATTTATATTAAGAGAAGTTACATAGACGTTTTTGTCACAGTCATACTTTATAAAGTCTTATTTAAAGGTTTTATTGTATGTTTTTTATAATATCTTAATGATATAACCGATAGAGATGAAACTTTTCTAACATGCAGCCTATGTTAATGCAAAGGACATACCTTTTTTATTATTTTTATTTATTTGGATAGATAAAGAGTAAACTAATATATAGAAAATGCTCAAATGAAAACATTAAAGTGTAAACAAAAATAGAATTTAAGGGTTGTTTTCACCCAAAAAAATCTAAAATACAACAAAAAATTAATAGAGAAAAAATCACGTTGTGTGTGACGATTTTATTCATTACACTAGCGACTCATCCTCGCTTCGCTCGGGTTCGTCCCTACTTACGGTTAAACGTTTAATATCGATTTCTCAGAGATAAGATATTTTCCCGCAGTAAAAAGTATCGTATGTGTTGACCCAGATAACCAGCTATCATCATACCAAATTTCATCAAAATCCCTCCAGTGGATTTTCTGTGATGCGGTAACAGACAGACAGGCAAACAGACAGACAAAAATTCTAAAAACTATAGATTCGGCCTCTGTATCGATAATAATGTCTATTTTAATAAGATTATAGATGATGTCTATTTTAATAAGATATAATTTATGTATAGATTGGACTTAGTTAGAATTTTATTATATGTATAGATAATTGCTTATCTGTACACGAACTTCAACAATTTTTCAAAAATACTTCATAGTGCCAAAACATTTTATCGCTGAAAGCGATTGAATGGTATTTTTAAACTCCATCTATTTTTGTCTATACAAGGCGTATTCTCAATCACATTGAAAAATCTTCAGCCTGAAATAATCTTGGATCAGTGAGTTTTCAGCGGCACCGTAAATCAAAGTTCAACAATAAGATAGGAGTCCTTCTCTGGGACAAAGCCGAGCTGTCGTGGAATGTGAGAATACGCAAGTCTTACACGAAAGCGGATATGTAGGCGATGACACGTGTTATAGATCTATACATATAATAAAATTCTGAGTCAAATCTGTGCATTAAATATTTTTTGGAAAATTTTATTAAAATAGTCATTATAATCTATAGAGAGGTTGAATCTATAGTTTGTAACCGACTTCCTCAAAAACTAGGAGATTCTCAATTCGGTTGTATTTTTGTTACCTCAGAACTCCGTCATTTATTAACCGATTTAGACAATTTTTGTTTTGTTTGAAAGTGTATACTTTCAGATTGGTCCCATTTAAATTTCAAAAAAAAAAATACCACCCCTTAGGGTGGAAAAATAGCTAATGATGAATTTAACCTACTTCTAATTGCCGTTTTAACTTGAAACTTTGCAAGTGTTTCTATTTCCGTTGATAGTACAGGATAGGCCAGAAGGTGGATAGGTGAAACTCTTCAACGGCTAATAGTAGATACATTGAGTCTGGGCTTATTTTGTTTAATTTAACAAGCCTAACACTTTAGAACCGGATTTTAGAGCCAGAATTTTTAGTGTTACTAATAAAAGCGAATTTAAGTTTATAAGTCTTCATATAAAAATTGGCATCAAAGTAACTTCAACTTAATTGGTTTAAGCTAATATTTTTTTAAATACTTTCTTCTTACTTTGCTATATGTATGTCGACACTGAAAAGGGAAAAAAAAACTTTTTAACAAAAAAATAAAAACCTACTTAAAAATAGCACTAAAAAGTAAAAAATAACTGATTGGTAGTTTTCATTTACTATACATACTTAATCAAATATTTTCGAAGTCGGTGCCAGCCGATACAAAGCAAAGCACACCCCCTCACTTTTTTTCGATTTTTACTAATAAATTAAATACATGTTAGATAGCATTTTAAAATAGTTCAAAAAAGTCGGTAAAAGTGTAATATAAAGTATTTTATTAAAAAATCCGGCTCTTATAATTTCACTAACAGAAACTGGCTTCGCTCTTGCTAAAAATACAACGAAATCTCTAAAAAGTAGTTTCATACAAACTTTCATCCCCAATTTTACCCCCTTATGGGATGAATTTCGAAAAATGCTGAAACACGTATTTATTTAATTTTATTGAAGAGCATTAATATCAAGTTTTAAGTAATTCTGATCATAAATATTTTTTGGATTGTATTATAACGTGTTTTCTCGTAGGAATTAGATAATCCCGCGGTAAAAAGAGTAGCCTATGTCACTCTCCACAAAAAAAATCACACCAATCCGTCACTTCTTTTTGACGTGAAAGAAGGACAGACAAACAAACAAACAAAAAACACACTTGCCATTTATAATATTAGTATGGATTATATATAAAAAGCACTAAATACAAATATTAAGTAACCCCTTGTGTCTTGAGCCACATAACCAAGATATTACCAATACAGTAAAAACAATGCAATATAGTCCTTATAATGTTACAATACGAGCTATATAGACTGCATTTATATGGGTGTGTGTTTAACAAGCATTACTACTGGCATCTCTGACAGAGGTAGATATATGAATAGAGCAAATGTGGAATTATTTTAAACTGAAATGGCTTACTATAGAAGTTCGCACATTCGCATACAAAAACGACGACATGCTTCCATACTTTGAACATACGGTATTCAATTGAAGTTAACATGTACATCTTTAGTATACTTTATAGTACGTGACGAAATTTTCAACATGATTACCACTTGTCTTATGGTGAAGGAAAACATCATGAGGAAACCTGCAATACTGAGAGAATCTAAGAAGTTTTCGAAAGACATGTGAAGTCTGCCAACCAGCACTTGGCAAGGTGGACTATGGCTTGATCCCTCTCACATCAAAGGAGTGCCTATTAGTGGAACGTCAAAAAGTACTAAATGGCTAAAGAAACGAGATAAGGCTAAATCTCTATAAAACAAAGTAGCTGTTACAAAATAATAAAAAAAAGGGATGTTAAAATGGGACATACAATTTGCGACGTTTTTAGGTCTTGTCTGTGGTACTTTAATTGATCAGAAAAAAATAGGTTTTCAAATCTACCTACTGCTTGAAAAAAGTATCTACAAAAATAAGAAAGCATTAAATTCCCATTTAAAATACATCCTTTCTGCGATTCATTCAATAAGAATGAGAATTTAATGACATTAGGAGATTTTTCCTTTTCGACAACGTTATTTCTTAATTTTTATATAGCTATGTATTTATTTAATTAGAACAGGATATATTGAGTTACAAATTTGTAGATAAGATGTAATGCTAATTTAATCATAGAGTAAAAGTTTTCTTTAATGTAGGCTATCGTTTTTGTTGCCACCAGTTGGCGCCACTGGCGAGTAAGGTCCTAAGGCTGACGTTAAAAAAGTATTTATTAGTGCATTAGTTTGTTAGCGTGGAATAAGTTTACCAGAATTTTATTTTAAATAATTCATAGTAACCAAATAAATAAAATATCGACTTTTCTTTGGCTTTTCTTTTAAAACTAACATTCTGTAAGCCGTATCGCATGTCTGCCAATGATTATAAATTAAAAATTTTAAAAACCCTCTACGCAAATTAATTGTCATTTAACGATTACACTGGCACGCGTGAAGCACTTAATCGAGTAATCATTCGCCAAAATGCCTAACATCATTTTGGAAAAGAGCTGATACTGTTATACTGCTGGACCGATACTAACCAAACATAGCTAAGAACCACCGCAAAAACTGGCTTTCAAATGAAAAAACCGCATTGAAATCGGTCCATCTGTTTGAGAGCTACGATGCCACAGACAGACACGTACACAGACAGACATTGACGTCAAACTTGTAACACCTCTCTTTATGCGTCGGGGTTTAAAAATAATCAGGATCGGTACAATAATTATGAATTATTAGTAAAAGTTCGCGAAGAATAGTTCGCAACCAGTAAACATCCAGTACCATGAGATTACTAGAAACCTCACGCGGCCATTTCAAGCGCGATTTGATGAGGGCTCTCATTAAAATATGATTTAAAATATGAAACTTAGAGAAAATAATAATTTTAATAATTATCTCGACAATTTTTTTTCATTTGTATACTAGCTATTGTTTCCAATTTTTAAGTGTTATGTGAAAAAAATCACATATTTTGTTATCCATCAAGAAGGTTATATCTATATAAGTAAAATACATTCGAAATATCTCAAATTATTTAATGCCACTCCGTATATATTATTACCTACATATACATATATAAATAAGCAAAACCTGAACAGTTCAGTACATTTTTCTATTCTGTTTGTCAATTGATTTTCTTTTTCATTTTGTACCTTTAATGTTAATAAAAATAAATTGAAACAGTTATTTTTTTTATATAATAACTATAATTGATTTTCGCAAACTTGTATGTACATATACCTATTACATGATATGAACGTACCAACAGAACTAAATTTATTTTAGACATGATTTATTTGGTATTTTAAAATAATACAACGTGCATAGAGTACATGCAACTTCCATTATCGGATAAAAACAACTTTCCTCCTCGAAGCTTCAAAATAAACTTACATTTTGTTATACCAGTTTCCGCTTTTATTTATGTAAGCGTCACCACAAGCTCCTCAGAAAAGATCTCGAAATCTCTAAGTCTTTAATAATATATTATTTAAAAAAAAACATTGGTTATAGATATCTTTAGTCCTTCGAAAGACGATTAGAAACATACAATTAATAGTTTTTACCAAAGATCTATAGATTTTAGAATTTTTGTCTGTCTATCTGTCTGTTACCGCATAACGGAAAAACCACTGGAGGGATTTTGATGAAATTTGGTATGATGACAGCTGGTTATCCGGGTCAACATATATGATACTTTTTATATAATATTTACTTTATGAACATACGACATCGTAACTATGAATAAGTATATTTAAACATATACATAACACATTTAAGGTAAGGTTTGCAGGTAGAAACTAATAGTCATTAGTAAGGGTCAGAGTGTAATGGATGGCGTAAAAGGATCTACGAGAGATTCATTTCAAAGCTAATGCCATATGATTTGTTTGAGCTATGAATTATATGCTTAATATATGTTGTTTGTAGAATCATGTAAAAGCTAAACTAAAATGGAACATTTTTAAATTATATATCCTAACTAGCGACTCGCTCGTTCATTCGTAGTTACGTTTTAACGTTTTGGATATATTTCTCAGATATAAGATATTTTCCCGCAGTAAAAATCCTATATATTGATTTGGATATCCAGCTATCATCATACCAAATTTCATCAAAATCTGTCCAGTGGTTTTCTCGTGATGCAGTCACAAATAGACAGACAGACAAAAATTCCAAAAACTATAGATTCGGCCTTTGTATCGATAATAATGATTATTTCAATAAGATTTTCCCAAAAAAATATTTAATGTACAAATTCGACTCAGAATTTTATTATATGTATACTTAAATTATGTATAATTTAATTAAATTGTTAGTTTTACTTGTGTACAGTGATCGAAATTCGACAATAATCAATATTAAAAATTTGAGGTAAATATATGTATATAAGTAGCTTTATTTATCTATATAACAAAACTGTCTCGAAAATTATTTTATTGATAACACTAATGGCCGATTTCACCAACGTCACCTAAGTTTATGGGATCCCCTAAGCATGCTTAGGGGGCTGTTAGGGGACAGTTTCTGTTTCACCGACAGTTAGGGGTCACCTAAATGTTAATATGCCACCTAAATATAGGTACTAGAAATACGGGCCCTGACGATGGTAAAACAAAATTTAATTTAGGGGCTAGTTTAGGGGAACTTGAGCTAGGGATTCCATACGTAGGCGGTAGCTTATGGGATGTTGGTGATCGGGCATAAGACTCGGCAATAGCTACTTAACAAAAATAGAAATCAGTTAACAAACAGAGGAGAAAAAAGTTAGGTTAGGTTAGTTCATCTGTTTTGTCTTTGCCTATTTATGTATAATAAAAAAAAATAAATATTTATGTATAATGTAATATATATATATATATATATATATATATATATATATATATATATATATATATATATATATATATATATATATATATATATATATATAGATTAACTTAAAAAGCAAAACCTAATCTAAAATGAAATGATCCAAAATATGGCTAGAGTCGTTTCCGAGATACACTAAAAATAAATTTATATATTTTATTTATAAGTATTAATTTATATTTTTAAGCAAAAATGTCTAGAATTTAACAAAACTAAATTAGGTTAATGTATTTAAATGTTAAAATTTGTATCCAAATCTGCCTCCAATTAGTGGGGTCAAATTAAATATTAATGCTGCTAAAACCAATGATTAGGCCACTAAAATATATACAAATTTAAACTTGTTTTCTATTTTATAAAAAATACTAGCGACTCAATCACGGTTTGCTCGGGTTCGTCTCTAGATGCGTTTTAACGGTTAAAGATTCCCATACAAAACAAACATCTCTAAACTATTCGATTTTTCCACCTGCTTTTTTGGGGTTTTCAATACTTTTTTATACAACACACACCGCCAATAAAACAAAAAAGATTTTATCAAATCGGTCCAGTCGTTTCTGAGTTTAAGCAAGACTAACGAACTGATTTTTATATATAAACAGACGAAATGGAATCACACTAATATTATAAAATAGAATGTGACACATTCAGTGCTTATAATTTTTTCACGCTGTAACAGCTCAATTAATTGTGAAATTTAGCTTGTCAGGTTTATTTTTAGGATCACGTAGCGTGAAGGCAAATACAGAACACTTTTATTTCTTCATGTCCCGTATCTGTATGTTACAGTCATTTTATTAGAAGACTAGTGAATGACCCCCGCTCCGCTCGGGTTTGTCCCTAGTTACGCTTTAACGTTTAGTATAGATTTCTCAGAGATAAAATATTTTCCCGCAGTAAAAAGTATCCTATATGTTGACCCGGATAACCAGCTATCATCATACCAAATTTTATCAACATCTGTCCAGTGGTTTTCTCGTGATGCGTTCCCAGACAAGCAAACAGAAATTCTAAAGACCATAGATTCGGCCTCTGTATCGATAATAATGATATTTAAATAAGATTTTCCAAAAAATATTTAATGTATAGATTCGTATATATTATGTTTAGATTAAAGATATGTACATAAGTGATGAAATAGATCTCATGCAAACCGTTAGACAGTTCTGTAGTAAAATTAAGAAAAATAATAAATAGGGGTGACACTCATACATACAACTAAGTTGTTTAAAAAAATCTCCTCGATAGCCACTCCATAGTATTTCCGTAACCTTCGACTTAGAGCTTTTTTGATTAATTTTCACATATCCCATACATTACGGAAGATTAAATTACAAAACTGAGAGAACAAAAGAAAAAAACTGTAGTTGAACAAAAAATCGAACAAAATTTGTTAAATAATATATTTTTGTTCCAGTTATTTTATTTTTATGAAAAATAAATAGGAATTAAGAACAAGGTACCTTTTAACGGTTAATATGGAATAGATAGACTATGTATTAGTATATACGAGTACATACATGTATATACTCATATATAGGTATGATGAGTTTTATATCCCTTGAAAAATGATTGATTCCCCATAAAAATTTCATCTCTCTTTCCACCACCTATCTTATATTCTTGCCAAAGTCTTAAACTATTTTCATATCAAATTTCATCTTAATCGGCTCAGCAGATTTATAGTTTATCCATTGCAAAGAAAAAAAATTAAAAAAAACTTTTTGTAATAATATTATTAACCAAAATTTTAATGTAATAGGCTAAAATAGAATACTAAATCCCCAGAAACTATTAACTTCAATAAAGATAGTATTTTGCTCCTTATAACTAAGTCATTAAATATTTAAACCCGCTATTACGAAAGGGTCAGGTCAGAATAGTGATCCTTTGTACGTACAACATTAACTATATGGATATGCCCAACGCCGACCTCAATTTACCGTCGTCAAATAAATCAAAATCTTTTATTGCCTTACATATTTTGATATGAAGTAGATTTTTCGTTTATTCTCAAAAAGCTTGTGTCTAAGTGGTTTTGTTGGGTAAGTGGTTAAATTAAATATATTTTTGTTTTGATGATGGTACGTAAAAATGGAAATGGGTAGTCCATTTAATAAGTAACAGAATGGTATTAAATAAATAAATATGTTGGGACATTAACACACAACACCATCAAGTTCCATGGTTAGCTACGAGGCTTGTGCTATGAATACCAGATAGTTGATACACCACACATGTATGTATGTATGTATTCAGCCATTTTTGACGTCCCACTGCTGGGCACGGGCCTCCCTTCAATACGAGGGGGATCAGGCCATAGTCCACCACGCTGGCCGAGTGCGGGTTGGCGGACTTCACATGTCTTTCGAAAACTTGGTAGGTTCTCTCAGAAATGCAGGTTAGTCACGATATTTTCCTTCACCGTAAGGCAAGTGGTAATCATGTTAGAAATGATTTGCACATGAAAATATCTGAGGTGCAAGACCCGGGATTTGAACCCGCTTCACTCGGTTTCCCAAGCGAACGCGTTAACCCCTGCGCTACCGCTGCCTACACCACACATATATATATATATATATATATATATATATATATATATATATATATATATATATATATATATATATATATATATATATATATATATATATATATGACTTTAAATACGTACATAATATTATAAATATAAACACCCACGACTAGAGTACAAACATTTATCGTCATTACACAAATGATTCACCTTTGCTAACTAATTTCATTGTTTGTTACTCTCTATATTTTACACATAAGTGCAATAAAGAATAGTATATATATGATTGATCCCAGCGGGACTCTAACCTGCGACCGCTGGGACAGCAAGTAGGGTCACTACAAACTGAGCCAAACGTGTCGTCTAAGTATTGTTACATTAGAGAAATGTTTATTCATTTTATTCGAACATTCAAAACAAATAATATTTTCAACACCATCTAAGATGCTGAAAATGATTGGAACTTCAAAGATACAACACAATAAATATATTAAACAAGAATACGAAATTATTTATTTCAATGTCTATTTGAGCATTAAACAAAATTCTTTTAATTTAATTTACTTAAATAAATAAAATAAAATAAAAATAACCTTTATTAACTTACTACTTTCGTTAACATTTTTCTTTCTATTGAATCTATTTATACAAATTTTTGGGACTTTCTGTATGTGTACATATTTATAAATGTGTTTACTTATCTATATAAATCTATATGACTATCTATATGTCTAGATATCTATATATGTACTAACTTTATGTGTATGTCGCATAAAATAATGATTAGTATATGTTAGTAGTAGTCGCCTTTGCGGTGTAGGCCACTCTTAAACCTTACCAAACATCTCTTTCCCGAGCCTTTTGCATCCAATCATTACCACACCTGTGTCTGTAAATGTCTCTCCATCTTTTACTAGGTCTCTCTATTCTCCTATATTAAAATTACTTACTTTAATTTATATACTAATTTTATAAAGGGTTTGTTAGTTTGTTTTGTATATTCTAGCTAGACCAACAATTCGTGAAACACTTCAGGTTTAAACTACTATAGTAAAGTATAGTAAGTTTACGTGATGAGTGAAGTATCGATACGTTAGCCATAATCATGTGTGACCGTTTACGGAATAATACCTCACATAGGTCAAATAGTGAACATGTACTGTAAACTACTTTATACCTCTAAACTCACGCATTTTCACCAATTTGTATCCACCATCAAACATCACTGCATTATCTCAAATACTGGACCACTCTAATTCTCATTGCACAATACAATAAAAATACAACTCTATCCCCACAACCTTAAAGTGTAATTTCGTGTATCATTTCAATAAATGCTACATTTAGCTTGAACGATGCCCATCAAGCGATTAAAGCAACTGATGCGACGTTTGAAAGCCGCTTTTCCGATGCACGAGCGAGTGCATTACTAACACTAATTGGTACTTTGCTAAAGACACGATAGGTCATTGACCCCAATTTGGTGTGATTATTTCACACTCATATCGTCGTCGTGCGTGTCAGAGGCAAAGGCGTAAAGTATAAATCTAAACTTCGGTATATGAATGATTTCTGTCAAAGCTTTCAAAGTGTTTGAACTGAAAGTAGGTTTTAATTCACTTTCTTTACGTCTTTCAGTTTCGAGTTAAACAGCTTTCGAATGCATGAATTGCAAGGTAATGACAGATAAATTCTAACGTGTATTGATTACTATAATGGATGTCACGTGTTCGATTTCTAGATGAAGTAAATCTTTATTTTTTCTCAAACAATTTTTATTATATAAGTAAACATGACCTAGTTCATCGACTATTTTTGTAATCACCGAAAAAATAAAAGTAATAGAATATGAAACAAAACCCTCAAGAAACAGACATAAATTATTTATTTATATATTATTTGTATTTGCATACAGTTAGTTCGTTTTTTACTTCAATTAGGTATCAATAACATATTTGCTTTTAATCTCTTAAGTAAATTTTACTTTATAAGTCCGCTGGTGCTATTTAAAGTACTAACGAGCTAAAGCTTCGATTAAGCTCGTACTACATCCGGCGTCGCTTTCAGAAGCTAAGGTTTTTTAGAAAACACTCAGAGCGTGACTGGGTTTGGTTATACTCTGAGTTAAATTCTATGTATATTGTAAATATTAAAATCTTTCTAAAAATTGACATAAATTGTAATAGATTTCATAGAACAGAATCGTAATTCTGGTTTCATATAAAATACTACATAGTGCTGTGTGTTAATGTCCTAACATATTTATTTATTATTTATTTACTACCCTCGGTTCGCTCGGGTTCATTCCTAGCTTGATTCCGCATACAAACTTTCATCCCAATTTTCACCCCCCTTAAGGGATGATTTCCGGGATAATAAGTATCCTATAACCTTTTTAGGATCTCAAACTATCTTCTTCCCAAATTTCATATAAATCGGTTGAGTAGATTACCTCCTACAATAACACAAACTCACAAACTTTACATCTTTATAATAATTAGTACAGAGAAAAAATAACTACCGCACTTACCCACATGCTTATATTATTATTTAATTTATTTTATTTTATTTTTTATTTATTCAAATATACTTTACAAGCACTTTTGTATCTCAAATATTTACATTTTAGCACTAAGTGCTACATGCTACATATATATATACGTCGTCCGCATACATATATTCAACTTTGATAAATTAAAAAAAAAATGATTACTTGAGATTACTTGAGTTTGTGTCGATATGAACGCGCAATATGTCGACAACGCGTTAAATACGTGTCGATTGCGCGTTAAATACGTTTGATAGCGCGTTAAAAATTCATCGTGTTTATAGACCGTTATATTAAATGTCAGAATTGTAAGTCCGTGAGAAAGCTTCCACCGGCTAGTAAGACAGTTCTGCTGAGAAAGTCGAGAAACTCAACATTTGCTCTTCTAAAAATAATATTTTTGTTTACATTGTATGTATTGTATTCAGCGTAAGTAGTGGTAATCATGTTGAAAATGATTCGCACATGAAAATATCAGAGGTGCGAGACCCGGAAATTGAACCCGCTTCACTCGGTTTCCCAAACGAGCGCGTTACCACTGGGCTTCCTCTGCCATTGGCTACCACAGTCTTTACATTACTAGAATACAACATTTTATATTTCTCCTACTCTTATGTAAGTTAAGTTATCCATAACAGAATAATATACTTTGTTTAGTACATTATTTTATTGCGCAATTTTATTATAATATTTTCATATGAAAGCTTGTCAAGCAGTTTTCAGTCGAATCCAGCGGAATAAATAAAAATTTATTTGTACTACGGTACTATAAATTCATACAACCATATCAATAATTCAAACGAATTTTTCATAGTTAAATCTGAATTAGTATATTATGAACTTTTAATTGAATAGATTTACTACAGTGTATTTTTTACTTGCAGTAACATATCACAAATGTTTTTTAAACATAATTCATTTTACGTTTGAAGGGCTTTAATAAACCAATTATTTTCTTATATTAAATTACTTTTACAAAAGAGGTACATTCACTTAAAGTGGAATTTTATCTATAGGTACATACAACAAAATTCTAACTAAGCCGAATCTGTACATGAAATATTTTTTGGAAAATCTTATTGAAATAGACATTATTATCGATACAGAGGCCGAATCTATAGTTTTTAGAATTTTTGTCTGTCTGTTACCTCATCACAGAAAAACCACTGGAGGGATTTTGATGAAATTTGGTATGGTGATAGTTGGTTATCTGGGTCAACATATAGGATACTTTTTACCCTGGGAAAATGTTGTCGTTTCTGAAAAAAAATACTAAAACTGCATTGTAAGAGTATACTAATATGTAAAACCCAAGAATTTGGTTTAAGTCATGTGAACGCGGGCGGAGCCGCGGGCAATGCTAGTTTATTTATATGGGTGGTCCCTTTGATACCTATTAATTAAAAATATTATTGAAAATTTAAGAAAAACATTTATTAACAGAATTTACTTATCTATATAAAATTATTGATAACACTTAAGCTCGTCACAAAAAAAGAAAAAAAATGGTGGACAAAAAGAGTAGAAAAATGTACTGAACTGTTTTGTCTTTACCTATTTATATGAAGAATGGTGAAAATCGATTCATAATTGGCGGTTTTATCGTAAAACAACCACAAAAAATCTATTTCAATCGAGTACTCCCTCCTTTTTACCCAACTGCGTGACGCAAAAGAGGGTAATGTGTTTATCATTATCAGTTCATGTAAGTTTGTACATATGCACATCTCACGACAAGGATGAAACGTGTATATCTCCGACTGCATATTACTATATTTAACATATTTTTAGTTAGCTTTTATGCAGTCGTTTTTTTTTTATTTTTTTTTTTTGAGCTCGGTTAATAATTGACCTATAGATTTCAAATCAATACACTAATTTTACTGATTGACTCATTGAGTACATCGTGTTTTTGCAAGTAAGACTATTGAGCTTCAGCAATTACTCCTTTATTTAATTACTTCTACAAAATGCCCTACAAAATGACTATCACAACTATTTAGACACTATTGGGGACATAATGGGGTTGTAATGTGGCGCCATCTATCTTCTACAGGTTACACACTACCCCACGGTGGATGGTAATACTTTTAAAATATTAATATTTAAAATATAACAAACTCATATCTGTATTAAAATTATCTATAATACAATTGTAATAAAATTGTAACTAATCCGAATCTGTACATTAAAATTAAATAAACATTATTATAGATACAGAGGCCGAATCTATAGTTTTTAGAATTTTTGTCGGTCTGCCTGTCTGTTACCGCATCAAAAACCTAAGAATTTGGTTTTTGGTCATATGAGCCGCGGGCAATGCTAGTTATATTATAAAATTATATATAATAAAATATAAATTATCAACGTCAAATTAATATTATAAAATATATATGTAATTATAACAATTTGCATTTAGTTTATTAGTTTTAGAAATAATGTCTATCAAACAAACAAAATTTTTACCTCTTTATACTCGTATAGGTATATGTAATGTTTTTATTTCACGAGGCTTCTTTCTAAAATTGGTAAGAAATCAGAAAGTTACAAATTTCACGTTACGTATCTGAAGATATATAACGCCCGTACATTTTAGTGCGAGAGATTGTAGTTATAAACTACAACCCATTAGTAAGGGCTGAGTGTATGTTAATGGTCTACGTAAAAGGTTTTATGTAAAGGTAAAATTATTTCAAAGCTTGCACTACGCAATTTATACATATCATACCATATAGGGGGTACTTCATTTCCTACGAGAGGTAGAGTAAAAATGATCTAGATTTTAAACAATTTGTGCTAAAACCTGGTCATGGGGTCACCAGATCCCTTGAAGATCTTCATGATGACCTTAATTTGCCTTAAAGCAACGAGATTCCTATAACTTTACTGCATGCGGGAGGTAGACACTAAAGAAAAAACCTAAAATAAAAGTCTATAAATAACTATTAATACGTCCAGTCGAGAAATGTAGCTGTGAACATTCATAGTTTTGGTTAAATTATAATATAACGCCATATCTATATTTTCATTACAATTTATTCCGTGCACTTCTATCTATCTAGTCTCAGTGAGATTGCATGGCACGTTTTAACGTTTAATATGGAATAGATTTTTTTTTAAAGAAAAAAAAATTAACTAACGAATAATTAGATATACCTATATATTATAAAAAATCGAAGTAAAAAATAAATAAAAATAATTAAATAGTTTTATAAAAGGAATGCTTTGTAAGAAAAAAAAACATTTTCATTTTATTATGTCAATAATATCTATGATTCATAAGTATTATTATCTATTTGTAATTTCGTATGTAATGTAATTTTATTTAACTGTAATACTTACCAATTATGTAAAACTCTTCTTATGTGTTGTTATCTTGGTGAATAAAGGTTTATTAATATTATTATGGAATAGGTAGACTATAATAATATAAAAAAATGAATTTATTTTATTATGTGGTACCATTCAGTTATTTTTATATTCAAATCTTTTATATATTATAATATCGTGGTGGTAAGCTTTTATTATGTATTGGATATCTATGGAAACTTGGTTGGTTTTAGAATTACTTTTATATATTTTATAATGTAATTATTTATAGTACTGTTTGTTTTCTTTACAAAGCTAATAAATAAATAAAAATAAAAATATATTATATGATAATAGCCTATAGCCTTCCTCAATAAACGGGCTATCTAATGCAAAAATATTTTTTCAAATCGGATCAGTAGTTCCTGAGATTAGCGCATTCAAACAAACAAACAAACTCTGCCTAAATTATATTAGTACCTATAGATTAGTATTAATAATATACATTATTAATTCCAATAGATAAAAGAAGGTTTGACATCACTCAAGTCCTAAACAAACACCGTGTAATATCAATAACTTTTGTAATAAACTCATATCTCGCAGATCTGGGGATAAAAAGGTAGTATAATAATATAGAAGTAGCATACTTAAAGATTATGTATCTTTCGACTAGAAAAAAACTTTAGTATCAGATCGCCAGCTCTGCAGTTTACTATCTACATATCGATACATAAATTTTTATATTTTATATGTTGGGACCATGGACGAAGTGGTTAATTCGTTCATGGTTGGGACATTAACACACAGCACCATCTAGTTGCATGGTAAGCTACGAGGCTGGTGTTATGGATACTAGATAGTTGATACACTACACATATTTAATACCTCCAGGTAAATTTCTAAGAAATTATTAAAAATTCTAAGAAATCTATTGTTACCTGACACGCCGGCGTGTCCGCGTTCGTGGAGGGAATAATTTAAATACATACATATCTATACTAATATTATAAAGAGGTAGAGTTTGTGAGATTGTGAGTTTGTGACGTTGTAGGGGGTAATCTCTGGATCTACTGAATTGATTTAAATGAAATTTGGTAAGAAGACAGTTTGAGATCCTGGAAAGGACATAAGATAACCAACATAGCGACAAACCCAAGCGAAGCGAGGGTGAGTCGCTAGTTATAAATATAAATACTCATGCTGGAGTACAAACATTCTTGCTCATCACTCAAATCAATGCCATCAGCGGGACTCGAACGCCCTACCGCTGGCACAGCAAGTAGTCACTATAAATTGAGCAAAACGTATCATTAATTGTCCCTTTTATAATATTAACTAGCGAATTACCCTTGCTTTGATCGGGTGTGTTCGTTAGGTACGTTTTAAATAAATAATAATATTTATTGCGAGTGTATTGTAGAAGATAGACATATGCTTTTGCACACTTTTTTGTAGGCCCTTTTTAAAATCAACAGGTCTCTAAGGTTTAGCCAGCGTTAGCCATATAAAATTCCGAAGGACGACTCGATTGAGCCAGTTGTTGTTTCCCCGTGGGAATGAAAGATTTTCCTGGAGTAAAATGTATTCTAAATATTGACCCGAGCAATAACTCATCACTACAAAAAAAATAGCTAAGATCGGTTCAGTACTTTTAGCGTAAAATGCACACATATATACAGATAAACCAAAATTTCAATAACTATTGTTTTGGGGTCTATATACTGTACACAATATGTACAGGCAGTGTTTTTAAAAAAATACCTCATGCACAAATTACGCTTTGTTACTATTTTATTATATTTATTTATAACTAGCGGCTCACCCTCGCTTCGCTCGGGTTCGTCACTAGGTACGTTTTAAATAGATATAAATAGTTATTAGCCAGCGTTAGCCATACACATTTTAAATATTTATATACATAACAAAAAAAAAGCTAAATCGGTCGAGTCGTTCACGCGTGATGGCGTGACCAAGGGAAATAGGGATTCATTTATATATATATATATATATATATATATATATATATATATATATATATATATATATATATATATATATATATATATATACTATAATCATATAGTATATATATATATATATATATATATATAATATATATATATATAGATAATGCTAGCTGTACCCCGCGGTTTCACCCGCGTTAAATTTGGTTTTTTATAAATATCAGTTTTACAATAATATATGGAGTCTACTCGATTTGTTGACATTTATGATTACTACTTCGATCTCTGGAGTAGTAGCATGATGATATATAATGGGCTATCTAATGAAAAAGAATTTTTCAGTATATATAGAATCGCTTTAGTAGTTCCTGCGATTAGCGCGTTCAAACAAACAAACCAACAAACTCTATCTCTTTATAATATTAGTATACATGTAGAGGTGTAGATATTAGATATTCATATACGAATTCGCGGTCGTAACGAATACAAACTCGTAGTAAAGGCAGCTCTACATATTATGTCAACGTATGAATGCACTGAAAGGAAACGAGAACAAAGTTGCTAACGTCTTAGACGTATCTCTACAAGCTCGCGACAACAAAACCTTGCAATCCAATTAAAACGACTATTGTTTGCTTTTCTAAAAGCTAATTTAATATAATTTACACACAAATACGTATATATTTTCATACAATGAATTAAATTATAAAAGACTAGCGATTCACCCGATTTAACGATGCAATTAAACGCTTAGTATAGATTTCTCAGAGGTGAGATATTTTCCCGCGGTAAAAAACTCCTATATGTTGACCCGGATAACCAGCTATCATCATACCAAATTTTATCAAAATCTGTCGATTGGTTTTCTCGTGATGCGGTCACAAACAGACAGACAAAAATTCTAAGAACTATAGATTCGTTCTCTCTATCGATAATAATGACTATTTCAATAAGATTTTCCAAAAAAATACTCAATGTACAGGTTCGCCTTAATTAGAATTTTATTAAATGTACCTATAATAAAATAATTTACTTTAGAATGAAAGCATAATATTATTTATATAATTACTACCATTTGCCTATTTCGCTCGCACAGTTTATTTATTAACTAACGACTCACACTCACTTTGCTTGGGTTCATCCCTAGTGAAAAACAAAAACAAATCTATCCCATAGGAACCATACATTTTCCGGGATATAAAGTAACCTATATGCCATTTCAGATTATAAATCTATCTCTGTGCCAAATTTCATCCAGATCCGTTCAGCCGTTCTAGCGTAATTAAGTAACAAACATCCATCCAAACTTTCGTATTTATAATATTTATCGGAAATAGCATTCCTCCTCTTCTAAGGAACGTAACGTAATATTAGACAGTATTTCCTTCATAAGCAAGCAAAGTCACAGAGTATAGCTAGTATAATAATATAACCAATCAAAACACTCTATATATATTCTTTATTGCACTAAAAAGGCAATAAAAAAAATACATAGAAAATGATGTGGACAAAGGTGGACTTATCTCTATAAGAGATCTCTTCCAGTCAACCCATGTATGTGGGAAATAGTGTTAAGTAGCGGAACAGAAAGAGAAAGTGCAAAGAAAAGAAAAGAAAGGAAAATAAATAAGTATACTCTATGTAATTTATAAGGACAAAACGAATAAAAATTCTCAGTTTTAATTCAATAGTACCGCAAATCAATAATGTTAATTAAAAGTTTTATGCACTAACTGTACTAGCACCGTAGCGAAACGATTTCAATTATTCTTTTTTTCTGTCAAGTGCAACTTCTCTAGCAATTTAAATCAAAGTAACTGAATTTCAACTGGTTAATGAATCGATGAAAAATGGCTATGTACTTAATTGAGTTCTACTGCTACTTCATTTATTACTAGCGCCTCACCCTCGCTTCGTTTGGGTTCGCCTCTAGAAAAACAAAAACAAATCTATTCCACGGGAACTGTAGATTTCTCCGGGATAAAAATTAGCCTATGTGTTATTTCAGACTATAATCTATCTCTGTGTCAAATTTCATCCAGATCCGTTCAGCCGTTCTGGCGTGAAAGAGTAACAAACATCCATACATACTCACAAAATTTCATATTTATAATATACACGGGCACGGGCCTCTTTACAATCTTCCTGTATGCCTGTGTTCTCGCTTTTTTGGAAATAATGCAATAAAATATGTCTGAAATGCGCGTCCTGCTCTTCCACTTTTAAATTGAAAAAAAAAAACGAAACTAAAATACTAACCGACACAATGTTTACACCAAATTAAAGGTGGAAGTTCAAACCAGAAAAAAAAATATATGTAGGATGCTTTGAACGGGATAAAAAATCAATAGAATGTGCTAAAACCGCCTATTGTCAAAATCCGCAATGACTTAGTTACCAACCCAATATTTATAATATGAGTGTTTAAAGTTATTGTAGTGTATCAACTATCTGATATCCATAACTCAAGCCTCGTAGCTTAGCATGGAACTAGATGGTGCTGTGTGTTAATGTCCCAACATTTTTATTCATTACTAGCAACTCACCGTCGCTTCGTTCGGATTCGTCCCTAGGTTGATTCCCCATACAAACTTTCATCCCCATTTTCACCCCCTTTAAGGGTTGATTTCCGGGATAAAAAGTATCCTATGTCCTTCCAAGGGTCTCAAACTATCTTTTTACTAAATTTCATCTAAATCGGTTCTGTAAATCCAGAGATTACCCCCTACAACGTCACAATCTCATAAACTTTACCTCTTTATAATATTAGTATAGATTTACTTAAGAAATACCACACTACACAGAACTCACAAGCAAATCCGTTAACAGTAAGTAGTAAAAAATAATCTCATTATATAATAATCTACAAAATCTCAAACGAAAATAACGATGCTGATATATACATTATACGCGAAGAAATTTGCAAAGGCGTGATACTTTAACTTTAGCTTTTAAGTCTCATACCTTAGTCTTAAGCTACACTTGGAAGGCATTTAAAATGTTATGCCGATCAAAATAACTTGATTCTATCATTTCATTTGAAATTAGACTATATTATATGGTATTACGGCTTAAATTCATATACAATTAATACTGTATATTTATACCAAGCGTGAGCTTTATTGCCTTAGCCATAGGAATCTTCGTTTTATGTAGAAGAGCGATGGTTATTTCTACGAGGCATTTTCAATCTCCTGCATTCGTTGTAAAACTATATACTTACTTGTTCTTTATAATGATTTATTTAATGATATAGAATCACATAGGTCACTAATTTTATATAGAAATTTTGGACAAATGGCTGGAAACTTAAAAAATAAGTATATATGGAGCATTCATACTATAGATAAAACCAAAGATTTTTTAGGGTTCCGTACCCGAAGGGTTTTTGTCAAATAGTGGGTACGCACTGTCTGTAACAAGTATGTGTTTGAGACGTCTATAGCTTTAGTCTCTCCCGTGACCATGGATGCTGTAAAGCATTCGAAACGTCGGGAACCAAAAATCAAAATAAATCCGCGAAATAATCCGCAAAGATAGTTTTACTTTCAATCACCACTTATTTAGTAAGGTACAATACTACAATTAAAATTTAAAATATGTTTAATAGGTACTTAAATGGAAAAAAATAAACAAAATGTAATTTCCACAGTTACTGCTATTTTAAATAATTTTGAAAACTTAACTAAATCCTTAAACATTTTGTATAAATAATTAGTCGGGTTAGCATTGAACCGCACAACTTAATTATAAATATGTTGGGACATTAACACGCAGCGCCATCTAGTTCCATGGTAAGCTACGAGGCCTGTGTTATGGATGCCAGATAGTTGATACACTACACATATATTACTTTAAATACATACATATTATTAATATAAGTAAACATCCGTGCTCATCACACAAATGAATGTTTCCAGCGGGAGTCGAACCCGCGACCGCTGGCACAGCAAGTAGAGTCACTACACACGGAGCCAAACGTGTTGCTAATTCCTGTACATTTAAGCCCTAAAGTCAATAATAATTGAGAAAATTCAATCATTACATTTCTACCCGTTTTCCTCAGTTAACTCGGAAAATATCGATCGCATGAAAAAATGAGCAGAAAATAAAACGTAGAGAATTGAATAATGAACAACTCTAGTTTTACAATTTTTCTCGAAAAGTTGAAAATGGCCGAGATATTAAGGAAAAACGGTCCTCTCTTAAAATTAAAATGGCCACTAACGCACCACTCAGATGTAGTCGCGATTTTAAATATATACACTCCCAGTGACCCCCAAGGGCTGATGAAATAAAATTTTGGCCTAGAATTTTTTCGGAGTTAGAATCTTAATTTCGACAACCCGACTGGTCTAAAAGTAAATATAGAAAACTCTCAAAAATACTTTCGTGTTTATTTAATTTACATTGTAACTTATTATTTCTAAAATTTTATGTTAAACAAATTTGGTTTTATACTTGTTTAATTTTTTTTTGGGTATTAAAAATATAGTGAAAAATGAATAGTTTAAAATATAAACTATTATATAATATAGGAATGTATGTACAGAAAATGCTTCAATGAAAGTGGCTTATTCTTGTATTCACATGTATATCTTTGCAATAAATTGACATCGTTTTCCTGAAAAAGTTACATATTTACAATTTTCATATACGTATCAAAGTGTTACAAATATCGTGCAATTAAGAATTTTCAGAACATATTCAGGCAGTTAAAACGAAAAATTCGGCAGATTTACTAAATCCAAAACCTTTTTAAAGCTTTTAGAGAATAAAATATAGTTGATGCTGAAAAACGATATCAATCCCACCGACTTTTTTAGTGTTACAGGAATGTTGACCACTGCGAGAAGTAAGATATATAGTTTTTTTAACATTGAGAAATGCATTTACACATACTATTTCTACAAATATTAAATGAGACTCACCGGCTAGAAAACCTAGTATTACCCAATAAAACCCAACGAATCCTCCCCCGTCTTAATGGGACGCTGTAAGGTCGCTCACGTACTGAACCACGACGCCCCGACGGCAGATCTGCCGAAACAGACCACAACAACCAAGGGGTTGCTCCCACGGTCCAATCAGCTGCTAAGATCACCCTCAACCCCCCCCCCCCCCTCTCCTACCCCACCATTACAAGACAAGGTGAACACATAAAATACTTTTAAGGATTTATTGACTTTAAAATCAATTACTCTACCGTTAGGGATGGATTTTTAAAAAAATATTAGATTTTTTCTTAACATTTTTCTAATTACATACACTAAATAAATACATCAAAAACAACCTTTTTCTTAATAATTTGGTGATATAATTTTCCCTTATGGTAATTTAATATATAATTACTAAGCTGAATTATAGTTGAATTTATATTTATTAGGATACATACTAGTAGGTTTTTTTATGTTGAGTGTTGTGGAACACGAACCTTAACTAAAACTATCGTGACGTGTGGAACAAGTCGTGCTTTGGGAGTACTGCCAATTTTAGTGCGCTGCAAAAATGCAATCGGCTTAATGTTAACAATCAATATAGATGTAATTGGTCCACTAACAGTTTTAGTTTGATTTTATATATAGTCTACAGAGGGATGTTTGTTTCAAATACGTGTCTATATTTGTTTAGTGATGGATATTACATAGATAAGCTAACTTTTGCCATCGGCTTTGCCTGCTTTGACATCTTATATGATTTTTAAAATGCCAACTTTGAATTGTCCACATAGTTTTAGTCAAAATCAATTCAGATGTATATATTTACATACATATTGTTTGTATTGACCTTGCTAACCACTTGTTGTGCTAAAATAATAAATAACTTATTACTATTCTTATTTTATACTCTTTTTTAACCCCTTTCATGGGTAAAGAAAAGAAAAACAAAATAATATATCTATATACATATAAACAGGCAAAGACAAAGATATTTCAGTACCTTTTGAAATTCTTGACAGAAATACTCAATAACTGAACTTGCGCCGACCTGGGACTCGAACCCAGGACCTGCATATCTGCAACCGTACATGCTACCCACAAAACCACTGAGGCAGTATATTAAAAAGAACCTATGCAAAACGTAACACAAACATGTTTTAAAGGAAATAAATTGCTTTCCTTTGTAACCTTTCACAAAAGTACTCTACTGCCTAAACTCAAAGTGAAATGGAAGCGAATACTCTCCATATTTACAATTTTTTATACAAACGCTAGTAATTTCTATTACAATTGCAGTATAAAGAGGGAATAAAGAAAGTTATTCTATAGAACGTAGCATTCAAGTGTAACCTACAATTTTCTTTTATTGCCTTAATGTAGTTTTTCCACTTCGCTTGGATTCACGTTTGTCGCAAAAGAAAACAATGTGGTAATATTAAGAAAAAATATTGGAAAAATACTGTGTTAATCGACTTTAAAAAAAGAGATTTTATTTTAAAATAGACACGATTTGAACGACACGCTTGGCTCAGTTTTTAATGATCCTACTTGCTGGGCCAGTTCCAGTTCGAGTCCCGCTGGGAGCATTCATTTGTGTGATGAGCACGAATGTTTGTACTCACATCTTGGATGTTTATATTTATAACTAGCAACTCATCCTCGGTCCTCTCGGATTTGTTCCTAGTTACGATATAATGTTTAGTATAGATTTCTCAGAGATGAGATATTTTCCCACAATAAAAAGTGTTCTATATGTTGACCCGGATAACCAGCTACCATCATACCAAATTTCATCAAACCCTCTCCAGTGGTTTTTCCGTGTTGCGGTAACAGACAGACAGACAGACAAAAATTCTAAAAACTATAGATTGGGACTCTGTATCGATAATAATGTCTATTTCAATTAGATTTTCCAAAAAATATTTAATGTACAGATTCGAATTAGTTACAATATTATTATATGTATAGATGATTGATGATTCAAATATTTTAGCCTATAATACTTTCTTAGATTTACGCGAATATTTGACATTTTAAATAAAACTATCTTTTCGGATTTTGTCGCGGATTTATTAGCATTTTTGTTTCCCGACGTTCCGAATGCTTTACAGCAATCATGTCTCTCCCGTGACCATGATTGCTGTAAAGCATTCATTAAAATCCAAAAAAATTTGCATTAAAATCCGAAAAGATAGTTTTATTTAAAATATTTAGCCTATTTTAGTAAGTACTAAATTTATCAAATCTATGTATAATTTGGTTATCTTATTTAATATTATAGAATACTATGCTTAAAGTACGCGCATCGTTATGGAGTTCCGAAGTCATTTTTGTAAGCGGTATTCTTTAACATCTTAGCGTTCCAAAGAAGATATTATGGAACTCTCAGTTTAAAAATATTATGTTTGAGCAAAAATTGTAAAATTCCAAGTATTAAAGTGAAGAAATTGTAACGAAATCTCGAAGTTCTTAAAGAAAGGTTGAGTCAATATAATGACATTGCTGACTCAGCACTGACAATTTCCACTTTCATTTCTAACAAACTGAAGGATAATAATATTAAAAACTAGCTTGGACTTGTGACTTCGCATGCACTTTTAACTTTAATTAATAAATATTTTTCTTAATTGACGTTTTATTATCCAGCGGTTTTATTATCGTAAAGTTTCATTAAAATCCATTTTCTTTTTCAGTTTTTGCTTGAAACAGTAAAAAACATCCATACATCTATACGTCCAGATATCCATACATTCTCACAAATTTTCGCATTTATAATATTAGTAGGATTTATATTAAACTGGTCCATCACTAAGTGCGTTTTGAGTAGGTAAAAATAGTTAAATAATAAAAAATAACCCACAAATAGACAAAAATTTTAAAAATTGTTTTTTTTTTCATGAGTACCGTATATACTTTCATACGAGTAGGCATTTTGTAAGATATTTAATTAAATTTATTGAGGTCACAGGTTATTTAACATTACACACATTTAAGAGCCGATTAATCTATACAAATAAATAAAAGTGTCAGCGTATGAAAGTATACATGGTATATATAAGAAAAAACAATTTTTAATTTTTTTGTCAGTCTGTGTGTCTGTTTGTTCCGGTTAATCTCTGAAATGGCTTGACTGATTTTGACGGGACTTTCACTGTAAGTCGCTAGTCGGCTATAAACTGCAAAAATAATTTTTCAAATCTTGAAAGACGCAAGCTTGTATGTATACGTATGTTTGTTATTTCTTTGCGCTAAAGTAGATGGATGAATTTGAATGAACAGATACAAAACAACAGATATACTACTCCTTGGAGTGGCATATAGGCTCAGTAAAACTTGTCTAAAATTCACGCTGCCATTATAAAATATTAGTACCTGCCTGGTGTTATTTTTGTAAAATAGTGTTTTTTCGTAAAAGACATAAAAACTAGATTTTTTTTCAAAAAAAAAAACAGATAGAGAGATTGTAGATATATACTTAAATTTAAAAAGAAAACCTTAGTTAAACGTACATCCAAAACGTAAGAGACGTTTGCGAGATATAAGCAAAAAATTGCACTTAAAAAATTGCAAGACTAGCGACTCAGCCTTGCTTCGCTTAGGGTCATCTCTAGTTACGTTTTAACGGTTAGTATGGAATAGATAGACTTTATACTACATAATATACATATAACCTATAGCCTTCCTCAATAAACTGGCTATCTAATGCAAAAAAAATTTTTCAATGGATTATTAGTTCCTGAGATTAGCACGTTCAAACAAATAAACAAACAAACTTTGCCTCTTTATAATATTAGTATTGATAAATACTAACGTACATTAGGGATGCACTCAAGGATAGTTGCTAGAAGTAAGTAAAACCAATACCTTTACGATTGAAATTTAAATTTAACCAGTAACATTTCAAGTGAATTGAACAAGCATGTGTCACTTACCAAATAATAAAAAAGGAAATAGCAAACGTCGAGTGTTTTTCGAGTTGACGCCTTTGTCCTATAAAAGTTGTATTTTATTTTCTCACAAAAATACGACTTTATTGTTACAAAATTACGTTCTTTGAAGTGAAGAGTAAAATGGATATTATATTACGGATCAAGAGTGATATTAAAGATTTTTCTTGCATAAAATTATTTAAAATTAAATGGAAAGCTTAATATTATTAACCTTTCACTTTTGTTATATTATCAAATTCATCGTAAAAATTCTTATTATTACATACATATCACAGCTTCTTACAGAATGTTTGGATATTTAATTTTAAAGTTTATAGATTCGATATACATATATATGTACACTAGTGGCTCACCCCCGCTTCGCTCGGGTTCGCCTCTAGAAAAGCACAAACAGATCTATCCTACAGGAATCGTTTAGTTTTCCGGGTTGAAAAGTAGCCTGTTGTTTGACCGGCAATATAAGGTATCAGCATGCCAAATTTTACTAAATTAGGTGCATAAGTTGTTGTGTACTAAGCTGTATAAGTTACTATAGTTTTTTTACTATCCCACGGGAACTCTTTACTTTTCCGGGATGAAAAGTATCTTAGATGTTGCCCGGGGATATAAGGTACCACCATGCAAAGTTTCATTTAAATCGGTCTAATAGATTCGGAGATTAGCCCGTACAAACAGACAAACAGACAGAGAAACAAAAAAATTGAAAAAAATCTGAATTTGTTCTATTTGTCTTCTTACATCCCCCTGACTCGGTTTTTAGCTTTTTTTTCTGTGTACAGACATTCGACCTCTACAGTTTTATTATACTATGGAAGATATAGATATAATAAAAATTCTAACTGGATCGAATCTGTACATTAATTATTTTTTGTGTTTAATTTTTTTCATTGACACGCCTTAAAACACAGAACAATGAATTGAATTGAGTTCCATAGATTAGCGCATTCAAACAAACAAAAAGTAAAATTTATAATATCTATTAGTATATTTCGTATTAACATATATAATAATATTCAGTATTCCTATAAATTACAGTCTAGAAATGTTTGGGAAGGTCATCTATCTTGCCTTTTTCATTTGAATATGTATGTGGTATCGTATCAGGACCAGGGTTTACATAAAGGTCTGTTGGCGTAGTTGCCAATAAACTAACGATGCTGTAAATATGGCGACCTTCATTGGAATAACGTATGCATAATGACGACGCGTTTGGCTCTTGTAGTAAACCTACGTGCTGTGCCAGCGGTCGCGGGTTTGAGTCTCGTTGGGGGCATTCATTTGTGTGATGAGTACGAATGTTTGTACTCGAGTCATGGGTGTTTATATTTATTATTTACTAGCATTGCCCGCGGCTCCGCCCGCGTTCAGATGACCAAAAACCAAATTCTTAGGTTTTACATATTGGTATACTATTACATTGCAGTTTTTGTATTTTTTCTCAGAAATGAGATATTTTCCCGCGTTAAAATGTATCCTATATGTTGACCCGGATAACCAGCTATCGCCATACCAAATTTCATCAAAATCCCTCCAGTGGCTTTTCTGTGATGCGGTAACAGACAGACAGACAGACAGACAGACAAAAATTCTAAAAACTATAGATTCGGCCTCTGTATCGATATAATTTTTATTTCAATAAGATTTTCTAAGAAATATTTAATGTACAGATTCGGCTTAGTTACAATTTTATTATAGATAAAATTTATTTAAAATGTATTAATCATAAGTGATTGTATTTTGTATTGTTGAAACGAACTTCGCATGGTCAATACAAAAATATGGTCCGAATTTTAGAGATGTTTTCAATTTAATACAAAAAAGTATTATTAGAACTGTAATGCCCGATTTCACCAACAACCAATAAGCTACCACCTACGTGTGGGATCCCTAGCTTAAAAGTCCCCTAAACTAGTCCCTAAATTAAATTTCGTTTTACGATCGTCTTTAAGCCCATATTTCGAGCACTTAAATTTAGGGGGCCTTTTAATATTTAGGTGACCCCTAACTGTCGGTGAAACAGAAACTGTCCCCTAACAGCCCCCTAACCATGCTTAGGGGATCCCTTAAACTTAAGTGACGTTGGTGAAATGGGGCATAAGCGACCTAAAATACGAAAATCGGGCAGAGTACGGACAAAGGCTTAATCTCTCGTATCCGAAACCGGCTTACATCTGCAATAAATCCGACGAACTGAAAACTTTACATCGTGTTAACGTATATTGAGAGCTTTAATTAATATCTTTGGTTTAATTTCATTTGTAACATAAGTTTCCTAAATATTCCCATTTAGGTTTGTTAGTAAAATATTAATTTTCCTTTAACAAATTTATTTATTGACTAGGTGACCTTTTAAATTGACGTAACTTTTTTATTTATGAACCGATTGAAATAAAACAAATACTTAATGGTAAGTGAAGCTTACCACAATATATTAGTGAAAACCGCATTAAAATCGGTTAAGCTGTTTCTGAGATTAGCGCGCACAAACGCACAGACTACCAGACAAACCGACAAAAATAGTATTTTTGGTTCTATCGCGTAAATAAAAACCCGCAATGATGGTTTTTCTCAAATATCTTCCATGTACAGACAGCGATCGGTTACACTTTTATTATATGTATAGATATAGAGGCCGAATTTGTAGTTTTTAGAATTTTTGTCTGTCTTTCTGTCTGTGACCGTAACGGTTAGGATATACATATTTCTCAGAGATGAGATACTTTCCCTCAGTAAAAACTATCCTATTGTTGACCCAGATAACCAGCTATCATCATACCAAACATTTCATCAAAATCTGTCCAGTTTTCTCGTGATGCGTCCACTCCCAGATATTCCCAGTTATTATTTCAATAAGATTTTTCAAAAAGTATTTAATATTCAGATTCGACTCAGAATATTATTATATGTATGTACCTATAGATAGATTTATGCCTTAAACGTAATATTTACTTAAGCCCTAAACAAACAATATATCATTTAAAAATAATAAATTATCTCCTTAATAGACCTCCGAATTACAATGCTAGCAACATCTATAATACATATTTTTCATTCATAAGACCCTCTTTAGTTCGCCGTTGATATTCTACAAAGAAACTTGCGGGTCACGTTTTGAGCAAGTGTAAATAATTTATTATACAGCGATTATGTATTATTAGCTGTACTTGTACGTATCATATTTGTACGAGGTGGGATTTTGGGTCAAGCCACTTTACAGGTTAAACATACATTTTGTAGATTTTTTGTTACAATATTTTATACAATAGAGTATTAAATAAATAAAATAAATCTGTGTTATTATTTATAAATGCGAAGATTTCCTCACAATGTTTTCTTTCACCGTAAGACAAGTGGTAATCACGTTAGAAATGATTCGCACATGAAAATATCAGAGGTGCGAGACTCTGGGTTTAAACCCGCTTCACTCGGTTCCCCAAGCGAGCGCGTTAGCACTGGGCTACCACTGCCTGTGAATAATACATAGACTGAGGCACCTAGGGATACATCCAAATAAAGAGAACGGAAATGGCTGATCATAACCAAGACTCATATTTATAACAAGCATTGCCCGCGGCTCCGCCCGCGTTCAAATGACCAAAAACCAAATTCTTAGGTTTTACATATTAGTATATTCTTATATTGCAGTTTTGATAACCAGCTATCACCATACCAAATTTCATCAAAATCCCTCTTGTGGCTTTTCTGTGATGCGGTAACAGACAGACAGAAAGACAGACAAAAATTCTAAAAACTATAGATTCGGCCTCTGTATTGATAATAATGTCTATTTGAATAATATTTTCCAAAAAATATTTAATGTACAGATTCGGCTTAGTTACAATTTTATTATATGTATAGAAAACAATATAAAATACCACCACAAATCCTTTATCCAATCCAATCTTTCGAACTCCGTACGTAAAGTCATTTCAAATTTTTCCACTGTATCATATAGCTATATATAATTAGAAAAAATCTTTTCAATGCCATACAAATTTCATGTTTCGTAATGTGATGTTATTTTTTCTTTCAGAGCATGTGAAAATAAAAGAAAATAGAATTAGCCTGGTCTTTTCATGTCTAAGATATAATAAACTAGACGTTAGCTTCTATACGTCATGATGAATTTCGAATAATGTAATTTACTCGTATGTACGTATGAATGGAGTATTTTTTTGAATAAAATTTTTATTGAATTTTGTTTTATGAAAGCAAGATTTCGCGAAAGTTCGTCTAAAATCCAGGGTCTCACACTTCTGATATTTTCATGTGCGAATCATTTCCAACATGATTACCACTTGTCTGAACGGTGAAGGAAAACATCGTGAGGTAACCTGCATGTCTGAGAGAACCTAGCAAGTTTTCAAAAGACATGTGAAGTCCACCAACCCGCATTTGGCCAGCGTGGTGGGTTATGGCCTGATTCTCCTCGTACTGAAGGGAGGCCCGCGCCCAGCAGTGGGACTTTAAAAAAAGGACTGAATTCTTCTACTACTACTTCGTCTAAAAATGTAACGTGAATATAATTATTGCATAAAAACTAAGAATGCACTAAAATACTGCGTTCGGGGCCTCCATTGTACTAAAAGTTCCTTTGAACTTGTGAGTTACCGTGATATATCTATCTCTTTGTATAAAGCGTTACGTAAATAATTCTTTAGCTTTTAAAAATACGTGTTTTGGAAGATATTGGTGATATATATTTTTACCATGAACGAATAAACCACTGGACGAGACATAAAATACAAATGTATGAAAACTCGTTCAACCAAAAGACGCATAACGCACACAAAGATTTTATTACATTATTATACACACAGGTACACAATACAATATTTCTAGTGCTTGAACGTAATCGATAAAATACATATATCGATGAACCAATTAATGACATTTTAGACATTGGTTAGCATAGTCATCATATTTTACATCTTTTAATTTAAAATATCTGTATTTATTATAATAAATTAAAATAAATGAATTAAAGAGGCAATAATAATGTGTCAAATAATAATTAATTTTTAATTTGATTTATATAAATACGATGGCATTGATGGCAGCATTCTGTTGGCCTATAATAATGTTAATGAACAAATGAATATCGGGCGTATATTCCATTAATATATAATAAAAATTATTTTTTAAAGATTAAAAAAATATTAAGCTATTTTAATTAAATAAAGTGATTTTGTTGATTCTGTTATTGAATTATTTTAATTGGCAATTGATTGTCTCGGGTAGCTTATAAAAATGTGACACTGTCCTAATATTGCTCAGTTCTTAATAAACATTTGTGAAATTAGGAAAAAGAAAAAGTGATTGCAAATTAAAGTGAGTGTTGGATCGTGAAAGTAAAATAGATCGTGAAAGTAAAGTGTTTTATTACAAATCGCCAACCCAGAAGTTTAGTGCTAAAACATTATTGTTTGATTTTGTGTAATTTATGTGTTGAAATAAAATGATCTTTATTATTATTACAATGGAATAATATTCCAAAGTATATAAATGTGGTATAAAATAAAATAAAAAATTAAGTACACATACTAATTATAATTTTTGCATTTATATTTTTATGTGACTTAGAAAATATTTTTATAAATTTATTGTCATCAGATTGTAGGATACTGTGATAAAAGTATTTTATGTTATTGTACTGTACAAATAACACAATTCGTTCAGTTATTTCGTCAAATATCGATATATTTTTCGACATTGTCAAGCACTAGTCGATGTCAAATGGACTCATTCGACAGTTTAGTCATTTGTTCTGAATGGTATAATCCAGGGATTTTATGATGGTTGTCAGATGTCAACAATACATAGAAATATCGACTATATTTAACATAGTTGGATAATATGACATTTTATTTTACAATTTTATTAAATTGTGTGATAAATAACAATAAATGTAATAAAATAATGTATTTACAAGTGAAAAGAAACAGTGCTGCTTCCGCCGCTATAGTGTTTACACCATTTAACAGAACATTTAGTCATTTTTGGCAGATTGTTTGTTGACAAGTAAATACTTGAGACTGACGCAAAAAACAAACGACAAAGGCTGAAATTTCCTGGCTACTAATAAGACAGATAAAGGTACGTCCGCTTATATGTCTGGTCCAGTGACTTATTCGTTCATGATTTTTACTATACAATTTTGTTTGGAAAATCTATTTGACGATCATATTCTTTGTTTAAAAATCAGAAATGATAGTAAAATATAAAACAAATAGTTGTCCCAACAGGCTTACTGTCTAAATTTTAATTGTATGACCGTTAACAACACCGCCACGCCCCGTATCCAACCATACAACAAAATAAAATTCATCAAAATCTGTCAAGCTGGTAAGTGGAGAAGAATTACGAACACACACACATCGGAATTACGTATGTACCTATATTATGAAGATTAGTAATCAAAATGAATTTCTAATCTTATAAGTGCGAAAATTTGTGGTATTTTTAATGGAAACCGAACTAGTTTCTTATTTAGTTTAAACTCATAGTTAAAACGACAAACAAAAAAATAAAAAACCGTCTTCCAGACACTAAAAAATAAAAACTTAATAAAAAATAAAAACCTTTTTCTAGACATTAAACAGTGAAAAATATCTAAGCGTAGGTATTCATTTACTATAGATACCTAATCTGATATTTTCGAAGTCTGTCAATCGGTCGGTTGGAGACGCCGAAAAATCGGTGAACATACATAAAAAAAAACTTATACATCCTCCTTCTTTTTGGAAGTCGGCTAAAAATAGCTTGTCATATATATAAAAAAATTGTTATTACTATACTAGCGGCTCACCCTCGCTTCGCTCGGGTTCGTCGCTAGGAACGTTTTAAAAAGATATAAATAGTTATTAGCCAGCGTTAGCCATAGAAATTTAATTTATTTTTTTCGTTAATTTTTCATTTTTTTTTCATAAGAACCTTCTCCTGATAATAATAAACACAACAAAAAATATATAGTTCAATCGGTGTTCAAGCGTGATGGCGTGACCAAGGGAAATAGGGATTCATTTTTATATAGTACTAGCATTGCCCGCGGCTCCGCCCGCGTTCAGATGACCAAAAACCTAATTCTTAGGTTTTATATTAGTATACTCTTACAATGCAGTTTTTGTGTTTTTGTATTTTTTTCTCAGAAATGAGATATTTTCCCGCGGTAAAAAGTAGCCTATATGTTGACCCGGATAACCAGCTATCATCATACCAAATTTCATCAAAATCTGTCCAGTGGTTTTCTCGTGATGCGGTAACAGACAGACAGACAGACAAAAATTCTAAAAACTATAGAATTGGACTCTGTATCGATAATAATGTCTATTTCAATTAGATTTCTTAAAAAATATTTAATGTACAAATTAGACTTAGAATTTTATTATATGTAAAGATATATATATATATATATATACATATATATATATATATATATATATATATATATATATACATATATATATACATATATATATATATATATATATATATATATATATATATATATATATATATATATATATATATATATATATATATAGAATATAGATATCGAAAATCATGACAATAATCATGGAAGGTTTTTTATTTAGAAATATAATTGTTTATTACCTTCTAACATTTGTTATTTTTAACATAAAATTATAATCAGAAGTTACCCTAAAAGCAAACAGCCTCCAGCTAAGCTTAAAAGATTGTTATTTCTGCAAATTGCTTTCACAGGGTAAAATTACGGGGGGTAAATGTGTTATATAATGTAAAAATAGTTTGATACCTTGCTTAACTTCACTTAGTCCCTACGTAATCCCATTTGAGGGAGTAAATGAAATTATTTTTAAACTAGCGACTCACCCTCGCTTCGCTCGAATTTATCCATAGATTACTTCCCCATACAAACTTTCATCCCCATTTTCAAACCCTTAAGAGATGATTTTCGGGATAAAAACTATCCTATGTCCTTTCCAGGGTCTCCAACTATCTTCTTACTAAATTCCATCTAAATCAATTCAGTAGTTTCGGAGCTTATTCGCTACAAACAAAAAAAATCTTTCCACTTTATAATATTAGATTAGATTAAACTATAAAGTTTTTGAATGAGATGAGCAATTTCGAAGGGTTCGAGTTTCGGGTCAGATCAGTATGATTTTTGAGTTTTTCTGTCATGAAATTCTTAGTCGCAGCCTGGAGTCAAGAAGTCAGTAGTACAACACACTGCATTTAAAAACTTCAGTAGGTACTGTGCCCAATCTCTAACTGGTTGTGTCGAATATAACTATCCCATCGGATTTTTAGTGTAAATTTGAGCATTGAGAGTACTCTTGATGCACATATTTGTGCAATTTAATTTCTCCTGTGTACATGACAAGTTTCATTCGGATTAGTCGCCATAGCGAATATCAGACTTTAAGTAAAATTTAAAACAAAACTATCTAATACAACAATTGTTGAATAGCAAAAACAAATGTATCCCACGGGAATCGTACTTTTTCTAGGATGATAAGTAGCCTATATACTATTCCAGACTATAATCTGTCTCTGTGCCAAATTTCATTAAGATCCACTTAGGCGTTCTAGCGTGATGAATAACAAACATTCAAACATCTTGTGGCGAAACACAAACAAATGATGATGACAAATGATGAATTGATGTAAATAATTCTATTGGACTTGGTTTTAAATTCTGCCATACTGCAAAATCTAAGCTTTCACATTTATAATATCAAGAAAGATAGTAAGATATAGGTACATCTTTTTAAGCTTATCTGTTTTTCTTACGAATAATTAGAGCTTATTAAACGCAAAATAAAAAAAAATACCTTTTTATTCAGTGTTGGAACAAAATTCCAAGCATTAAGTAAAATTGTATACAATAAAAGAGCTAAAAAAGAAATAAATACTCAATGAATAAAAGGTTTTTTCGCTCAAAGGCAACTTAATATGAAGAATTAACTCGAGGATAAAAATGTTCGTGAAAATTCACCTCACATTTATCCACTTGTAAAGAAAATATAGTAAAAATGTCGTGTCGCGAGACAAGTGCAAGACATGTTATACGCGCCGACAAACCAAGAGTATTGCCAAGCGAGCTTTAAGGCCACTTCTTTGCACAGATAAAGCTCTCATAAATGTTTAAAGTAAGATTTTTATTCTACTATCATACATAAGATTAAGTAACCGTTCTAATATACATGTTAAATGAAAAATTATTATTTAATATATTTGTTAAAAAAAGGTTAAAATATAATAAAACACATTTATTTATCTATACGTATTATAATAAAATTCTAACTAAGTCGAAACTGTAGATTAAATATTTTTTTGGAATATCGTATTGAAATAGTCATTATTATCGATACAGAGACCGAATCTATAGTTTTTAGAATTTTTGTCTGTGACCGCATTACGAGAAAACCACTGAACAGATTTTGATGAAATTTGGTATGATGATAGCTGGTTATCCGGGTCAACATATAGGATACTTTTTAGTTTTTACTGAGGCAAATTATTTCGTTTCTGAGAAATCTATACTAAACTTTAAAATGTAACAAACAAACTTACCACATAATATGATAATAGTTTGGATTAAAACATGGCTTCTATCGACGTACCATGCAAGCAAGCGGCCCCGTGGAAAAACTCTTGTTAAGTATTATTTAAATTGGACATCAGCAAGTACTTGAAAATTAATTTAAGAACCGGAAACACACAGATGGCAAGTTCAAATTACAAGGTTCAAATCGTCTTAAGTCTCCTTCGGTATAATTGTGTTAAAGAAGTTGCTTTATTTTTATCTAGCCATGTTTTGATAGAACATTTATTTTGGGATTTTTTAAAGGAAATAATATAAAGACTATTAAATAAAATAAATTAAGTTAGATTATATTATATCTAAGCTTTATTAATATTAATTTTATTTAAGATTCAGCAAAAAGAAAGCTAAAATGTATTTCAATCATTTGACTTGAAAATAGCTTTTAAAGGTCAAAACTTGCAAAAATGACGTACCTAGTAGAAGCTATACAATATATATATATATATATATATATATATATATATATATATTGTTACCGACTGTAGATATTTTTAGTATTCAATAGAGCGGATATGTGTAAATATTGTATATAATAGATCACGAAACTATATATATTATGAATATTTTGGTATCTCAAATGACACTTTCCGCTCAGAATTAAATAGTTGTTTTATTAAGAATATAGATATTATTTTGACTCGAAATTGAGGATAATAAGCGTCGGAAAACAATTGCCATCCGTTGCCTAGATAAGAAATAACAATGTGTGTTAACAAATAAATAATAGTTACAATATAAAAAGTCTTTAAATTACAATTCTAGTTTATAAAATTAATAAGGCAAAGAGTAGAGCTGGAAAATAAATATTGTGCAGTCTGAGACTACAGGTTTCTGCGAAGAAGGCGTTTAACAATATATATATATATATATATATATATATATATATATATATATATATATATATATATATATATATATATATCGACACTGTCGTAGAACAAAATCGGATCTACAAAATATCTACTTTACAGGAGAGCAGTTTAAAGTTTTGAAGTCACATTTTTTAGTATAACTTTTCTCCTAGTTAATTAATTGAAAAAATATTTATAAATAGCTTTTTGTCTTTTATTAAGGGTTATTACTAGATAATAATAATAACATTTTATTAATAAAATAAAAAAAATACGTTCGTATATTATAATCCGACGTTATATTACGTAACTTAGGACGTATGTTGTGACTTTCCGACGTTGTTCGATGGAAAGTTGTACCACATAACATGTCATGCTGTTCTGTGGAATATAAAAGGGATATTAATGTCGTATGTTATTGTAGATAAATTAAAAATTGCGTAGGTTCATAAAAAAACTTTTTATTGATTAAACACAAGGTATATTTATATAATTAAAGAAATGAAAAATATAATCAACGATTTTTTAACTAAAATACCATTTGAAAATTGCACAAGCAAGGAATAAATCTAATTTAAAATCTTGACATTTGGTAGTTAAACTCTTAATACTAATTGTGCGACCCGTTTATGATCAGTCTTAATAGGTAAAAAAATAAATCAGTCAAATCACAAAACTAGAACAACTAAAAATCTTTAGCAAACATGAGATCTCAGAAATAATATTTATTTATCTATATCAACAACAGATATGAGTTAGTCTTTACCCATATATAATTATTAGATAAATATTAAATATAACTTAATGTTTGTACTAGGAACATGATTGAGCAGGTACTTAAAATTCACTTCACACTAAAAAATAAAATAAATATTTCCAAAACTAGTAATAGCAAAAAAGACTTCTCTCCAAAATCGTCTCAGACCTGTATAAATCCTATACAAAATCAAAAACAAAACTATCAAAATGCAACGTCATGAAATTAACAGAATAATAAAAAAAATCACTCATCATCTGTATTACTGTCATTATTATTAGAACCATGATTATTTTCAAATGGTAGAGATTTGAAATAAATGCTGTTCAGAAATTATTACACCGGTTTGGCACATGTGAACAAGATCATTATATTTATCTTTCGATATTTTATACAAGCTGTTAGAAATAGGAGTTAAATCAGGTAGAGCTGATGATGAATTTCTGGTTCTAGATCCTATGACCAGACAATTATAACCACTTTCATTGAGATCATATTTATAATATAATTTATTGGGATCTTTTTTATTGACATGGACTTCCTTTACCTGATTCCATAGATTTTTTTCATTCTTGCAATTTTTAAGCCATAATTTGTTATTAACCTTAATTTTGAAGTCTAAAAAATCCTTTTGCTCCATATTTTTAACTATATAGGGATTACCATCGGTTTTTGCCCACCTCACAAGTGCACGCCATTCATCTGGAGTGTAAACTATCCGAGACTTAGACGTACGTTCTATGAGGGCATGGACACTATCCCCCTCATTTTGGGTGTGTCCCTTCTTTAAAAACCTGTGTGTTATTGTAATACCATACTTTTTTGCAGCATACGTGTAAAAATAATAAACGATTCGGTTTCGATTCTGCCCGGCGCAATTATCCGACCAGAATCTGATCTCATCAACACCAGCATGAGCTTTTTCCTTTACAAAATCCAATAAACAACTACTGACTTCGTTAGCTCCCCTTTTTGAAATAGTTTCATTCCACATGTAACATATGGCCTGTTTGTGACCCATATCAAATACAGTAAAGTTAAAACATGATAGTTATCTTTTGTAATAAAATATACTAATTTGACCCTGAGGACAAGTTAGAACCTTCTGGAAGTCAAAGACTGCTGTTATTATTTTACCACTAGAGTTAATTGCTGCATTCTTGTCGTCATTTTTTAATTTACGAGCTATTTTTTTGTTACGAATGTGTTTTTGATACAATACAATCTCGTCTTCTGTATGATTATTTTTACTGCCGTATATGTGACAAGTGTCACACGCATCTTTTTTGGGGGTATAAAATCCTAAATTAAAGTATTTGGAAACAATATCTCTATATTGACGTTCGGTTGAAGCCCTCTTAACATATTTTGTAGGATTAAACCATTCTTTGTATAATAAAAACATACGCCCAATACTAAGATTACTGTCCAGGTATAGCTTGTTCGATTTCTGCCTAACGTAATGAGACTCTATTGGGACAAAAGAATTGACGTGGTCACAGACACTTCTTTCCATTTCTCTATCTATTACTATTTTACGATTAGCATGACGTCCTCTTCTGTCCATGTATATATCAGAGACGCCATCAAATTTTTGGAAAGCTGTTTGAACAATTCTTTCACTCACAGCCAAAGTATTTAAAAACATAGTTTTGCAAACTGCGATCACGTCAGACGCAGAAGGGTCCGAAGAAGAGGCTATTGGTAAGCTGTACTTATAAGTATATTTACGTAAATTAGGTTGATCGGTGTTAAGACATCGATGCTTCTTTACTTTTAAACAAAATTTAACTACAAATCCCCACTGTTTTTCTTTGTTACCAAGACTCCAAAATCTTTTAAAACAATCTAGTCTTTGTTCATTAGTAATTTTCTCACTACATTTGTAACGACATTTACAAGGCATACCCATAACCTTTTCATCAACAACTTAACCCCTCTTTGAAACATATTTTTTACCTAAATTCGTTAAGCATTTCCTTTTTACATCAGACCATGATTCTCTATTTTTTGTACGTTTTTTTCGTCCTGGAGATAGTACTGAATTGGTATCTGATTCAGAAAAAGAACTTAGTCCACTTACAGTACTTGGTGAAGATGGTACTGCGTCTGTCCAGTGATCGTGTAAAGCACAAAATAGGTCATTACATGTCTTGTGGCTATTAGTCGGTGAAGGCATGGGAGTAGGAATTGTTAAGGGTGATTTAGGTGTACTGGCAACAATGCTCTCAAATTCTTCGATGACCACAGGAGGAGAAGCCTCAAAACTGGTGTTGGCATCTTCTATACCAAATGGTGTTAAGTCTTCAACTAAATTTTGATCTTCATCGTCATCTGCAAATACTTCTTGCGCTACTTCCCTTAATTGGTCGACTATAATTTCCGCTCCAGGGGGTAATGGTGATTCTGGTTTTTCAGCCCCAAGGCCTGTAACATAGTAAAATATTTAAAGATATGCCTAACTGAGACAAAAAAGTCTCAAATAAAAAGATCTAGTCATTTATATATCTATATTTAGCATTCAAACATACTGAACAAAAACCTATATAATTTTATGCCGAAGAACATAGTTGGTTCTCAATACGCTACATCAAAAATGTATAAGGTTTCCGAAGAACAACGCCGGAAGTATTCAAACAATCTGTATAATTGAAATAAGTTTAGGTGAAAAACGAAACTAGGAAACATACGACACCAAAAACGTCAAATACCATATCATAGGTAAATAAATAATATAAATAGAGTACATAAAGAAAACATTCTCAAAATATATTTTTTATTAAATAAATTTAATTTTTTTCATTTCCATAGAACAATGTTGTTTGTTAAGATACGACACGGAAATTGAATGATTCTATATAAAATGTTAGCCAATCGGTTTTTAGTATGAAAAAATAATAAAAGACACTTAGTAAATGTTGATAAAAATAACTTACCTTGATTGTCCGTTTTTTCGTTTAAATTATTTGAAATTCTGGAGTCCTGCTCGGCGAAATAGTCACTTATTTCTTCTTTATCTATAACTAACTTTAATATTTTTTGTGACCGAGACATTTTTAGGTCGTTTTTGTATAAAAATCTTTAAAAATTAACAAAAATTTTGTAATAATACGCCAATGTAGAATCTATCATGTATTGTTGTTAATAAGACCGGTTTGCCGTCGAACATCGCAACTAGTGAAGATCGTCGTGCGGAGTGCGGCGCACGCGGAGCGATGACAGCCGAGCGACAGTGGCGCTATTGAACTCGCGACGATTTTCTTGGAAACAATTTTGAAATAATACTTTGTTCAATTGAATATTTCCGAAAGTACTAGGAATATTTTAATTTTTCTTGAATGTATCAATAGTTTATTATTAATTAAAGCTAATTTTGCAAAAAAATCAATTTCGTTGTAATATCATATCTGACATTGTTCTACGACAGTGTCGATATATATATATATATATATATATATATATATTATATATATATATATATGTGTGTGTGTGTGTATTATGGACAATTACTAAAAAAATGTTTTTTTTAGAGCTAGAGAGAGGAGGCCAACGGCACTATCATTCAATAATATTTTTTTAGTTACCTAATAATCTAATTAAAATATTGATATTTTCCACAATATTTATTACAGCAAACAAAATAATCTAAATAAACACAATTCTTTTTAAATAAAATTTTAAATAAAACTATCTTTTAGAATTTTTTTGCGAATTTATTTTGATTTTAGGATCCCGACGTTTCGAATGCTTTACAGCAATCATGGTCACGGGAGACACTGAGGTGTTAGATGTCTCTAAGGTATTATATAGTTGTTACAGACAGCCTACACACAAATTAATAAAAATGAATTCAAAAAGATTCAAAATTGGCATCAAAGTACCTTACAATATTTGTTAATTTTAATTGTAAACATTTTAATAATTTCAATAAGTTTTATAATTAATTATCCAATATTATAAATAAAACTATCTCTACTAGGGAGATCTCTCCCGTGACCATGTTTGCTGTAAAGCATTCGAAACGTCGGGAACCAAAAATCAAAATAAATCCGCGAAAAAAACCGAAAAAATAGTTTTATTTAAAATGTCAAGTATTCGCGTAAATCTAAGAAAGTATTATTCAATATTATTTATTTAATTTTAACTCTTATTATTATAATTATTAAAATTTATTAGAAAATTTAATTAATTAGTAATCTGTTGCCATTATAATATTTATAAACATAAAGAAAATAAAATATTAATTATTCAAAGCAACATTATTGTGTAATTAAATTGAAATTAAGAATATTCATCTCAAAAAAGTAAGTAGTTTTTAAGAAAGTATTATAAAACACGATTCTTTATTATTATTTTAGCAATATTATAACTTGAAACCAAAAACCAAATTAAATATTTAGTTAAACAACGCAAAGTAGCAGCTTTTAACAAAAAAATTAATGTTAGATTTTTCAGTGCCATCTATCGTATTTTCATTGAAACAGTGTGCAGTTCATACTAAAGTTACTGCTAACAACACGGCGTAATTGTGTTTTACGTTCGTTTCCATAGATGGCGCTGTTTAAAAGAAAGATTTTTTTTATTAATTAAAAACTTGCTAAAGGTCTCAAAATTAACAATAGTTATATGTACCGTAAATCACTTAATGCACCGCAGCTGCTAACATTTTTAGCCCTCTTCGTATCTGAGTAAATAAAGTGAAATTTAGAAAATATTAAATGTTTTATATACATAAATACATTATATACATATATAAAATTCTGACTGAGTCAAATCTGTACATTCAATATTTTTTGAAAAATCTTACTGAAATAGTCGTTATTATCGATACAGAGAATCTATAGTTTGTAGAATTTTTGTTTGTTTGTCTGTCTGGGAACGCATCACGAGAACACCACTTTACAGATTTTGTTTGGTATGATGATAACTGGTTATCCGGCTTAATATATAGAATACCTACTTTTTACTGCGGGAAAATATCTCATCCCTGAGAAATGTATACTAATTGTTAAAACGTTCCTAAAATATTATAGAAATTGTCTAGATATAATGAATTTATGGTCAAATATAATATTTTGTTGACAAAAAACACAGATTCTATCACAAAATTTTAAATGTAAATATTACTCAATGTATTAATCAACGGGCTATGATCGGTCAGATGAATTATTTATCACGTTCATTTGTCTCTTTCGCACTTACAGGAAAAGGTGTTAATAAATGAGATGGCAAAACTTGGCGATCAGCTAACGGAGGCTGAGCCGCATTTATCCAAGCATTTTCAGGCAAACCAATTGGGAATCGATTCAAACGGCAGACTTAATTGAAAAAAAAAGAATGGTACTGCTGATACGTTCTTGCTATTTTATCTCCTTTGGGATATGGAGAGTAAAAATATTTAGTGTGTTTAAAGATCTTAATTTTTATGTTTTATTAGTAATGGGCTTGGTTTTCTGTACCTAAAATAAAATTCTAACTGAGTCGAATCTGTACATTAAATGTTTTTTTGGAAAATCTTATTGAAATAGTCATTATTATCGACACAGAGGCCGAATCTATAGCTTTTAGAATTTTTGTCCGTCTGTCTGTCGGTAAAAAAACTGGGCAGATTTTGATGAAATTTGTTATGATGATAGCTGGTTATCCGGGTTAACATACTCGTACCTATAGAATACTTTTTCCTGCGCAAAATATCTCATTTCTAAGAAATCTATATACTAACCGTTAAAACGTATAATACGGACGGACCCAAGCGGAGCGAGGGTGTGTCGCTAGTGTAAAATAAACTTTTAATTATTTTTATTGCATTGGCAATAAGTGGACAGTAAATAGGCACTGGTGCTATCAGAAAGAATATAAAAACATAAGAAATCTCTACAAAACAACCTTTGATTTGATACCAAAAATGTATTTAAATAAAGAAAAAGTAATATTTGAAGTGATTTATTATTTTTAATTCGTTTTAATACTTTCTTAGATTTACGCGAATATTCGATATTTTAAATAAAATTATCTTTTCGAATTTTGGTATTTTTGAAAATCATTATATAATATTGTGTGTACATGCTGTCTGTAACAACTATATAATAAACTTTGAGACGTCCAAAACCTTAGTCTCCGTGATCATGATTGTTATAAAGCTTTCGAAACGTCGGGAACCAAAAATAAAAATAAATCCGTTTTGCCATCTAATGGGATGAATTTCGAAAAATGCTACAAAATTTATTTATTTAATTGTATTGAAGAGCATTTATACTAAGTTTCAAGTAATTCTGATCATAAATATTTTTTTGAGTTGTATTATAACGTATTTTCCCGTAGGAATGAGATACTGTCCCGCAGTAAAAAATACCGTTTGTCACTCTCCAGCGCTCCAACTATCTCCACACAAAAAAATCACGCCAATCAGTCACTCTGTTTTGACTTGAAAGAAAGACAAACAAACAAACACACATTCATATTTATAATATTAGTATGGATATGGATGTTTAATTTTTTTGTTGTTGTACTAATTAGTGTATTTTGAAATTTTTAATTATTTTTCCTTAACTCAAATCTGATAAAATGTTATTTATGAAACACGCTTTAAATTATCAAACATCGCGCCATAGGACCTAAATAAATAAAGTACTTAAGCCCGATAATCTATACATATAACAAAATTCTAACTAAGTCAAATCTGTACATTGAATATTTTATTAGAAAATCTTATTGAAATAGACATTATTATCGATACAAAGACCGAATCTATAGTTTTTAGAATTTTTGTCTGTCTGTCTGTCTGTCTGTCTGTCTGTCTGTCTGTCTGTCTGTTACCGCATCACAGAAAAATCACTGGAGGGATTTTGAAGAAATTCGGTATGGTAATAGCTGGTTATCCGGGTCAACTAATATACTAATACGAGTATACTAATATATAAAACCTAAGAATTTGGTTTTGGCCATATTAACGCAGGCGGAGCTGCGGGCAATGCTAGTGTATATTAATATAAACGCTAATCTAAACCATCGCATAAATTATGTAAAATTATAATCGAAATTAAGGGCCATCTGGTAATTTTATACCTAAAATCTTTATCTTAATGCAGTTTATTTTATTTAGGGTACCCGAATACAATCATCCATATATATATAAAAAAAATATCAGAGTCGAATCTGTACAATAAATATTTTTTTGGAAATCTTATTCAAATAGTCATTATTATCGATAAAGAAGCCGAATTTATAGTCTTTAGAATTTTTGTCTGTCTGTTTGCCTGCGAACGCATCACGAGAAAACCACTGGGCAGATTTTGATGAAATTTGGTATGATAGTTGGTTATCCAGGTCAGTTTAATATGTATATGTATATAGGATACTTTTTACAGCGGAAAAATATGTCATCTATGAAATCTATAGGTACTAACCGTTAAAACGTAAAAGTATATTGTAACTTATATTGTAACAGTTCAATATTTTTTGTCCTCTGTTTGTCAACTGATTTTCTTTTTTTTTTTGTTTAGTAGCTATTGACGAGCTTTGATTCAATGTTGGAAACAGTCACTTTTTATATAAATAGGTAAATTCTATCCCTATATTATATAACCCTCTTCCTTGTATTTTCCCTATATTACTTAGGGTAAAACCCGGATAGTCGCCCCAGTGGGATACATGCCCCGGTTTTCAATACGCTATATTAGAGATATGTACCTATTACCTTAAACTGTAGAATAACATTTATTAATTTTTCATAATATAAGGGCAAGGATCCGTACCGAAAAGGATAGTCACCCCATATAATTTTGCGGATAGTTGCCCTAAGGACAATTAGTGTTGTAGGTAGGCGAAAAACAGGATGAAGAAGAAGAAACAAACATTAGAAAAAGAAATAGAATGGAGACAACGAAATAAAAAGATTTTAAGACAGTAGAAAATAAATCAGCTGATAACGAGATGATAATTATGAATAAAGAGGTCGAAACGAAAGTAAAAGATCAAAAGTTATGACGATTTCTTTCGCAGTGAAACTGAATTTGAAGAAATAGATTTAATTAAACTGAGCGGAAAAAGATCTTTAAGGGTGACAAATAACAAACTTATAGTTCCGAGAGTGAAAATGAAAAAAGCATTATAAATACAAAAATAGCTAAAGAAAAAGCTACTAAAGGAGTACAAAAAAAGAAGTAAGAAAATAAAGATGATAAGAGAGACTGAAAAATACAGTAAAAGTTATTAACATTAATACAAAAATAAAAAAGTGAATGATAAATAAAAAAAGTGAATGATAAAGTTGATGATTATTGTAAATGTTTAAAAAATTACAATAATACTAAATTCAAATCATACTAGATCGTATTTCCAGGAAACTCGTTTATCATTCAAATAATATTGTGTGAGATGTGGAAAATTAAAAGTTATGACTTCGTAATTGGTTATGATTTTTAAACTGCTTTTGGTGATGTATAAGGATAACCTACCCACTAATTTTAATATTATTTGTTGATTACCATATTTTTTTATCTTTAAAGTTAATTATTATTTATAACTTAAATTTTGGAGATTTTATTTGTATTTTAAAAGTTGTATTGATTTTGATTAGTAAATACCTACTACTTAATTAATTGATGTTAAATTAACTATAATAATGGTTGATTAAATTTACACAAATTTGTTTTAATCCAAAAAAAAATGCAACAATTTCATGATGAGTCTTCTATCCCCGCATGAGGCATGTATCCCCCAAAACATTTTTAACATAAGGCAACTATCCGCCCCAGAGGGCAACTATCCCCTTTTGTAGAGGTCAAATAAAACAGGATTTACTGGAAAAAAATATTCATTGTGTTTAAAAAAATAGGTCACAATAAAAGATTAAAGACCAATGTTTTATTATATAATATATAACACTTCTCGAGTTCATACTTTGTGGTTGTAAAAGTTATTAACTGTGTGTTCGCCCTTAGAATTTTCCAAGGTTCCTTTTGACATTCACGGGTCAATCCCTAAGGAAGGGACTGTGGTTTTATTATAATAATCATGTTTAATTTATGCTGGTGGTAGACGCAATCTTAATTAATTGGACGCAAGTATAACATGCGGAAGACAAAAATTAATAATTTAACATATAATATTATAACTTTGTTATAAATTTCACAAAATACGTTTCATAATTTGTAGGTTGAATATCAGACTAAGGAATTATCTTTAATAATATTATAAAGAGGCAGAGTTTGTTTGTTTGAACGCGCTAATCTCAGAAAGACTAATCTGACTTGAAAAATTCTTTTTGCATTAGATAGTCCGTTTATTGGGGAAGATATATAATAAAATTATAACTAAGCCGAATCTGTACATTAAATATTTTTTGGAAAATCTTATTGAAATAGACATTATTATCGATTCAGAGGCCGAATCTATAGTTTTTAGAATTTTTGTCTGTCTGTCTGTTACCGCATCACAGAAAAACTACTGGAGGGATTTTGATGAAATTTGGTATGGTGATAGCTGGTTATTCGGGTCAACATATAGAATACTTTTTATCGCGGAAAAATGTCTCATTTCTGAGAAAAAATGCAAAAACTGCAATGTAAGAGTATACTAATATGTAAAACCTAAGAATTTGGTTTTTGGTCATCTGAACGCGAGCGGAGCCGCGGGTAATGCTGGTATAATATATAAGTTTATCTATTCCATACTAACCGTTAATAGATAGAGTGTCATAGAATTAAACATGAAACCAAAAATTATGTTTTATAATAATGTTATATATGTAATATACTGAGTGATACGTAATTATAAATAAAAATAGACAACGGATTTTATTATAATAAAGAAAAAAATAAACTAATATTATACCAAAAGTTTTTCAAGGAAGAGAACTAATGTTTTAAAAAATCTCTTATTCTTTAAAGAAAGCAAACGTATATAAATATGTATGGCAGAATCGAGAATAGTAGCATAAACAGCTAATCACGCTACTACTTTTGACTTTGACAATTATTTTGGCGGACTATGCTTATACAGGATCATTTTTAATTTACTGAAAACCTTTTGGGAATATACTATTTACATCATAACAATAACATCTGTAACAAGAAAAAAATATATTTCTTAAATTTTTATTTTCATACAAAAATAAAAATATTTTTATTGCACCTTCTAAATGGTAAAGTTCTAGCATCTGGCCAAGTTTAAAGGAGGAAGGGCCACATCCTACACCCCTCCACCCTCCCCCTCCACCCCTCCCCCTCCACCGGTCACGCGCTTTCTTTTCCTAATGCTGGACTATTACCGTTTAGAAGGAGCAATAAAAATATTTTTATTTTTGTAAAATTTAAGAAATATTTTTTTTTCTTACAGATGTTATTGTTATGATGTAAATAATATATTTCCAAAAGGTTTTCAGTAAATTAAAAATGACCCTGTATAATTCTTTAGTCTGGGGTTAAATTTGAAAAGCACGCTTTGAAGCCATTAATAAGAAAATTATAAGAAAATGAATTGTATAGAAACTTATAAAGCAAAAACTGCGAATGATAATCTCCAAAAGATTTACCTAGTCATACCAAGGAGATTTAAAAAATATAGAATAAATAAAAACCAAAATAGAACATTCAGAAACGGTTATGATATATTTCTATGGAAACAGTCCTTGTCCATCCACCGGATTTTTAATGTTTGTTTTTCTATGGCGATATCTAGGTACCTACCTTAAAATATCTTGGAGAATTAACATTTTAGATAACGCTTAGTATAGATTTCTCAGAGATGAGATATTTTCTGTTCGATATTAACTTTAGAGAATTAAGGGTTAAAAATTTTAAGAAATATAATAATAATAATAACAACCTATCTTCTTCTAAATAAAAAATGTATGGCTAAATGTGTTGCTAAGCGCAAAACTCTAGAAGGACTGGATCAATTCGGTCATATATTTTTTTTCAAATATTCGTTAAAACTCGAAGATGGTTCTTATGAAGAGAAAAATTGGAATTTTTTTACGGAAAAACACTAAAATAACATTTTTCTTTTTCTTTACTACTACTTTATAATCATGAACACAAACTTAAAATTAATATAAATTATGTATACTATATATTATAATATACCTACATCTAATCTCTATCTATTTTAAACTAAGCGTCAAAATGCATCTAGAGACGAAACCGAGCGAAGCGTGGGTGAGTCGCTAGTTTTTAAAATATTTATATATAACTTATTACAATTATTAATTAAAATGATTAAAATTCGTAAGTATTGTATGGTCTGGGTGCCATTTTCAAGCATTTGAGGTGTCAGAAACAAAAACCAAAATTTCTAACATTTGCCTACACTGGTTCTTCTAATAATACTTTCTTAGATTTACGCGAATACTTGACATTTTAAATAAAACTATCTTTTCGGATTTTTTCGCGAATTTATTTTCAGTCTCTCCCGTGACCATGGATGCTGTAAAGCATTCGAAACGTCGGGAACCAAAAATCAAAATAAATTCGCGAAAAAATCCGAAAAGATAGTTTTATTTAAAATACACAGGTTCTTATGTATTTAAAAGTTCAAAGTTACCATTTAGCGATATCGATTGTAGAAACTAAGTCTAATGTAGCAATTCTCATTGAACTCGATCAAATACATAGAAATTTCCAACCAAAAGTTATTTCTAAAATGTACTTACTCATCTTGAAAGTAAGTAATATAGAACAAAAACTGCAGCAAAACGGAAACAACGTCCAAACTTGCTAAGCACGAGGAAAACGCTGCATAAATTGTCCAATTGAAGAAACTTTTAAGAACATCGCCAAAGTGACGGTGTTTTTATCACAAGTAAGAGCTTTTGTTTAAAACTGGTAGGATTTCGAACAAAGTCCTGGAAAGAAGTGGAATGAGAAATATTTTACGATTTTAGTGAATTATTTTACGAGGACTTTTTTATATATACAAGTATACACTAGCTTTTGCCCGCGATTTCAATTACATCGTTCCTAGGATTTGTGCATTAGCAAATATTAGATAGTCTAAAAACTTCCTCAGTAAATCAGACTACGATTATAAATGAGAAAAATTGTATGTTGGAGTTGTGTGTATGTTTATAACTTTAAACTGCTTTTTTTATTCACGCTAAAACGACTGGATGGATTTGGATGAAATTTACTACACGGACAGGCTATGATTTATAGACCTTAGGAAGCACCCAAGTGAAGCGTGGATAATTCACTACACACTACGCTAGGAGGTTTTAAAATGTAAAAAGATTTTGATTAATTTTAACAGGTAGTTCCACTAACACGAATATCATATGGTGAACACCACAGATCTGTAGGACTTTAAAAATGTGAAAAAATGTTAAAAATTTTGACAAATAAAAAAATACCTAACCAATATTAGTTATCTGTCAAAAAATTGTAAACGTAAAATCGCAAATCAGTTTATATCCATACTAATATTATAAATGAAAAATTAACTCTGTCTGTTACCTTTTCACGCTTGATCCGTTGAACCGATTGAGATGAAATTTGGTATGGAGACATTTTGAGACCCTAGAAAGGATAAGGAAAGGATAGCATAGTTTTTTTCTCGGAAATCATCCCATAAGGAGATGGAAGTTTACATGGGGAATCAATCATTTCTCAAGCAAGGGATATTTAACTCATCACATCTATACATATACATATCTATTACTAAGAGTCAAAACGTACCTAGAGACAAACTCAAGCGAAGCGAGGGTCAGTCGCTAGTATTATAATATTACTTTCACTTTTAAATCGAATCTGCTATTCATCACCCGTCACCAATGTGCCATTGGAACACCTTGCACTATTCCATATAAGTTTAAATGCACAATGTATCTAGGCACAGTTGTACCCATCCATCTCATTTTGAAAGTTTAACTGAACTTTAATCCTGACTAACGTAATTGCTAAAGTTCGAATACAAAACCATGTTCGCGGAACTCGCGATTTAGTGTCAGACATTTTGTAATTGATGTAAAGCCACAGCTATACGACTTTGAAATATGGTGTCTTAAAAAAATGTTATAATTTGTTAGAGTAATTTACGTTTAGGATTACAAGTTTTGATGATGGGAAATAATTTAAAAATGTGTGTTTTCTTTAATTTATTATGCAAATCCATTTCTCCCGCCAAATAACAATGATTGCATTGTTGTGTTCCGGTTTGAAGGATAAGGTAGCCAATGACAGGCAAGAGGCATATCATATTAGTCCTCACAGTGACAACGTACCGGTGGTTCTGCAGTTTTGTTACGTAAAACCTATGTGCATGAACCGTAGGTGTTATGAGCGACAGGTACCGCTTTCCATCAGGTGGGCCGTCTGCTCGTTTATCACGGAGTACCATAAAAAAAAAACAATTTTTTAGCACTGTAAGATGTTGAGCACCGTATAGTAATTTGCTTGTAATTAATTTTTACGAATTTCAGTCATAATACTTAAGAAAGCTCGAAATAAATATTTATATATAAACATATTTTTTTAGCATAAAATTATCTCATGATAAGATATCAAATCACAATGGTGGAAGTGTAGTTCCATTACACCATTAGAACTTAAGAGTCGGACCCTGAAGTCACCAAAGTATTACATTGTCGTTGAAACTATTACAACACACACAAATCATAAAACAGACTCCCACCGCGTTTGTCTGTCTGTTTGAATGCGATAAACATAAAATCGACCTAACCGTTTTTCATACGATTTTAACCAATAGACGGAGTGATTCATGACGAAGGTTTAAGTGTATAATTTATTAAGATTTTTTTATTGTCAATGATTGTTGAAAATGCTGTAAAAAATTATGCCGACTGGGTGCTCTATTGGCGTACGTCGCGTAAATCAATAGAGTTATATGAAAAAAGGTACTATGGAAATATTTTTCTTAAAAAGCCCCATTAAACTGTAGCAAAGCTATATGTACCTACGGATATGAATGTATACAGTGTATCCGAACGTAGTTAGGATAACTTTTAATACTCGAATACTTATGTACATATCTTTGCAAGATTTCAACTTCATATGTATGTCAACAGAGAGTTGATTAAAGTTCGCTATCAAAATTTGAACGTTACAAGAAGAAAAATAAACTGAAAGAAAATTAACCCGTGCAGATAACGAAGACTGTTTCTTAAAAAAGAATATATATGGTGGATATGGTATTATATTATATATATATATATATATATATATATATATATATATATATATATATATATATATATATATATATATATATATTGTCCAAAAATAACAAAATAAAAAAAAATATTAATAAAAAAAAGTGTGTGTGTACTTATATGTATACACGTAAGAAGTTGTACTTCTTTGTTTCCTTTTTAGAGCATTTAAATAAAAGCTTTTTTTAAGTGCTTAAACTTTTTTGTAATGTTTTTAACATTACAAAAAAGTTTTTTTAGTTAGTTACTTTTTTTTCGTATTCTTCTCAGCAAATCCTTTCATTTGATATCCATATCATGGGGGTCCATAAAAAACAGTCCGACATCTTTGGGAGTCCGTCATATTGGATTTACAATAACGTCAACAAGATTATTTGTGGTTCGCTCATCAAGCCTTTTCACTTGATATCCATATCATAGGAATGCATAAAAAACGGACTATTTTTTTATACTTCAAAAAGAAACTGATTAAGTATCTATAAGTAAATGAAAACTCCTGTTCAGTTATTTTTTACTTTTAAGGGCCTGGAAGTTGGTTTTTATTTATTTTTTTAATTTATAGTGAATTCTCATTTTCGCTGACTATCGTTAATTAATAACTTAAATAGCCAGCTCCAAAACTATACTTTCGAAACCCAGTTAGATGACAAAATCTATGCATATGGCATCAGTAGCGATAATAGCAAAATAGTATACACAAGTAACTACAGAAGCAATTTGGACTATATTCTATAAAACCATCTACTGCGAGTACGAGTCTTAGTCGATCGATGGTAACGATTACCATCAATCGACTTTCATATTTGAAATGTTATTAAAAGTGACAAACGCAACCAACTCTCTCCCGCATTTGCCACAAAGCATTTATTTATTGAAATCCAAACGTCCAAATTGGACGCTCACAGTTCCCGAGCACTATCGAGCTATTCAAAATTCCGCCCGTTTTTTACAAATTGGCTTTACGCCGGATGCGCTGAAAAAAGAACTAGGATGTGTCGATTGAATTTTAGAGCGAGCCTTTGTGGTCTGTTACGTACTAGCTTTTTGGTAAATATAGTAAATTAAAAAAAAATTAGCAGACATTCATGTGTAATGACAGCTCTGATTTCCATTGCCTACTGTTCTGTGGCTTTCATTGCCATACTGAAAAATTATAAAATGTTTATATTGTTTCACTAGAATTGCCTGCGGCTACGCCCGCGTTCACATGAACAAAAACCAATTTCTTAGGCTTTACATATTAGTACTCTTACATTACAGTTTTTGTATTTTTTCTCAGAAATGAGACATTTTCCCGCGGTAAAAATTATTCTATATGTTGACCCGGATAACCAGCTATCACCATACCAAATTTCATCAAAATCCCCCCAGTGGTTTTTCTGTGATGCGGTAACAGACAGACAGACAGACGAAAATTCTAAAAACTATAATAGATTTAGCCATGTATCGATAATAATGTCTATTTAAATAAGATTTTTCAAAAAATATATAATGTGCAGATTCGACTCATAATACTTTCTTTGATTGACGCGAATATTTGACATTTTAAATAAAACTATCTTTTCGGATTTTGTCGCGGATTTATTTGGATTTTTGTTTCCCGACGTTTCGAATGCTTTACAGCATTCATGGTCACGGGAGAGAATGAGGTGTTACATGTCTCGAAGGTACAGACAGCAGAAAACTTGCTAGGTTCTCTCAGACATGCAGGTTTTCTCCCAATATTTTCCTTCACCGTAAGATAAATGGTAATCATGTTAGAAATGATTCGCACAAGAAAATATCAGACCCGGGATTTGAACCAACTTCACTAGGTTTTCCAAGTGAGCGCATTACCACAGGGCTATCACTGCCATAAATATTATAATATATATTATTTTTTTAATAACAATTCAGTAATAAGACTGATATTTGATAACATAAGGGCTGAGTGTGTAAAAGACCGTGCAGCGTCGTAATTTTTTATCGGCTATCCCTCGGGTGCATTTACTGGCGTGGTACAGTATCCTACTGCTTTATAGTCGAATTCCAGTAATATTGGGGGTAAGCTAATTCCGTTTATACATTTTCTCGTGTAAAAAGAATGTCTTCGTGGAAATGTGTTGTTACTAAAATGTGATATTGGATATGGACATTGGATGTATTTTGTTAGACATTTCTGGTTTGTTCTATAAGGGATTTGGAGTTAGAATAAAAGAAAAAAAAATATTTGGCCTAGTTGTTAAATAATACAGATATTTATTATGTATATATGTATATAAATTATAATATAAGTAAGGCCCCATCTGATGTAACGTCGATTTTTCCTTAAGTGCTTATCAGAAGAAGTTTTTTTTATCAAACATTATGTAGGTATTAACATTATTAAATATTCAACGACACGTTTGGGTCAGTTTGTAGTGACCCTACTTACTGTGCCAGCGGTCGCGGGTTCGAGTTCCGCTAAGGGCATTCAATTGTTTGATGAGCACGAGTGTTGTTAATGTCCTAACATATTTATTTATTTAAATATATGTTATCAAATGTATGTATACATTTGGAATAAATTCAAAGCTAGTAAGACTTATTTTAAACTTCACTATAAAAGTTATTTATTTGGAGGTTTTTTACCATTTTTGTTATTGTCACAACATATATATATATATATATATATATATATATATATATATATATATATATATATATAGTAATAACGATTTTTGTATCAAATTTTCGTACGGTCAATCTTAAAGAAACTAGCTAACGTGTGAAATATTTGCAACTAGTTACGAAAATGTAGGTACAATATTAATTTCCTCTTGGTCCCATGAGAGGAAAATCCAACATGACCAAAGAAAATTCAAGCGCTCTCAAAGTACAAATATAAATAAATAAGTATGTTGGGACATTTTCACACAACACCATCTAGTTCCATGGTAAGCTACGAGTCTTGTGTTATGGATACCAGGTAGTTGATACACTACACATATATAACTTTAAATACATACATATTATAAATATAAACAGCCATGACTGGAGTACAACATTCGTGCTCGTGATGACAAATGAATGCCCTCAGCGAGACTCGAACCCGCGATCGCTTGCACATCAAGTAGAATCATTACAAATCGAGCCAAAGGTGTCGTCAGTGCAAAGCGTCAAACAAATGAAAAACTTATACTTAAGGACCCATTCAAACTCAGGAACTTGTGATCTACAAGCCTTTCAGCTTCTATAATATTAGTTTTTGCCCGTGACTTTACTTTTAAAGCAGCGGTGAAAAATCTATATATAGAGTAGAATTTGCATAAAGACAAACAGAATTACGTTCACATTTATAATATTAGTATGAATTTTGTTATTTCTACGACCCATATCCATCTCTTTCTCCTACCATTTATAGTATAAAGAAAAATAGTACAACATTTTCGACTCTCTAATTTAAATTTTCCTGCATTACAAACGACCGTTTATATTTTACAAGCCCATACCAACCTACCTAAAATAAGCTTTATTATTAACTTTAAGCAAAAGCTTACTTAAACAGAAAATTTGACGGTAACACTGGCTCATGTAAAAATGAACTGAAAATATAATTTAAACGAGGAAACTGTATGAAATTAAGAATACGCACCTAATAAAGTATAAAATGAACGGTGTTATTTCCATGAACCCAAGGAATCCTTTGGGATATTCATTTACGGCCTTTATTTATGATGAAAATTATATATGAAACGCCTTCACAGCAAAGCTTGGCTACCGTAAATCAACTAAAACACAAATAGTAGTTATAAATTTCATACAAATATAGCGTCTATTTATGTTTGTTTACTAGCGACCCTCAGTTGTGCTTTTGCACTACACCTTATAAAAATCTCATTGGAAGATTTCTTTACAATTTAACACTATAAATAAAACTATCTTGTCGGATTATTTCGTCGATTTACAAATAAATATGTATATATAATAAATCCGAGAAATAATCCGAAAAAATATTTTTATTTAAAATCTCAAATATTCGCGTAAATCTAAGAAAGTATTGGACTTAACGCTAAATAAACTTTAAAGCCAGTTTTTATATTTAAAATAATATTAGAATTAAGTTCTTGAAAAAGCTACTTCCGGCTCGTTAAGCACTTCTGCTGAGAAGATCAAACAAAAAACTCAGCAAGTGCTCTTTGTAAAAAAATATGTCTTATACTAGATTACCATATATTGTATTTATTTCACATAAATATTAATAGTATATAATATTTTATAATAATTTTAAAGTACGTGTATCATAAATCTTAAACATTTATTAATATTTTTTTTATTTTATAACAACTGTAGCGCTTTTAAAGCATATTTCTATATCTTTAGTTGTTAGTGCGGTCTTCGTATTTACACAAATCTGTTGTTTAGTTAAAAGATTTTTATATGGCTGGATTAAGTTAGTTTAAATATTACATAATATATTCTTACATTTTCTTACTCTATACATAAATGTGAATATTCAATTGAGAGAGTCAAGTTCAATATTAAAATTTTGCTTGTCGACTTCGCCGATAAAAGAATTAAGATTTAAATAGGTGCCAAGTTCTATAGGTAATTCTGAAATTTAGTTTTGAGAACATACAACAGCGTGTCTAGATTCTCATCGTCCTTTACACCGAAGATCTTTATTCAACAGTATTATTATTATTATGTTGGGTGTGGTGCCGAGTTCGGCTCTAGCTACGTCGACCAGTTTTGGTCCATTGTAGCTCCCTTTAGAATGAGTTCAAAGTTCTCCGCTTAGTCCTGTTGACTCCAGGAATTTCTAGATTTTCTGAGCGAGGAGCATCTGTATCTCTCCCGGTTGCATAATATGCTGCCCTAGATAGATACTTCTGCGGTGCATGAGAGGACCGCACGAGCAGAGGATGTGCATAGCAGTTTCCTCTGTATCATGGCATAGTCTGCAAATTGCGGTCTGACTGAGGCATTCGACAGTACAGGTCTTGTCATAATCCGTTCTTTTCTAATATTGATAGATACAATATACAGACAAACAGTTTAATTAAGTTTGTTTGTAATTAACTTGGTCTTACACGATATTTGCCTAAATTATATGAAGCCTATTTAACATCTAAATGATAATAAAACAAATATTTAACACCTAAAATTATTACAAAGCTAGTCGAATTTATATTAGATTTCAACATCCATTTATTATTAGATCATGGCACGTAGTTCAGGAAATGGTCCAATCTACTGTCGTCGTACCGCTTGCAATGGAAATTATACGTAGATCTATATTCAATAGGTCAAATAATTGAGATATCAATATAGATTTGGAAAACTGCAAAATTAATTTTAGCCCACGTATCTGCTCATGTAAATATTAAATATCTCCATTCTGAATTTCACTCAATACAAGTGTATTTAGCCATCGTTGAAACGAAGGCACTTTCATTTACTATAACTTACTCTCTTACTGACTTGAATATTCACTAACTGACTCACTCAGTCACTATATAAATACAGATGAGATTCGGAAGCTTTAGGATTGAAAACAACAAATTTTAATTTTACTATACCATGTACATATTACAATATGTATAAAACAGAATGGCACATTAAAATATGTAATTTAACCAAAATCTAACCCTATATTTGATGTCCGCTGACCATTTTGCAATAAAATAGCACTATCAGACCGCCACATATTGTTTAAGGCGACAGCTTGCGATCAGTATTACTCGTTCAAATTTTAGAGATTTACGACCTACTAGTCGTGTAACGTGTTTGTGAGTATTAGAGCAACTTATAATTGTGTATACATATATTATATATATCTTATAAGCTTAGCCGTTATATGTTATTTTTACATATTCCCACCACTATCGATAATATGATCGAAGAAACCAGCTAAGTATTTATATATTGGCCCTTTTCACAAGTAGGAGCCAGTGTCTGTTTGATAGATATTATAAGTAGAAATAGATTGCTAAAATTATGACTGGTAAATATATTATATACTAGCGATGTATGTTTACCTGTTAATGTTTAATATAAGTTTCGTATAGATTTATGTATAGAACGTTTGGTATAAATATGAGATATTTTCGCGCAGTAAAAAGTATCCTATGTGTTGACTCGGATAACTAGCTATCATTATACCAATTTTCATCAAAATCTGTCCGGTGGTTTTGTCGTAATGCGTTCCCAAACAGACAAATAGACAAACATACAAAAAACTATAGATTTCGCCTCTGTATCGATAATAATGACTATTTCAATAAGATTTTCTAAAAAATATTTAATGTACAAATTCGACTTAGAATTTTATTATACGAGTATGTATAGATTATGTATGAAATCCCTGCAGGTATGTAGGGTTTACGTAACGAAACCTTTAATAGCTCCAACCACCCGAGAAATACCAGAAGCAACCAGAGTGACACTGAGATTTTTAACGAAGTGGTCATCCTTCCCTTTCAATGCTGACAGGCGCCTTTCAAGTGTCTTTGGCTAACCACAAAACTCAAGTGCCGAACGCTTTTGAGCAAGCACCCAATATAGCCTGTACAGATATATAGTAACTAAAATTGCTATTGTAATAAAAAAATATATTACAAAAATTAAAAACCCGACTCCATAAAAGCTAACTGAAAAGATGAAAATAAGTTGACAAAGGAATAAAGTATTAGTAATATTTTATTATATAGTTAGCTTTAATGCAGACGGATTTTTTAGTTTTATTAAGGATTTTTTATCCTAAATTACTTTTAAACATATAAATTGTATACATATTTGTGATTACCTTTTAAAAATCTTTATTTTGATACCCCACTCTATTGGTTTGGAAGATTTTTTTTAAAGACACAAATTGACGCCTGAAATCCGTCGTTTTATTTTTTAACTATTTTTATATAGCCTTAGACACTCGCTAGCGACGTTTGAATCATCAAAATCGCATTTAGGGGTTTGGTCTCTAGAACGCCACATAGAAATAAACATACATACATACATACATAGGCTGATAAACACATTACCCTCCTTCGCGTCGCGCAGTCGGGTAAAAAGTAAAATTTTGCTATAGGAACAACCATCATACAAGTTATGCGTGATAATTATTACATCGGAAATCTCATATTTCATACTATTAAACTAAAATATAGGAAATAAAAACTATTGTTGAAATTATATTTTGTATTTTGTTTTAGGGATCTATTTCTTTAAGTTTATGATATAAAATATGTTTATATGTACGTGTATAGCTATTTCTTTTGACTTATGAGTAAACTTGACAGATTTTCAAAGGTTTTTATTCCAGAAAATACAAAAGAAAGTGATAGAGGCAATTTTGTTACATCACCATAATGTGCGAGCAAGGCTAAGCGAGAAAGGTAGTATGCAACGCTCTTTATTCTTGTTTTAGATGATTTTATCAGATCCATACCATCATCTATACAAAATATAAAATTGTAACTAAGTCGAATCTGTACATTAAATATTTTTTGGAAAATCTAATTGAAATAGACATTATTATCGATACAGAGGCCGAATCTATAGTTTTTAGAATTTTTGTCTGTCTGTCTGTTACCGCATCACAAGAAAACCACTGGACAGATTTTAATTAGCTGGTTATCCGGGTCAACATATAGGATACTTTTTACCGCGGGAAAATATCTCATTTCTGAGAAAAAATACACAAACTACATTGTAGGAGTATATTAATATGTAAAACCTAAGAATTTGGTTTTTGGTCATCTGAATGCGGGCGGAGCCGCGGGCAATGCTAGTTTTGTAAATAAATCCCTGCGGGAATCGAATCTGGCACTAATTTAGTAGGCAGTTGACCTAATAATGAAATAATTAAATTATTTATTATACACGATCTAAACAGCCATTTACAGTTAGTTTAAAGATATATTCAAACAAATCATACAAATAATTGGATAGAACAATAGCCAAATGCCCAATTCTGCTATAAATCAGTATAGTCCGAGTAAAGTGCCACCATTCATGGATTTTGTCCGTAAACGTGGTACAGAGAGCGTTTGCACAGAGGCTAATATAAATTTTAGTGCTTTGTAGTTTTATTATTATTTGGAAATTAATAAAGAAAACCAATATACTCAAATAAGAAAACCTCATAAGAAATAAGTCTTGATATTTGTTCAATGATCAATCAACCTACGAATAATCCATTCTGTATATGGAAGAAGAAATAAATAACGGGTCCACTATAATATATGTAACCTAAATAATTTAATTGTTATGTAACATTACAGTGTATAACCGTGTTTTTTGAAGTCCGCCAACCCGCACTTGGCCAGCGTGGTGCACTATGGCGTGATTTCCCTCGTATTGAAGAAAGACCAGTGCCCAGCATTCGGGAAAAGGGCTAAATACAAATAATTATAAAAACACTATAATTTTATAGTAATAATAATTGAACGTGTGTCTGTTATAAGCAACATAATATATGCCTAAACGGTTTGCAGTTGTGAGTTGGGGTCCGGCCTTATATATGAGACACACTCACATATAAGATAATTGTACCTATGTAGATTATAAATTCATTTTAATTGTCTTCGCTCAATGAAAATTTCAAACAGGTATTAGTTTGACTTAAAGACTAAATACTAGCGACTCACCCTCGCTACGCTCAGGTTCGTCCTTAGGTATGTTTTAACGGTTAGTGATTCATATACAAACTAAACAGCTCTGAACTTTACGATTTTCCAGCTGTTTTTTTTTGGGTTTTCCCTATTTTTTTATACTTAAACAACCACTAACATCAATAAAACAAAAAAAGAATTATACAACAATTTGAATCGTTATCAATATAACAATCTAAAATAACTGTAAACATTTTATTTAAAATGAAGTCTCAAGATAAAAGACAAACGACTAGATCTCGATTTTATATATAGATTAGCGACTCACCCTCGCTCCGCTCGCATTTGTCCCTATGTACGTTTTAACGGTTAGTTTAATAGATTATATATGTACTATAGTATGATAAATATAGCTTATAAACCTTTCTTAATTAACGGGCTATCTTACGCAAAAAATAATTTTTCAAATCGGATTAGTAGTTCCTGAGATTAGCGTGTTCAAACAAACAAAAGAGGCAGAGGCCTCTTTATAATATTAGTATAGATTATATTATAAATTATTTAATTTATCTAACTCATCGATACTCTGTGTAGTAGCCATAACAATTGCTAATTGCTGGGTCTGGTGGCCCCTAGCGCTGGACAAGATCGGTGCCAATAAAATTTTATTTCATGATTAAACTTGTTATATTTACGATGATAGTTCGGTTCATTCTCTCTTTAATTTATGCATACAATAAAGAAATGATGGAATCAAATTGTTATATAAAAGATTAACACCATCATGGCGAAGTTATGAAGGAACATAAAAAATATACTTACAAAAAACACATAACCAGTTTTTGAACTTTACCAGTAGTGACAACTAGTTGTTTAGGGTTCCGTACCCGAATAGGGACAATGGAACCCTAAGCCTCCGCAGTCCGTCCGTCCGTCTATCAGAGAGCTGTATCTCATGAACCGTAATAGGTAGAGAGTTGAAATTTTCACAGAGTATGTATTTCTACTTCCGCTATAAAGTATAACAGCAAATATTTAAAAAAAATGTAAAATAAAACACAAGAAACATTATTTTAAGGTTCGTAATCGATCAACAAAGTTAATGTACTACATACATAGAGTAAAAGTAATATTAATAAAAAGTACATGCACGATGGTACGGAACCCTTCGTGTGCGAATTCGACTCGCACTTAACGGTTTTTTTAAACGTCTAAACTAATTTTAAAAAACTGTTTTTACTTTTATTGCAAATGTTGTGGCAATAAACAATCAGATGTAAATCAAGTATAGATAATAGAACTAAATATATATATTACATTCTGCCTATCTTTTTAGTAAAATACTAGAAGAAAAGACACAGTAAACTTTAGAGTTGCAGAAAGTAAAAAATATATTTAAACTAATCAAATGAGAACAAAATCTGTGATTTTATTTGAAGCCATTAATTCTATTATTTTCCTCCTAGCACTGTTATCAGATCCACTCGAAGGTATCAAATTATTTTTTGATGATCTGGATTTTATTTCAAATCGACATAGTAATAATTAGACGAGGTTATAATCAGATTCAAAGATAACAAATAATAAATAAATAAATATGTTGGTACATTAACACAGCACCATCTAGTTCCATGAGGCATCCACGAGGCTTGTGTTATGGATACCAGATAGTTGATACACTACAAATATATAACTTTAAAGACATAAATATTATAAATATAAACACCCATGATTGGAATACAAACATTCGTGCTCAGCACACAAATCGATTCCTCCAGCGGTACTCGAACCCGCGACCGCTGGCACAGCATGTATAGACACTTCAAACTGAGCCAAACGTGCCAAATAAAAACGTGTTACAAAAGTGACCTATATATCAGTCTCCAGCCCATCAACTAACTCTATGCAACATGTCAGCTACGGGACAGTATGAAAAAAGGCTGAAACTTTTCAATTTTAAATAAACATTTATTTTGGTTTGGTTAGGTATATGTTTTTTATATTTAAACTAATAGGTCGTCATATATCGTCGATCAAATATTTTCGAAGTCGGTGTGCTTTGGCTAAGTAATTAAAGCCTACCTATTAAATACATACCTAATCAAATATTTTCGAAATCGGTGCCAGCCCATACAAAGCAAAGCACACCGACTTCGAAAATATTTGATTAGGTATGTATAGTAAATGAAAACTACCAATCAGTTATTTTTTACTTTTAAGTGCTTTTGTTTGAAGTCGGTTTTTATTTTTTTGTTAAAAAGTTTTTTTGAGTATTGGCGAGAAGTGTTCTTATTATTATCCACAACAATTTGTCATATTTAATGAAAGCTGTTTTGCCTAGGTCTTTTTCTATCTCAAGTTGGGCTTGTAACTCCTTGCATTTGTTTAAGACTTCTATTGGGTAGTCCTCTTTAATGTAAATAATTAGTGCCACATAAACAATTACCATTTTTCTGAATTTTTACTTTCAGGCCTATTGTACTAAATGATATTATGATTGGTCTAACCTCCACACCCGTTTTTTCCTATTCATCTAACAGCTTCAATATTATTGCTGTCGTACTGAACGTTGAAATTTGCATTTATTATTTTTATTATTTTTTCCTCTAGTTCATGATAAGATTTTTCACTTTCTTCTACTCCGAATATAACCAAGTTCTTGCGCCTAATATGTCTTTCTAAATTATTTATTGAGGTACTTTGTACCTGGATTTTTTTCTTAAGAACTTCATTTTTTATTTCTAAGTGTTTAAATTTCTCATTTAAGTATATTATTGTTGATTGTATTTTTAATGCCTTCTTTCATTTCTAACATTTCTGTTTTCTACTGTCTTATTTCTTGTTGCATGTTTATTAACAACTTTTTTATGTCCTCCATTTTAAGTGTGAAGTTGGAAGTAGAAAAGCTGATTGAAAAAGAACACCTATTATACCTTTTTTTTTAACGTTGGGAAATGCATTTACGCACGAGGTGTGGGACTCGCCGGCGTAATAAAGCCAGTACTACCCACTAAAACCCAACAAAACCTTCCCCCGTCTTAATGGGGCGTCGCAGGATCGCTTACGCATTCAACTACGACGCCCCGACGGCAGGTCTGCCGAAGCAGACCACCACAACCATGAGGTTGCTCCAAGGTCCAATCTGCTATCAGAGAAGTACCAGGAGCAACCCACATAGCACACCGTCCATCGAAGAGGGCCACCTCCCACCGCCCACCGAAGTGGGCCACCTCCCTGTGCGTTTCTTGGCTTCGCGCCCGGCTACATTGCCGGGCAGTACTGAGCCCCCCCACCACGACAAGGTGAACGCACGTTCGGGGGGACACCTATTATACCTAGTTGAATTGCAATTTTATACCGAGTATTAAATTTTGAGGTTATAAACTTATGTTTTAATATTTAACGCTTCCACTTCACAAGTTTATTTTGTTTTATTGTCATCACACACAGAAAAGATGGTTTTGCACTGATAGTATCTATATGTTATGTTCGTCACTTTTGTATTTGTTTGGTAGGTGAATTTTTAAAAGCTCATTCAACACATCAAGACTCGCCGATGTTTACTTATTGCCCATAGGTTTTATCGATAAATTGTAACACTTTTCTTTAGATTATTTCCACTATAATATTTTTAAGCTTGATTTAAATACATCCACGATATAGTGTAGACAGTTGCACAGTGGCGCCTCCCACCCACCAGAAGTGACAACTGACTACTGACAATGCAAAAATTGTAAAAATGCAAAAGAAAATCGCATGAAAATTCGAAAACTCGCGTTTTTCCAGATATAAGACTAATCTAGATTGATTTATCGTCCCCGAAACCCCCTGTCCACTAAATTTCATGAAAATCATTGGAGCCGTTTCCGAGATTTAGATTATATATATATATATATATATATATATATATATATATATAATATATATATATATATATATATATATATATATATATATATATATATATATATACACAAGAATAGGTCGTTTAAATATATAAGATACATAGGTATGATGAGTTGTTACGGGTTGTATTATAACGTGTTTTTTCGTAGGTACGAGATAATGTCCCGCGGTAAAAAGTAGCCTATATCATTCTCCAGCTCTCCAACTATCTCCACACAAAAAATCTTGCCAACCCGTAACTTACCGTGATGTGAAAGAAGGACAAACAAACACATTTTTACATTTACAATATTAATTATGGATTATATTAATTGTAATATTTTTTCGATTTTCTTTTTCTAATAGTAAAGCTCGTTTGTCAATTGCTATTAAATAATAAACTGTTTTATCTTTTCTTTTTTATATATATGTAAAGATAGTATACTCCTTTAATTTTATATTTTATTTTATCTTCCAAGTAGGTTGCATTTATTTAGAATTCTATATAATTTAGTTGTATGTCATGTTTATTTTAAAAGTAAAAACATTTGGATCAATAAACTTTTAAATGTCGTTTCTTTAAAATTTCAGGTAATATTTTATTTTATATAATGTAATTATAGGTGTTTATTGTATTATTAATTTGTTATTTGATTAAAACTTTAAAATTTCAGCAACACATTGAAGTTTTATTGATCAATATCGACGTATAAAAGTTAATAAGAAAAATCATATTATATATAGATTATTATGTATTATGTATATATAATAACTATCGACTAACTTTCGCTTCGCTCGGGTTCGTCCCTATATAGGTTCCCCATACAAACTTTAATCCCCAGCCTCATCGGTTTATAGAATGATTTCCGGGTTAAAAATTTTATCTATCCTATATCCTTTCCAGGGTCTTAAACTATCTTCTTATCAAATTTCATCTAAATCGGCTCAGAAGTTCCAGAAATTAGTTCTTAGAAACAAACTCACAAACATACAAAATCTCTACATAATATTAGTATGATATATAAACCCCCAATACATATGTACATAGTTTATTTCATAGAAGCAAAAATTTTAACCAATAAATATAATGTAATTTGCCGAATTCAATGAGAAGGCGTTTCGAGAACAATCAATCTTATCTAAGATTAAAGGGGATAATATGTCAAAAAAACATCCAGTCGGAAGTGTGGGGACATCTCGATTGACACAAGTTATGATAAATGGTGTATTATTATATCAAGAAGAAATCCATTTGTCATTGTTTGTAGATCTTATATTAGTTAACTAACTTTTGTATGTATATGACTTTCACTACAATTTAATTGAACATCTAAGTTATCAAATTCCTTCAAAAATCATCTATACATATAATAAAATTCTAAGTCGAATCTGTACATTAAATATTTTTTGGAAAATCCTATTGAAATAGACATTATTATCGATACAGAGGCCGAATCTATAGTTTTTAGAATTTTTGTCTGCCTGTCTGTTACCGCATAACAGAAAAACTACTAAAGTCTGAGAAAAAATACAAAAACTGGTTAGAACAAAACCACGACGATACTATATATATTTTAGTAAGATAACTTACTAAATAAGTCAAAAACTCTTTGCGAATTAAAAATAGCTTATCTTGAAAATAATAATAATAGCGCTATTTTATTTGGTTTTTGGTCATCAGAACGCGGGCGGAGCTGCGGGCAATGCTAGTATTCTATAAGAGATGGATGATAATAATTATATTTTAAAAAACTTAATCAACTTTAACAAATGTATGTAATACTAGCAACTCACCCTCGTTTCATTCGGGTTCGTCTCTAGTGAAAAACAAAAATAAATCTACCCACGAGAGCCGTACTTTATTCTGGGATAAATAGACTATAATCTATCTTTGTGTCTTTCATCCAGATTTGTTTAGCCGTTCTGGCGTGATTGAGTAACAAACATCCATCCAGACTTTCGCATTTATAATATAATGGGATTATTTGGCAAAATGCTTTTTCTCTGTTTCTTCTCCGTGGTGTATATATATATGACATACGAGTAGTACATTTTTAATATGTTTACCTGTTGTCTTACGGTTAAGGAAAATATCGTGTGAATGTGTGAAATATCTGAGAGAACCTAGCGAGTTTTCTAAAGACTTGTGAAGTCCGCCAACCTGCATTCGGCCAGCGTGGTGGACTATGGCCTGATCCCCCTCGTATTGAAGAGAGACCAAGCAGAGCCATGAGCTTTAAAAAGAGCTTTTTAATACTCGTATAGAAAGAAAACCATAATATAATATTTCCACAACTTTTTGTAGGTCAAATTATAAGTTTAAATGAGGTTTATGTTAGAGACGTGCTTTCTTCAATATTGTAATACTTTGTTGTGCAATTACTTTGTATTTTAAATTTACTTTTATTAACAAGTGCAATCTAAAACTTCAAGAGCTTATGTCGTTGTAAAAATATACTGAATTAAAACTATTCGTACTAATATTTACTACATAATGTAAAGTATCTTGGTCTTTAATATGTATGTACATTGTGCATTCGTGTAAAAATGTTTTCCAGGATAAAAAATATAGACTACCATAATTGAGGTATTTCAAAATATGAACTATATTTTTGCTAAGTTTGATCTAAATTAGTTCAACGGTTTTCTTATAAAACTTTCAACTTGCTTGCTTACAATAAGCTCAAAAAATGGAATTTTAAAGCTGTATCCATTGATTAATTCAGATAAAACAACTGTTTCAAGAAGCTCTCTTTTGATCTGAGGTACTCCACTGTAAGTCAAAGCTTTAAGCTTAGTAAATCTTTGAAAAGTTCCACTGTCCACTTTCTCTTTCCATTTTAACTCATTAGCATCCGGCAATCCAGCCAGGCGGGAAGTTAAGAGATGCACTGAGAGGCGGTGGATTGCTCTTGTTACTTCTCTGATAGCAGAGTGGGCCACCATCTGCTTGAGGGATTTAGTGATTCTGCGACGTCTCATTAAGATAGGGAGGTTCTGTTGGGTTTTAATGGATAGTACTGGCTTTTCTAGCTAGTGAGTCCCACATAAACACCTGTATAATAAATATGTGTAAAACTATAAAGGAATAACTAAAAAGGTAGTTTCATACAAACTTTCATCCCTTATTTTACTCCCTTATAGAATAAATTTCGAAAAATGCTAAAATAAGTACTTATTTAATTTTATTGAAGAGCGTCAATGCCAAGTTTCAAGTAATTCTGATCATAAAAATTTTTTTGGATTATATTATAACGTGTTTTCCCGTGGGAATTAGATAATCGCGGTTAAAGTCGCCTATGTCACTGTCTAGCCCTCCTATCTCCACCCAAGAAATCACGTCAATCCATCTCTCCGTTTCAACGTGAAAGATGGACAAACAAACAAACACACTTTCACATGTATAATATTAGTATGGATATGGATATGCAGGTGGTATGCGTAAAAGCATTTCTCAAGGTGAAACTAATAAAAGTGTATTAAAAATGACTTCACTAGAGTATAAATAAAATTATTCAACTAAGTATCGTTTATTCGATTTAAAATTACAACATACAATATATTTAAATAACTTTAAAATCTTTATTGAATTAATATCATTGTATTTACAGAACTACCCTGAAAAGAAAATCAGGCAGAGTTTTATAATTTAATCACTCTAGTTTATTAGGCGACTGCTTTGTTTAGCGGTGAGTTTTCTTTATAAATTCAATACAATATAAAATATTTTGATTGTTTAATAGCTATTATATATAAATTGTGTTTTGAATCTTAATTATTAAAGCTTAAATAAAATAAGGCAGTGGTAGCCCAGTAGTAACGTGCTCGCTTTGGAAATCGAGTGAAACGGGTTCAAACGCCGGGTCTCGCACCTGTGATATTTTTTTCATGTGCGATTCATTTCTTACATGTTTATTACTTGTCTTGATGTAAAGAACACATCATAAGGAAACCTGCATTTCTGAGAGAACCTATCAAGCATTCGAAAGACATGCGAAGTCCGCCAACCTGCACTTAGCCAGCGTTGTGGACTCAGAAGTGCGAGACCCGGGATTTGAACCCGCTTCACTTAGTTTCCTAAGCGATCATGTTACCTCTAAGCTAACACTCTTAATAATTTTATTTATAAAACAATTTATTCTATTTTTACCGTTGATTATTTTTCGATGAACAAATTGTTTGAATTTGAATTGAAAAAATTGTTTTTAGTATAAAATGCCAAGGAATCCATTACGTAAAATAATATATTACGTTATAGCATAATTATTTTCTTAATAGGTTTGATCGATTTTGATGATTTATTTGTTGATGAATCTAGATGTTTCTTGCTATAGTTAAACTTGGTAGCTGGCGTTATTGTTGAGATCTAATTTCTACATTGTGTTTTTACGTTCAATCCGCCCAAACCTCAGTTTGTAACAAAACGTCTACTAGTCTACTAGTCTACTAGTAATCTATACTATAATATTATAAGGAGGCAAATTTTGTTTGTTTGTTTGTTTGTTTGTTTGTTTGTTTGATTGTGCTACTCTCAGAAAATACTAATACGATTTGAAAAATACTTTTTGCATTAGATAGCCCGTTTATTGGAAGGCTTATAGTCCTTAACACAACCGTTCCATAACCTTACATTTTTTGATGTATCATCCCGAAAAACGTACGGTTCCCGTGGGATAGATTTGTTTTTATCCAGAGACGAACCCGAAGCAAAGCAAGGGTGGCTCGCTAGTATTATATATTACTAACACTATTCTAATTTCTATTAATAAATATATTGTTATTATAAAGCAATAACACATTGAGTGACTACAATGCAATTAGAGTAAGCCGTTAGTTCGGTGAGTCCGCAAACGGCGCAGAGCCAGACCAAGTGATCTTGGCATCCTGCCACCTGGAACAAAGGCATAATATAAGTATCTAATGGTATTAGATTTAAAAATATAATCTATACATATAATAAAATTCTGAGCCGAATCTGTACATTAAATATTTTTTGGAAAATATTATTGCAATCATTATTATCCATATAGAGGCTGAATCTATAGTTTTTAGACTATTTGTCTGTCTGTCTGTCTGTCTGGGAATGCATCACTAATTTTACCAAATTTCATTAAAACCACTGGCGGATTTTGATGAAATTTGGTATAATGATACCAAATTTCATCACAGCGTTTACAGCGACTAATACTCGCTTCGCTCGAATTCATCGCTATCTATTTATATAATATTCTTCATACAAAAATACTAAAATTGCGATTTAAAAATAGAGGGGAGGGGGGAGGGGGAGGGGGTTGGCTGAAAAGTACTTTACGATCTACAAATTCTCATATCTACCACATATAGAAAAAAAAATCATTAAAATCGGTCGAGCCGTTTCGCAGGAATGTGACCACAAACACCGTGGCACGGATATTTATATATTAGATGATATGATATGAAATATGAAAATAGTTTACTAGAACACGTCTTAACATGTCAGTGGGTTTGAAAATATATTTGAAATGTTTCTTTAAAAATAAATGTCACAAATCCAGATGAACGAATATAGACAGGCTGGGAAAAGAACTGAGTAAAACGTCACTTTTAACATTTGACATCTGACATTTTGTTATATCACCCGTTCTCTGAGGGATTGTGGAAGAGCTTATAGTGACCGACTTAGAATAGTGAGATGTACTTAATTTGATTGTTTTATGTGTTATTTTTTTCTTCGAAATTATCAGTTTCGATTTGAAGATTTCGTTTAAATAAATAGATTATTCAAAAGTGGTCGAATATAAATAAATATAAAAAAACTACCCATAAGAGTGAAATAATTCAGTACCTTTGTGACGTGCTTGAAAATTATCTGTCCATCTAATAAGAGATGGCAGGCATTCGACATGTCTTTTACAAAAAAAAATTATAATAATTATACAAAAATCGCTCTTTCTGGTGAATATAGAGAAGTGTAAGGTACTTAAAAAGTTCAATTTTTAAAGTTATTGAAAAATAGAGAATGAAGTAGACAAAGAAAACAATATGAATATATACACGTTTGAGATACATTCATTAATTATCAATTCAGAATAGGGTTCGCTCAAAGGTCGAAATTCGATCATTATATTTTTTTATTGATAACACTAAACCTCATCAATAGTTACTAAACAAAAAAAAAAAGAAAAGAAGATTGACAAACAGAGCGAAAAAAGGTAATGACCTGTTTGGTTTTTTTCTATTTATATAAAGATGCCTCTATAAAGAAGAGTCTCAGAATGAATATTTTAAAAGCTTTATTTTCAGTACTAGCGAAAACAAAAACAAATCTATTCCACAGGAATCGTACATTTTTCTGGTTTAAAAAGTAGTATGTGTGAGCTATATTATTGTAAAGTTTCATTAAAATCCATTCAGTAGTTTTTGCGTTAAAGAGTAACAAACCTCCATACATCTATACATCCATACATCCTCACAAATTTTCGCATCTATAATTATTACTTAGACTATTATTACGCATTCACAATGAACTTATTTATTTTCCCACTTAGATACTTCACGTAGTTAACAGATCTATTACGTAAATTCCCAACTAAGGGCAAGCGAAGTAAATCTGGCTGAGTGCCATTACAAGTTGGCATAAAAGTTAAGAAATACAACAACTAGATCTAAAATTTTCAAAACGAATGAATATTTTTAATAGCTTTTACTAGTCCAGTGTTGATTTATGAGTAAGATATTATATCAAAACACATTTATTTTTTATTTTTTTGTGGATTCATTTTGATTTTTGATTCTTGACGTTTCACATGCTTTACAGCAATCATGGTCACTGGAGAGACAACACTCCAAAGATAATTTTATTTAAAATGTCTAATATTCTCGTAAACCTAAGAAAGGACTACACGTGCGGTATTTACTTTTTTCCCATAATAAAAGTACCTAACAGATTAACTGTTCGCAAAATAGACACAATAGTTAATCAATCGAAATGTTCGTATATGACTCATGGGACAGGGAAACGGTTAAATATCATGGAAACAATTAGTATAAAGATTATGCAAAAATATACGTATAATATCACTCCCTTCGAAGTGGAAATTTTTATTGAAAATTTCGGAATGAGAATCATGAAAGTCGTTTAACAATTAACAAAATACACAAAAAAATACACTCGATTTGAATATATCTTATTTGAAGTCGAAGTAAACAAAAACATTTATATTTAAGTACTTGGAACGTACCCTCATTTCGATCGGGTGCTTAAAAATATCAAAATGTACCTAGACGTTTTGTTTGAACGGAACCTTAATTATTTTTGTAAAATAAGAGTAGCTTAAGTAACTCTTTATAACATCAGCCATTTGCCAGTGAAATTCCCGCCAAAATTTGTCCAGCCATTTAGAAAATTAGTGGAGCAAACAGACAGACAGACAGACAGACAGACAGACAGACGGACGGACGGATGGACAGACAGACAGACGGACAGACAGACACAGACAGACAGACAAAAATTACAAAAAAAATGTGTTTTTCTTATAAGTACCGTATATATTTTAATATGCATTTAGTAAAAAAAATCTGTTATTTTGACATTACAAACAGACACTTCAATTTTATTTATCTGTATAGATATATCTAGATGTTAAAACCGTACTTAGTATGGATGAGCTTCTCAAGTGGTGTTGCGCTTATATCGTCATTCCTCATCACCGCCGTCTCCTCTTGAGCTCGAGTATCTACATTAAGAAGAACGTGACAGCCTCCGCATGTGTAATAGTGTATATCAAATCTATAAAAAATAACATTTGAATTAATAAATATTATAGTGATAAAAGCTAAAACATGAATTAAATGAGCCCAAACTATCTATACATATAATAAAATTGTAACTAAGCCGAATCTGTACATTACTTTTTGGAAAATCTTATTGTAATGAACATTATTATCGATACAGAGGCCGAATCTATAGTTTTTAGAATTTTTGTCTGTCTGTCTGTCTGTCTGTTACCGCATCACAGAAAAACTACTAGAGAGATTTTGATGAAATTTGGTATGATGATAGCTAGTTATCCAGGTCAACATATAGGATACTTTTTACCGCGGAAAATATCTCATTTGTCAGGAAAAATACAAAAACTGCAATGTAAGAGTATACTAATATGTAAAACCTAAGCTAACCTAATTTGATTTTTGGTCCTCTAAACGCGGGCGAAGCCGCGGGCAGTGCTAGTTGATATAATATAAAAACATAGATACACATTTCCTTACAAATATCTCTTCAAAACGTGGCGCCGACATGTGACGTTAAGTCAAACCAAAGTATAAAAATCTAAAATCGATAGTTCTAATTATGTAAACATAAATTCGAATTTACGCACACGACATAAAGTACGTTTTTAAACAAAACAACGTGCGCTTTCATTTCGTTATCCAAAAAGCAAAATAAAAAAAAAAGCGCATAATTTTGAATTGTACGCTTTTTCTTGAGGACAATAATTTTGAGACGCTAATTGTATATCTTGAGTTTTTGGCCCAAACTCAAAGATTTTATTAGTAGCTATTGTATCTTCATTGATGCTATCAAATTATTGTGTTGTCAAAATCAAATCGATATGACAGTTAGAATGTAAAATATATCTCCAATATTTAATTACAAACTCAGTTCCAAATAAAGCTTATAAAAGCATATAAAATACTAGCGACTCACCCTCGCTTCGCTTGGGTTCGTCCTTAGGTTGATTTCCAAGACAAACTTTCATCCCCATTTTCAACCACATATAGGATGATTTCCGGGATAAAGATTATCCTATGTCCTTCCCAGGGTCTCAAACTACTTCTTACTTAATTTCATCTAAATCAGTCCAGTAGTTTTAGAGTTTATTCAGTAAAAACTAACTAAAAAATCTTTCATCTTTATGATGTTAGTATATAGATTGTATTCTTAAAAATTGATAATTTTACTATTATACTTCAAAATATAGTTTATTTCTGACGAAATTATTCCATTATTTTATAAATTTGTAATACCTTCGTTCTGCGTGGTAGTTTCTCAAAAGCTCTCGATTTGTATTAAAAAGCACTCCATAGTGTCCAGAGCAGCTTGTCACCTGCAATCATTGTTCATTAATGAAGTTTCCAAATCAATGAGTAGGAACAGATAAAAATATAAAATGTCGGAGGTTATTGTACAAAGTTGGGTTTTGGATTTTTTAAATTGGAATATTTTTAATGTAGTATATAATCGAAAAATTTAACAGCCTCCTTGGTCCAGTTAAGCATCTGGCATATATTGCACAATTTTGGACATGTCCTTGACAAAAAATTCTCAAAAGTATCTTGGTGTTGTGTTAAACTACTTTTTTATTTTAAAAAACTTAGTTAAAATACATTTAAAGAAATAAAATTTCTGTTTAACTTTAGACAACAAATATCCAAATCTTCTACTTTCTATTCTATATCATTTTGTGAATGTTTGGTTTTACCTTGGTATATTTGTTATATGGTAGGTTTTACTTATACCCGTTAAGTTTATTAAAAAAGTTCAAAATTAACGATGATCACAACACTTTGAACTGTACTATTAAGAGCACTAGTGATCGCCCTGTGGTTAAAAATCAACCACAATACATTAAGTTTGATCGATATTGAGGTTATTTTTCAAAGTTATAGATTCAGAGATTTGCGCATACAAACAAACAAACTTTTCATCTTTTGTTGTATTGTATGTACTTACATACAATGCATGCAACTTTTAGCAGTAAAGTAATTATATATAAACAAAATACGCGAGCGGATTTGCGGGTAAAAGAAAGTCAATAAATTTTGGCTTTCTGCATTCCTCCTCTATGTAAATACTCCTCCTGACATGCAATATGCTTATAAAGGGGTTCAAAATTTTTACGTATTAAAATATAGATGTACATCCTAGGTTTTACTGGAACATTTTAGTATTTTCCCTAGTGCGAGCTTTTACAGTAACATATTATATAAGTTTAATAAATAAACCTATACCCAAATTGGTAAAGCTGGTGTTTTCAATCGCGATCCAGGATATTGTTTGGAAATATTTTTCGTTGCGTTTTCTTCATTACCGTACCACACCAGCAGACCGACCGAGCTCCGCGACAGAATACCAAACTGTGGCATAGCCTATGAAAAATTCGTAATAGATTAGAAAAATCTAGATCTAGTTAGATACTGAGATAGTCTTTTATAATAATTCTAGAATATTTTTCTCTTAGAGCCATAACATGATATTAGATAGCCAATAACTAATTTTGTTTCCATTATTTAATGTTCTTCATATTTAAAAAATAGTAGTAGTCTTTTCTAAAGGATTCTTCTTTTCTTTATATATATAATTATTCTTCTTGACGTGTGTATGTCACTGAACTCCTGCTAAGCAGCTGAACCGATTTTGATGTTTTTTTTGGGTGGGTCTGAGTAGGCAAATGAATGGAGGAACAAATGGGCCTAGTAGGTGGCGCTGCAGTCAGGTTCTAGGATTTTTTAAATCTTATTACTAGCCAACGACTACCCAGCCCGAACTGAGTAGTCGCTGATACTAGCGGACTCGACTGACGTTGTCCTGTCCAAATATATAAATAATTGTTTCGTACATGTGTATGTCACTGAACGTCTTCTAAGCGACTGGACCGATTTTGATTATTTTATTTATATTTGTTTTATTGACAAAATCATTCATGCCTGCCAAATATTAGTTACTCAACGGTTACCAAAAGTTATATGTTAATTTAGATTTTACCACCAAAAGAGCATTATCAAAAAATCTAAAAATCTAATGAAAACAAAAATCAAACAGCGTTAGAATATATTAAAACATGAATTTTCATACATAATGATCTTCATCGCCGACGTATTGCACACCATTATGTAAATACGGAGTAGCGCGTCCAGTCAAAAGCAACGTTGTCACGTTAAGAGAGCCCTCGACTTGGGTCGAGACGAGGTACGTCAGTTTGCCATCCAAGTCTTTTTTAACGCTAAAATTTAAGTAAGAAGATTTTATACATAATAATGTTAAAGTTTTTGTGTTTATTCATAAATATTGTGGAGGCGTTAGTTTTATATAATACTAGCATTGCCCGCGGCTCCACCCGCTTTCAGATGACCAAAAACCAAATTCTTAGGTTTTACATATAAGTATACTTTTACATTGCAGTTTTTGTATTTTTTCTCAGAAATGAGATAATGTCCCGCGGTAAAAAGTATTCTATATGTTGACCCGGATACCCAGCTATCACCATACAAAATTTCATCAAAATTGCTCCAATGGTTTTTTTGTGATGCGGTAACAGACAGACAGACAGACAAAATTTCTAAAAACTATATATTCTGATTCTGTATCGATAATAATGTCTATTTCAATAAGATTTAATGTACAGATTCGGCTTAGTTACAGTTTTATTATATGTATAGAGAATGTTAAAGTTTTTGCGTTTACTCATAAATATTGTGGGGGCGTTATTTATTTTCATTTAATATTTATACGAATAATTTGTTATGATCGTATCTTACTGAGTTTCGAGGGTTTTTTTCCATTACATTATATTAAATTTGTTATCAGAAAACACAACACCGACTTATATTACAAGGCAATTTTTAACCAACTACGAATATATCTATATCTTTCTGGAAATCGATTTTCACGAATATTTATTAAAATAACCTATTCAAGTTAAACTACAATGGTTTCATAGAAATTAAAAAAAAAACCAGCTCTTATGATTATTTTTTAATTATTTCAATAATTGCTTTGAGAGTCTATTAAAATCGATTTTCCAATTAATTTATAATATTTTTAATATTTTATTTTAGAGTATGTAATTCAATTCTTAAGTTCAGTATTGTTAACCTGTTTTTACTATTTTGACAACAGAGTGACATTAGACTAAGTATTAATCCATATGGATTTTTGCGTGTGGGATCCCAGATACTAACGACAATTATTTATTTATTTATACTTTATTGTACACCACAATCATGAAGTAAATACATTTAACAAAATTTTATATAAAAAACTAGAATTTACCAAAAAATACCAAAAAAATTGAATATTACACAAAAAACTAGAATTATTACTTTAAAATTTGTTTTCAAATACTAACTTTTCACATCCCCTCGACAAGATGCAAGCGTACAACAGAAGCAAAGATCCGGAACCGTCTTCAGACTGAAACTTATTAAGGAAAAGATATGAAATAATTTTCTTATAACTTTTTCTAGAGTTTAGAAAACTTAAAAAATATTGAAAACCGACTTCCATTCACTAAAATGTAAAAAATAACTAAACGGGGGTTCTCATTTAGAATAGATAACTAATCAGATATTTTCGAAGTCGGTGCCAGCCGATGCAAAGCAAATCTATTTCGATACGTAAAACACATATTTACCTATTAGATATTCATATCTTAAAATAATGTAAGCTGGCACCCTTTGAAACAAAAAAAAAATCCAAATCGGTTCAGGCGTCTTCGAGTAATCGATGAACATACATAAAAAAAATCCGACGAATTGAGAACCTCCTCCTTTTTGGAAGTCGGTTAATAAATAAACTTCAATATTAATATAATATAATATTGAACTTTATGGTACAAGTGTTGTACAAATGTAATTTAAAAGTGTTATTATATTTAAATTATTCTAAGTTAATCGTACTACTCATACTTAAAAAACTTTTTCCTTTAGTTTAAAAACGATGTTCTCCTTTTTCATTCATCTCCATGTTGGAAATATAACTTAAAAATATAACTTTAAACATTTTTATAATTTTAATTAGTTTTATGATTGAATATGGAATATTATTTATTTAATTTTTGCTGTTATCATTATAATTATTACAATTGTAAAAATATTAATTAGTAATCTATATTTAGTGTAACATCTCAGTCTCTCCCGTGACCATGATTGCTGTAAAGCATTCGAAACGTCGGGAACCAAAAATCAAAATAAATCCGCGAAATAATCCGAAAAGATAGTTTTATTTAAAAAGCTCTTTTAAATTGTCCTTCAAGTGACCTTAAAGCTTACCAGTCAAGGTTAATATCGTAAACTAGTATATCAAAACCAATCTCAATAAAGTTTGAAAGTTACCTATTTCAAGCTTTCCCCCGTTTTAGTAGAGCGTGAAGACATTATTCGCATTTATAATAAAAAGTTGGTAAAAAGTGGTCCAAGTTTTGACAGGTCAGTCATGCCGCTTCTCAAGTAAAATGTTATTATGGGCGCATATGGAACTATTTCATTAAAAACATTTGAAAACTAAAATGTAAATATATTAACTGTCATTTTGTTCCTACTATGTATTTATTAATATGAGATTTCTCAAAGCTGAGATATTTCCCCGCAGTAAAAAGTATCCTATATGTTGACCCGGATAACCAGCTATGACCATACCAAATTTCATCAAAATCCCTCCAGTAGTTTTTCTGTGATGCGGTAACAGACAGACGGACAGACAGACAAAAATTCGAAAAACTATAGATTCGGCTTCTGTATCGATAATAATGTCAATTTCAATAAGATTTTCCAAAAAATATTTAATGTACAGATTCGTCTCAGTTACAATTTAATTATATGTATAGATTATAATAAAAAGACAATAAAAATTCTCCATTCGTTAGTTTAAAAATAATTATTCCAAAGGAATCGGCTACTGTTACAACGAGAATATCATGTTCAAATGGAGTATATTAAGAGATTATAGAATAAAATGACAACCTGACATTGGCAATCATAGACTCAGTTGAAAGTGAAGAACAAGATGTGACACATATTAGACCCCCATTGTATTGTAAGAAAATAAAATTATTTTTGCATCTTTTATACTAAAATAATATTTTTTTGAAATAGGTTTATATAGGCAACGGTAACGCGCTTGTTTTAGAAACCGAATGAAGCGGGTTCAAATCCCGAGTCTCGCATTTTAGATATTTTGATGTGCGAATCATTTCCAATATGATTACCATTTGTGTTATGGTGAAAGAAGAACATCGTGAGTAAACCTGCATGTCTGAGAGAACCTAGCAAGTTTTCGAAAGACATGTGAAGTCCGCCAACCCGCACTTGGCCAGCGTGGTGGAATATGGCCCGATCCCCCTCGTATTGAAGGGAGACCCGTGTCCAGCAGTGGGATGTTAAAAAGGGTTGAATATAAATAAAAGAAAACTGCTTCTAGAACTTTAGTCTCTCCCGTGAGCATGATTGCTGTAAATTATCTGAAACGTAGGGAACAAAAAATCAAACTAAATTCACGAAAAAATCCGAAAATATAGTTTTATTTAAAATATATATTAATATTATTAAAAGGGGAGAGTTGATTCTTTATATGTTTGTTTGTAGTGAATAGGTTCCGAAACTACTGAACCAATTTAGATGAAATTTGGCAAGAAGATAGTTTATGACCTAGAGAATAATATAGGATAGTTTTTATCCCGGAAATCATTCTTTAAGGGGGTGAAAATGGGGTTGAAATTTTGTTTGCCGAAGCAATCTATCAAATATTCGCGTAAATCTAAGACAGTTTTATTATAAACTTTCATCGTAAAAAAAACTAAAATATAATATTTTAAAATATTTTATTGTAAAAGATATAATATGTACAATTAAACTACGATTCTATCAATCATTTGTAATGTAATATGCCATGATAGTTTAAGTGTACTTTACATATATTCAGATAATCGAAAATGATATATGATATTGACTTTAATACACAAACTGTTATTGATAACAGATTTGATTATCACTTGCGGTAAGTTGACAAGATTTAATTTTGTGGTCGCTGTGGTTATTTTTATAAGCACTACAAATTTTAGTGGTTTTTTTAATTAATTCGTTTAGAGCGACTTATTCTCGCGAGGTTTCGAGACGCATTCGTCCTAAATAGGTTTTTTTTCGTGAGTTTTCCGATGTTTTAATAATTATTCTGCTATTTGGGGTAAACACAAATCCAATGAAGCAAAAATCATAAAAATCGATCTAACAGTTCTCGAGTTATAAGTGTTGTAACAAGCCCGACTTTGTTTTATAATATCAAGATTTATTTATTTTTATTTTTAAATATACTATTTATTCTATATATTTTTAGTAATATTATAACTGCGATTATTCCCATCCCTTCCCTTAGTTTGCTATTTTCTACACTTTAAAGTCACCTCTTGTACATTATCTAACTTTTCTGTATACATTCATTTTTTTTCATAGTTATTCAATAGAGGGTTTTTATTATTTTATTATTATTACTATACTAGCAATTTCCCCCGAATCCATCTGAGTGGCGTTTTAGAGGTGTTTTTTTTTTTTAAAAGTTCTAAGAATCAACATTCATTATTATTGATTATGTGGTTTCATCAAGTGTCTCGTAAAAACCGAATAGAAAAAGTTTATTTCGCTTTCATAATTTTAATATGAATAGCAATATATAGAGGGAATGATGTAAGTAATCATTAATTTTATATTTCTGTTATAGAATAGATGAAATTCTACAAGTAAGTTAAGTAGAATTTCTGAACTATATTTAGTTTAACCTTTAGCCATATCTAATTTTTTTACATATCACTTGTCAATTATTTACGTATGTCTAAATATACAGTTAGAATATACACAAAAACTTTTATTTAACCGATTTCAAAATAAGAGGAAATTTTCAATATATCAGCTGTTACCTCAATTGATCAAGAGAAAAAAATATTAATTTGGACCAGAGTAGAACTATTTATATTGACATGATTTAATCTGTATAACTTTGAGTTAAAGATTACCCAATTTTTACCCAAATTATAAACCTTTCTTTAGGTATAGCCGCCGTAATTATAAAGCTTCAAATAGAACGCGTCTCAACGATGAAAGTTCCAAAGCTGTTGACAATACGTAAGCCTAACTTAAGCTTCTACAGCTAAAATGCCTCCCTCGACTTATACGATTTTCGGTAAAACTCGACACATAAAGTATAATAACAGCGCAACAATAAACAATTTTCTGGCAATATTTAAAATTGTGGGTATTTTTGACCGACATCAAATAGAAGGAGTACTCAATTCATTTAATTTTTTTTGTATATTTGATAATCGAAAATAGATTTTAAAAATTAAATAAAATATATCTCATTTTTTTATATCTGCATTAAATATAATAGTAAAATATATTGAATAGTAACTTACATATAAAATAATATTTGTAAAAAACTTACCAAATATATATACCTCTTCAAAAATATCTGTAGATCCTCCAGACTTTTGAAGTCAAACAGATGCAGCTTGAAAAAACAAGAGCATATAAATCTGTAAGAATATCTTTAAATAAGTGACCCTTCAAAATTTGGAGTTGTCATTTTGAAAACTTCGAACTAAAATATCCATTCATCCATACTAATGTTATAAATGTGAAATTGTGTTTGTTTGTCCTTCTTTCACGTCGAAACGGAGTAACGGATTGGCGTGATTTTTTGTGTGGAGATAGTTGGAGGGCTGCAGAGTGACATAGAATTCTTTTTACTGCGGGAGATTACTTAATTCTCACGGGAAAACACGTTATAATACAATCCAAAAAATATTTATTATCAGAATTACTTGAAACTTGGTATATATGCTCTTTAATAAAATTAAATAAATACGTGTCTTACCATTTTTCAAATTCATCCTATAAGGGGGTAAAATAGGGGACGAAAGTTTGTATGGAACTACCTTTTTAGTTGTATTTGTAGTTTTAGTGCGAGCTTTTCAGACGACTGAACTTATTTTAGTAAAACTTTTTTAATTGGTCATATTAGAATCTATATTAATATTGGCAGAACCCGCGGCTACGCCCGCGTTCAATTAATATAAAAAAAACTCTTTTGCTTTATGTTATACAACGACTCATCCTCGCTTTGCTTGGGTCCGTCGCTATGTATTTATATAATATAGTTCATACAAAAATACTAAAATTGCTATTATAAATGCAGGGTGGGGGTAGGGGGGTTAAAAATACTTTACGACCTATACTCATGCCTACCAAATATATATAAAAAAAATCAATAAAATCGGTCGAGCCGTTTCGTAGAAGTGCGACCACAAACACCGTGACCACTGCAAATGTATATAGAAAAGCACAATGTCATTGTCACCTATAAATGCTTCAGACAAAGACGAAATGCCATTCTCATACGAAATTCCTTAGCCTTCATGCAAGGTATGATGTGTCGCACTTTGATAATAATGTGTATGGTAATTTTACTTACATGTTAATTATTAGATATTTTTATAACTTCTAATAAAATGTTATGATGATTTTTTATCGTTTACAATTAAACTAATTATGTCTTTAGTCTAATTTAAGAACACATTGTACAATTATTCCGTACATACAGGGTCATTATTAATTTACTGAAGACCTTTTGGGAATATACTATTTACAACATAACAACAACATCTGTAACAAGGAAAAATTATATTTCGTAAATTTTCATTTTCATACAAAAATAAAAATATTTTTGTTGCACCTTCTAAAAGGTAAAGTTCTAGCATCTGGCCAAGTTTAAATGAGTAAGGGCCACTTCCTACACTCCCCCCCCCTCCCCCCCCCCCCCCCCCCCCCCCCCTCCAACCCCTCCCCCTCCACCGGTCACGCGCTTTCTTTTGCTGATTGCTGGACTATTACCGTTTAGAAGGAACAATAAAAATACTTTTATTTTGGTAAAATTTAATAAATATTATTTTTTATTATTTTCTTACAGATGTTATTGTTATGATGTAAATAGTATATTCTCAAAAGGTTTTCTGTGAATCAAAAATGACCCTGTATGTTGGGACATTAACACACAGCACCATCTAGTTCCATGGTAAGCTGCGAGACTTGTGTTGTGGATAACAGATAGTTGATACACCACACATATACATATGTATAACTTTAAATACAAGCGCCATGATCTCGGGTTTGAATACTTGTTACAGTGCCGAAATATCAAGAACTCTCAAAAGTAAGTGCTAAACATAGTAAATATCCCGTTTTACATCATAATAATACTGTCAGTGACCATGAACATTTAACGCCTGGGGGCATTCATTTGTGTGATGAGCACGAATGTTTGTACTCCAGTCATAGGTGTTTATATTTATAATAAGTAATTATTTAAAAGTTATATTAGTGTAGTATATTAGCTATCTGGTATCCATAACACAAGCCTTGTAGCTCACCATGGAACTAGATGGTGCTGTGTGTTAATGTCCCAACATATTTATTTATTTATTATAGCTTATATAACTTACCATCTCAGTGATCCCATCTTGATAATACGTGGAACTATGTTGAACATATACTTGACCAGTTGGTAGTCCAACAGTAGCTTTAACTTCAGTTTGAGCGTTGAAGCCACCTGCACAACGCCAAATAACTTCACTGCTGGCGCGCCATAATGCCTCCTCTTGACGTTCTTCATTAGGGCGTAAGTAGCTTAAATAGAAATCGTACCACTATTAGAAATATGAAAGTTTGTATCATTATGTATATGAAAGTTTGTTATTTCTTCACAATGACAAGGCTGGACTGATTTGGATGAAATTTGGTACTTACATAGACTCTGACCTAAAGTAACACATGTTTGACACCTAGGGATGCACCCAAACGAAGCGTCATTAGTGGAGTTATAAGTCCCATGAATATTATAGTCATAATCCCATTATCTATTAATATTATAAATGCAAAAGTTTGGAGGGATGTTTGTTACTCAATCACGCCAGAATGGCTAAATAGATATGGATGAAATTTGGCACAGAGATAGATAAGAGTGTGTTATAACACATATTAAAAACCAAATAAAAAAAATATCAGATACTAAAAACCAAGAACACTTTCTTATAAACATTTATTTAAAACTAAAATCAAAAATTAGACCGCGAAAAAATCTAATAAAAGAATTTTATTTATAATGTTTAATAAGCAAAAATATATTCAATTTTGTAGTATAAAACGGCTAGGTCAATATTCCCGCTACATCTTCACTTCGTGAATTTACAACACCATTTGCTTTATCGTATTCCACGATCTGGCCCAATATGCTTTATATCATAATGTACAAGCGTTTGCCACCCACTTTATTTCGTGTTTATACATTTTCGGTTGTAAAATTCGAATCTTTTGCTATATTATTTCAGTAAAATTGAAATAATTTAACAAAGTATTTGAAACGTAGTTACTTTTTATAGAATGCGTTATTTAGAATATTATTGTTAATAGATATGATTAATTAATCATTATTCTATCAGTTTACAAACAAGAAAAACTGCATCAAAATCGGTCCATTCGTTTAGGAGATACAATGCCACAGACAGACATACACACAGACTGACACGTCAAATTTATAACACCCTCTTTTTGCGTCGGTGTTAAAAACTTCAATATTAAGTTAAGCAAAGCTCATTTAAATCAAATTAAGGATTTTGAATGAATGTATTATTTATTATGTTTAACATATTTAGGTATATAAAGCATTTTTTAAAAGTTTTATTTCTTTATAAAAGTGTCTACAGTTTAACTACAATATTTTCAATACATACATCTTGTCATATTTTTTTCTAAATAGTATTACTAATTATTCTTAATCTAATACATATTATATATACGAGTATCTCGTGACACGGTGTTTGTGGTCGCACTCCTCCGAAACGGCTCGACCGATTTTAATGATTTTTAGTATATTTAGTAGGTATGAGAATAGGTCGTAAAGTATTTTTTACTCTACTACCCCCACCCTCCATTTTTTTAGGAACTAGGGGCGAACCCGAGCGGAGTGAGGGTGAGTCGCTAGTAAACTTGTAATATTTGATACATATTGCATGATTTTAAATAGAAGGTAGTTGTATCTTTTAATCTTTAACCGATTTTAAAAGTAATTTTATTAATAGAAACTTATTACGCACAAGGAGTCACGGTTTGAAAGTATTCTTAAAATTTAATTAAAAAAATATTAAAAATTAACACAAAAACAAACAAATTACACTATTATTTTATTTTAAGCATAGATCAGTTTAAAACTTCGCTGGTTAGTACCATAATGTACCCCATTTTAGTAAAATATCGTTGTGCCACATTGCAGATTTATGCTAAAGCACGAGGTGTACTAGAGAATTATGATCGGCATTTTGGAGCTACGTTACCTTCACATGTCCGTGGGGTGGAATATTTTGAGAAGCGATTTGTTATTATGAAAAAATGTGCTTGGTTGCACGTTATAATTTTTGTTGAAAAAGTTTTTCTGTCTATCTTTCTTTAGTATCCCCATACAGATTTTCATCCCTATTTTCACCCTCTTAAGGAATGATTTCCGAGATAAAAACTATCTTATGTCCTTTCCAGGGACTCAAACTATCTTCTTATCAAATTTCATCTAAATCAGTTTAGTAGATTCGGAGCTTATTCGGTACAAACAAAAAAAAACATTTTTTCTTCTTTATAATATTACTATAAGATACGAGTACTAGCTCTGCCCGTGAATCTGCCTAATCTGCAAATTTCTAACAGTCGATTCGAGTTGAGTCGAGTATGATTTGATTGATAAGTAGAACCTAAATTTTACATATTTAGGCCTTAAAATTAATTTTTTTTTTAATTGGACTGGTGGTACCATAGTTTAATGCATTCAAACAAACACCAACAAAAAAAACTTCAGATTGATAAAACCTGTGTAAATGGCAAATGCTGCGCTCATTATCATAAGGCTAATAGCGAGAAAACTATCTTAGATATGGAACAGTATAAATAAGTAGTATTGCTTATGTAGTACTCGAGTTAATACAAAATATGCTACACTAAATTAAAACATAAAATTATTTGTATCATTATATTGCATAACATAACATCAAAATAATAATTAAAAAGACACGTCTGGAGCATGCTTTATGAGTTGTCAAAACATTTCGAGAGAGGCATAGAAATTACTTGAATTTAGACAGGAACAGACAAATATAAATTGTCGTGTGTAAGAGTGAGAGTGGAATAAAACATTCGAAATGACTAGAAAGGTTTTGAATTTTCGAATACTAGAATAATTTTAAAGTTAAGTGATGATTGCGAAGAAGTATAAAAAAGTGAAAAGTAAAGAAAATTTAAGTGAAGCTATAGTGGAAGTGTTCTAGTGGTGAAAATTAGTGTCCAGTGACTGATTTAGCCAGAATGGTCTAAATTCTGCGTGTGTTAGTAAATCTCCAAAAGTCATTCTTTTACTAGTATAATAATATGATCTGTGCTCTTGTTAATCAGGAGTAATAAAACATCGATAGTGCAAAAGACGTGCTTTAATTACCGATCCCCGAACTCATAGAACGTAACAATATTTTAGCTGGATATATGAAAATAATTATTAAAAGTTCATTTAAAAACATACACCAAATACATAATAGCTACATAAACGAAACTTTTTCAATTTTCAAAACATCGTTCTCGACATAATAACTCATTTGTTGAAAACAGCAAAGGTTTTTGAACGGAAATATCCCATATTCTGTAGCCTGTCCAACAATATTATAGGGATATCACTAAAGCCAGTTCTGAATTATTGGTCGGTATAACGTGAAAATGTTGTGAAGCTCTGAAAATTGTTTAACAAAATCCATGTGGTGAGTTCAAATCTTACAGATCCTCGGGCGAATGTTAGTAAAAGACGAAGCGGAATATGTTTCTTTAAAATGAATAACTTTGTTGTAGACCTGCTCTCGTCAGTGTTTTGAGCGTAGGATGTTTAAAAAGTATTTTTGTGAGCGAAATTTAGAATCGTCTTTTTATATTTACGAGTAAGTAAAAGATATAAGGTTCACGCTGGTCTAAAAGTAAAATGTTAACTATTTTTTTTCTTATAGGTTAGGTGAGGATTTAGATTTTTTAATAATTTTTTAATTTATTGTTACGTCTGTTGTATAATAACTGTTATTTTAAATATATATTTTTTTGGAAAATATATATAAATGATATCACGAAAAAATAGTTTTATTTCGCGTAAATCGTAAAGTATTACGACGTGATTTTTTTTTTTTTTTTTAATAGTATTTTGACCTTTATAACACTAATAAAACTCACTAATGCTGAGCTCTAATTCAAAACCATATTAATTACTGGTTTCCCTTCACTGAGAATCGCTAGTTTTTGTACATATGGCGTGGATCATCTTCTAGTTTTCCATTCTCTTAAAAACAAATACATTACACAGTTCAATTCAGTCAAAAAACTTACCTATCAGGTGGTTCCATAGATTTATTATCCTTTGTCAAAGGCCTAGAATCGAATAACAGCCACTTAATGATGTTTGCCTGAAGCGCAGATAGAAGAGATCTTGTACCATTTCTTGGTGCAGCCAACCCATATCCAAGGGGTTGGTCAGAGGGTCTCATAACTAGAGGAGTATGGATCCACTCCCCACGGGGAGGACATGAAGATGTTCCAAAAGCAGTTACACGTAATTCCTGTGAAAATTAAAAATCAACTCTATCTTTAATCTATATAAATAAAAATGAATTACCGAAATTTATGTACACGCGTAACTTCTGATCGACTTCACCAAATTGGATATTTTTTTTGTGTTTTGTGTTGAACAAGTTTAGTATAGAAAAAAATTAAAACAAAAAAATTTACAACAGTAAGACTTTTTTCAAATTTCGTGATCCGATTTAGATAAAATTTGGTAAGCATATTGTTTGAGACCCCGGGAAGGACATAGGGTACTTTCTATCCCAGAAATCATCCCTTAAGGGGATTAAAATGGGGGTGAAAGTTAATATAGTGAAGCAAGCTGGGGACGAATTCTTTCTTCCAAAAATCTATTAATTTGTATTAAATTATGGCTTTTTATGTTTTTAAATCAACTTTGGGATTAACTTTATTATACAGAATTAACTAAACTGGATTGAAATATCAAAATAATTTGATCATTTGATATGTGTTTATTTAAAAAAACAATATCTCATTATTACAGTATCTCAAAATAGAAACTCTTACAATGTATTGAGTACGGAACTAAATGATCTGAACCTTAACATCCTATTTTCGCTGTAGGAAATACTATTTCCCTAATGCCTTTTATCAAGTTATTTAATGCACTACTAAATTATGTATTTTACTTTATATAAAATATCATAAACTTACTTCAAATTTTAATCTATTATGCTAGCAATACACCCTCGCTTCGCTCGGGTTTGCTTCCCCATACAAACTTTCATTCCCATTTTCACCCTCTTAAGGGATGATTTCTGGGCTTATTCTATGTCCTTTTCAGGCTAAATAAAAAAAATATTTCCTCTTTATAATATTAGTATACATTACAAGCACTTTACTAGAATAATAAATTAGAGGATTACTAAAGGGTCGGAAAGTGGTGAATAGATTGACTTTTTTTTCTTATAAATTGTTTGTATTAGTTACTTGTCATATAATATACCTACATTTGTCAGAATAGATAGACAGTTTAATCTTTTTCAGAGGGATCATGAAATAAAAATCTTATTAACTTATTTCGGTCATAACGCATTTAATCTACGCAGGAGATGTTATAGTGAACAAGTGTGTGTGTGTTTGTGTTTCTCTTTTCGTGTCACTCTCACATTTCAGTAGGATATCAATTCTCAGGCAAAGAGGTAAAACACCACCTTCCTTACTCCAAGCTGCCATTGATAATTTCCACATCGCAAACGTTCTAACTCGAGGCTGTTACTAAAAAATCTCTACAGACTCAATAACTAATCTTAGTCCGACTCGGGACTCGAACCCAGGACCTCCGGATCTGTAGCCTTACATGCCAGCCACTAGACCACCGAGGCGGATTAATGAATTTGTTGATTTTATAATATATAATGATTACAACTATAAATTATCATCAATAAAAAATTATAATTCGTTTACTTACGATGGCCAATTCTTCTGATATAGGCTTACCGCCTATTACCGCTGGTCTCAAACCTGGTTGACGGTTCCTGGCATACAACACGCGTTCTGAAAATAATAAGCAATTTATATATACTCTCTATCTACGTTTTAACATAACTTACCCAAAAACCACTTATTTGTATGAAATATTAAAAATATGCACCATACATTTCTTCATGTGACGTTCCTAAAACATGTTTTCTAATCATCTTTACTCGTTTTCAATTTCAAATATCACACCATTTTTATTATGCATTAAAAAACGTCAAATATTTTGAGCGTTTTTTCAAAATCTTAGTAATTAGTCTAGATTATTTTCAAAATAAAATATGTGACTTGCTATTTAAAAATTTTGACCAAAACTTAAGTTTGAAAGTGCCAATTAAACCAATAGACGAATGGAGATGTGAATAGTACAACAGTATCTATCCCACTGATCCATTCTAAAGCTTATTGAAACTAGGTGATACAAAATTGATTTTAAGTGAAAACGAAGCGAATGTGAAATGTGAACTGAACTTCCGTAGTAATTGCATTCGTGTTGCGGTACAATATCGATATATGGTAGGTGTAGGTGTTATAGTTCAAGGGTGTTGCATTTATCATATTCTAGATTCCAAGCCTATTTTCTTTTATATATTCAGCAGCGATTCACTAGGGTGAATCGGAGCTAGGGCTCCGCTCGAGTTCGTCCCTACTAACGTTTTAACGTTTAATATGGATTTCTTAGAGATGAGATATTTTCCCGCAGTAAAAAGTATCCTATATGATGACCCGGATAACCAGCTAGCATCATACCAAATTTCATCAAAATCCCTCCAGGGGGTTTTCCGTGATGCAGTCACAGACAGACAGACAAAAATCTAAAAACTATAGATTCGGCCTCTGTCCGTATAATAATGTCTATTTCAATAAGATTTTCGTACATTTACTCTTTATCTGTAATTAAGGTCTCGTTATAAAGATATTTTATGTGGAAACAAAAACAATTATTTTTGGTACTTCAAGAACTTGAAGAACTCTTAGTATATAAATCAACTTATTAATATGACACACTAAAAATAATAAGGACTGCTTATCACTAAATAATATCCTACTGTTTCCAGCCACAGCGACCAATCTTAATGAAGCAAGCCATATGCGCAGGAGATTCATTTCACCATGAATCCGATGGGATGATAAATTGATACGACCGGTGATAAATATGGCGCAGGATCGATGGCTTTGGAGGGTATATGTTCTTTGAGAGTGAAAAACGAGGTTGTTAACAAAAATTTCTTGACAGAAAAAAATCAGTACATAAATAACACTTGGCCCGACCTGGAACTCTAACCCAGAACCTCCGGGTCTGTAGCCGTACATGTTAGTCACTACATAAGTAAAGGAGTACTTAATATATGTAATTTTATATTTATTATAACAGTCCAAATTTTGCAATCGACATAACCTGCGCTGTTTTAATCACACTTAAGCGCTTTTAAGTTTTGAGCGAACTAAATGAATTGTGCAAAATGAAATTACCTGCTAAATGCCTACTTTCTCCAAGCATAGCTCGATTCAAATGTAGGATTTCAAAAAATCAATAACGAATACAACTCAAAATGACACATCACATAAAAATACAGAAGTACTATAAATTTTTATTTATATTTATCAATTGTAAGGCACGTCACACCAGAGTCGGCTGTTGATATCGAATAGAATGTTCACGAAATATTTGATGCACGTTATCTATGTTACATGGCTTTTATCATAAAACCTATTTTCTGTGCAAGAAAACACTTAGCTTTTCAATGATATACAAAAAATGCAATGAGTAAAAACTTTTTCTATTACTCTCTTTGTCTCTTTCTCTCAGTCTCAGTCCCTCTCTTTCTCACCTCTCTCTTTATCTTCTTCTCCAAGTATAATGAAAATAAAGCAATCCAAATCAAAAAATGTAGGAAAAATAAAATGATATTTTAATGAATGTCTATAATGGAATCTAATGTCTTCATTAAGTGGACATTAACAAGCTACATACATAATTTGAGTAGGTACAAACTGCCTCAGTGGTGTAGTGGCTAGCATGTACGGATGCACACCCGAAGGTCCTGGGTTCGAGTCCCGGGTCGGGCCAAGTTAAGTTATTGCGTCTTTCTGTATACTAAGCCTCAGTAACAGCCCGGAGTTGGGAAGTAGGCGGTGTTTCACCCCCGTGCCTCGGAGAGCACGTAAAGCCGTCGGTCCTGCGCCTAAGCTCTCACTGGTCGTGTCGAGTTGTCATCCCACCAGAGTATGAGAGTGACAGAAATAGAGTGCACGTTGTGTCTGCGCGTACACTTGTGCACTATAATATCTCCTGCGCAGTTGGCTAGTCTCAATGAGATTGGCCGCCGTGGCCGAAATCGGTCAGGAGAACATTATCAGGTACAAACATGTTATATTTTAGTGACAAGTTCTCCCATATCTTTATTATTATGATTATCCAATATTTCCATACAATGAAATTTTTTATTGTAATCTATACTCATCTGGCTGAAAACATTAACAAGAAAAGTGCTGTGAATTAAATTTTTGTGTTGTTTTAAATTATCAAACAACATGCTTATTTCTTATTGTTTTATTCATTACTAGCTGTTGCCTGCGGCTTCTCTCCCGTCAAGTTTCATTTTTAGACTATTTACCTCTTTTCACCCCCCAAGGGGTTGTTTTTGAACAATCACGTGATAAAGCACGGATGTCAAACCCTTATTTATTTATTTAAGGCTGTGTACTGTCTCCTACTCTGTTCCTTCTGCATATTAATGACATGTTGCAAATCAGCAACATCCATTGCTATGCAGACGATAGCACTGTGGATGCGCTGTACACTGGCCGCGCTAATATTTCTCGGGAATACGTTGACGAGAGCCGGAATAAACTTGTGTCTGAAGTCGAATCTCTGTTAACCAATGTCTCGGATTGGGGTCGACTAAACTTAGTCCAATTCAACCCCAAAAAGACACAAGTTTGCGCGTTAACCGCTAAAAAGTCGCCATTTATCGTAGCTCCTCAATTTGAGGACACTCCTCTATCTCCCACAGCCAGTATCGGAATACTTGGCGTCGACATCTAGAGCAACGTCCAGTTCCGTGGTCAATTGGAAGGTAAGGCCAAACTGGCCTCAAAGAAGCTTGGTGTGCTCAGCAAGGCGAGACAGTACTTCACGTCGCGTCAGCGTCTTATTCTTTATAAGGCGCAAATTCGGCCCCACATGGAGTACTGTTCTCATCTTTGGGCGGGAGCTCCCCAGTACCAGCTACTTCCATTCAACGTAGGGCGATTCGAGTTATCGACGATCAAGCTCTCTCCGATCGGCTTGATCCTTTAGCTCTGCGTAGAGATGTTGGATCACTCTGCATCTTCTACCGCATCTATCACGGAGAGTGTTCCGAGGAATAGTTCGGACTGATCCCGGCTGCTGAATTTCATCATCGGACATCGCACCAAAATAGTAAATTCCATCCACACCACCTCGATGTCCAGCGTTCCACAACAGTGCGATTTTTAAGGCATTTTTTGCCCCGCACTACCACTCTGTGGAACCAGCTATCGCCGGCGGTCTTTCCGAACCGCCACGACCTGGGAACCTTCAAGAAGAGAGCGTATTCCTTTCTTAAAGGCCGGCAACGCATCTGCAAGCCCTGCGGTGTTGCAGATGTCCATGGGCGGCGGTGATCACTTTCCATCAGGTGAGCCTCCTGCCCGTTTGCCCCCTTAGTTCCATAAAAAAAAATATTGCCAGAAGTAATCCTGTGAATTTTCGAATTCATACACCTCTCTTATATGATTTCTCCATACGAATTTTAAGCCCCCGTTTCACCCCTTTAGGAGTTGAATTTTCATGCATCCGTTCTTAGCGGATACTACGTTATAATAACTATCCGTGTACATATGCGTTGATAGATCAGTCAGTCAGTCACGATTTCCTTTATATTTACAGCTGGTGATGTATCTTAAAATATATAATTAAGATGACTACACGTTTGGCTCAGTTTGTAGTGATTCTACTTGCTGTGCCAGCGGTCGCGGGTTCGAGTCACGCTGGGCATTCATTTGTGTGATCAGCACGAATGTTTGTACTCCAGTCATGGGTGTTTATATTTATAATATGTATGTATTTAAAGTTATGTATGTGTAGTGTATCAACTGTCTCGTATCCATAACACAAGCCTCGTAGCTTACCATGGATAGATGGTACTGTGTGTTAATGTCCCAACATATTTATTTATTAAGTTGATTTTGGTATAAAAGAACAATTGCAAAACTAAAAGCCAAAATTCCAACTAGTTTTAATCAATGATTAGAATCATACTCATATAAAAAAGTCGGTTAACAAACAGACGAAGTTAATACCAAGAATACTATATAAACTGAATACCGATCACGAAGCAATTTCACAAGGAGATTGTGCATCGTCTAACATATTGAAGTCTTGCCACCTACCGCCCTTGTAGAAAATTAATGTTTTATTTTTAGAAACCCATATACTGCTGTATAGTGCGGTACTGTATTTAATTTTATCAGGGTTCTGCAGTCTTAATGCTACGAATATATTGAAATTCTTATAAATTTGTCATGTCTGTCTGTCCGTCACGACCATTTTACTCGAAGATCTTTATATTATATAGTTAAAAAGTAGGGTTTCTCATTTGATAGATAATTCTGTTGTCAAATAACGAAAAATAAAAAGATAGGGGTTTCATGTAACTGAGGGGTGGAATATGATAATGAAAATTAAAAAAAAAATGTTTTTATAAGCTATAGCTATTTTTTTTTCCAGTCGCAAATTTTATCCATGTACATATACATAAAACATTAATGACATTTTATCATACAACTTCCATACTAATATCTATATATATAATAAAATTGTAACTAAGCCGAATCTGTACATGAAATATTTTTTGGAAAATCTTATTGAAATAGACATTATTATCGATACAGAGGCCGAATCTATAGTTTTTAGAATTTTTGTCTGTCTGTCTGTTACCGTATCACACAAAAACCACTGGAAGGATTTTGATGAAATCTGGTATGGTGATAGCTGGTTATCCGGGTCAACATATAGGATACTTTTTACCGCAGGAAAATATGTCATTTCTGAGAAAAAATACGAAAACTGCATTGTAAGAGTATACTAATATGTAAAACCTAAGTAATTTGGTTTTTGGTAATCTGAACGCAGGCGGAACCGCGGGTGATGCTAGTTATGAATATGAAAGCAACTCTGTTACTTTTTCACACTAAAACCGCTGAACAGATTTCAATAAAATCTGGCATGGAAATAGATTGCATCTTGGGATCGGACATAGGCTACCTCTGAGCCTTGCCCCGCCTGTCACGTGAGCGAAACCGCGTGCAAAAACTAGTATTCTATAAATTCTATATACTATAGATATTTTGTCTTTTTGCTTTAGATAATTAGGTAAAGCGATTTTGATTAAACTTTTTTTAATTAATAACTTATCATGCTAATAAAACTTAGGAAACTATTGTCACCTATTAGATAACACTGCAGTTTCATCACTATAATATAACTGAATCTGTGAACTTTGGCATAGAAAGTAGAACCATTCCGATATTTGCCATACCATCCAACAGCGGCAGTTGTTTGAAACGATTTATTTACACGAATGTTTTATTTCATTCGTAGATCTAAAGTCATAGTTATAAATAAATAGTCAACGTTTTTACAGCTGACATTTTGTTTTTAGCTATTTCTAAAATACATTTTTTAATATATTTTTTTATTTCAACATTTGCTCACTTGGAATGGGCATATCGTTTGTCAGATTTATTTGTGTGGCTATTGAAATATATGATCTAGTTTTTATTTACAGGCGTGAAGCTTACCACATAAAGATTGTACAGCATTTATGACTGAATATAAACTGTCATTCATAATTCATAAACAAAAATATTTTTGTTGAATATGTACGGTGTACCTAACCTAACTAACGGCAATGCTAATTTGATATATCACTGAGATAAAAAAATTAGTATAACTTTCTGCATCTGTCTATATTAAAAACTCAGATATCCTCACTCTATGGCTGAGTGAAACAAGGGCAAACAAACATGTGTTTGCAAGGATTAAAGCAGTTGATAAGATTTTGCTTGTATTCAGTCTTTTTAACGTCCCACTGCTGGGCACAGGTTTCTCCTTGGAGGAATTGGAATATAAGAGAAACAGGCCATAGTCCACCATACTGACCGAGTGCGGGTTGGCGGACTTCACATGTCTTTCGAAAACTTGCTAGGTTATCTTAGACATGCAGGTTTCCTCACGATGTTTTCCTTCACCGTAAGACAATTGGTAATCATGTTGGAAAATGATTCGCATATGAAAATATCAGAGGTGCGAGACTCGGGATTTGAACCCGCTTTACTCAGTTTCCCAAGCAAGCTCTTCACCATTGTGCTACCACTGCTTTAACACACAACACTTTTATTACACATTTTGCTTAAAATTATAATATTGGCAAAATAATCTAACGTGACCGTCTCGTCTTTTGTTATCAATCATCATACATCATCATATGTTAGAGAAAGGGAGAATTGGTACTTAATTATGAATGCTTTAAAACTAAAACATGCAAGATTTGGATTTTAGTAAATTAAACATTATACTTTAAATATTCATAAAATACTTGAAGTGATGTTTCAACATGTTAATTACAGCTTTTAAATATATAAAACTAGCGGCTCACCCTTGTTTCGCTCGGGTTCGTTGCTAGGTACGTTTTAAATAGATACCTATAAATAGCCAGCGTTAGCCATAATAATTTTAATTTTTTTCGTTAATTTTTCATTTTTCTCTTTATTAAAACCGTCCGTGGACCTTAAGGAACATACGAAAAAAAAATTGCCGAATTGGTCCAGCCATTTTCAAGTAATGCGCTTACCAACATTCATTTTCATTTTTATATAGATAGATTATCAAAAATTTTGTAAGATAAATTGCAACATTTCATACCAAACAAAAGCATATTATATAACAGATAAGAAACAACTTCAATGAATACACAAACAAAATAATTTAAAATTAACATCAAATATCAAAACCAAACGCTACTAGAATGTTAGATAGCGCCTCGCTTCGCTTATCACTGCAATTCAAATGTACTGAAATTAGCTGTAAACAGTTGAAAGGATTGATATAGCTTTTAGAGCCGAGTATTTACACTGTATTACGTATTTTAGGTGGAAATTTTGATTTGTGGAAACGTTGGCTCAGTATGTAGTGACCCTACTTGTTGTGCCAACGGTTGCGGGTTCGAGTCCCGTTGGGGGCATTCATTTGTGTGATGAGCACGAATGCTTGTATTCCAGTCATGGGTGCTTATATTTATAATATGTATGTATTTAAAGTTATATAAGTGTAGTGTATCAATTATCTGGTATCCATAACACAAGCCTCGTAGCTTTCCATGGAACCAGATGGTGCTGTGTGTTATTGTCCCTACTTATGTAATTATTTATTTAACTATACTAATATTATAAAGAGGTAAAGTTTGTGACGTTGTAGGGGGTAATTAATCTCTAGATCTACTAAACCGATTTAGATGAAATTTGGTAAGAAAATATTTTGAGACCCTGGGAAGGACATATAATACTTTTTATCCCGGAAATTATCCCTTAAGGGGGTGAAAATGGGGATGAAAGTTTGTATAGGGAAGCAAGGTAGAGACGAACCCGAGCGAAGCGAGGGTGAGTCGCTAGTAGCTTATACATTTAAACGCCTTTCGCCACTAAGTATAATCTAAGTATTAGACAATCGTGTAGCGTTCTTAGGTATGAAACTATTAAAAGTTCAAAACTTCTCGCACTGATTAATCGTTAATAGTCTACCATTTGCTATCCTCTAATAAACTGGTAGACGAGTGGTGTTCGGTTCGTATTACATAAGCTTAGGATGTCACGAGTTTGTTACCCGGTTGTTACAAAAGGTACCTTATTTAATTTGTCTGAAGCTCAGGAAAAACATACTAAAAAACTAACTAAAATTAGAATTATTTGCATATATGTAAGTTATTGAGAAAGTAATACTTGTGTATTATATTTTTGCTTATCCGATAAGTTTAAATTCACACGATCTATAAACAGCTGGACCAGTTTTGATAGAACATTTTACTGTAAAACTAATAGCAAAATTAAAAAAGCTTAGAATTATTAGAAAAAAGAATTTTAAATAAAACTGTGTTTTCGGATTTTTCCGCGGATTTATTTTGATTTTTGGTTCCACTGGGAAAATATAGTTTTATTTAAAATGTCAAACATTCGAGTAAATGTAAGAAAGTTTAAGAACATTTTATGTACATAATCACACACAAACGTACCTTTTGGTTTCCAGTCATAGCCGTCTTCGTCCATCGCAATATATTTTAATATTTGAAGATAATAATATTACTCTGAATTTAATAATTAAATAGTATAGAAATACATTATATGATACAGATGATTTTAAAATTAAATATTATGGGATTTATTCAATGATATAATTTATAGAATTCTTTGGTGAGAACCACCTTCTGAGACTCCAATTACAAACTAAACCGATGACTTAACTTTAGCGATTTTTAGAAGAACTTTCCAAGTGTTAAGTGAAAGCGATTATGAAACAAATTTTTGGAAGATAAATTAGCACGCATCTATACATATAATAAAATTATAACTGAGTAGAATCTGTACAATAAATATTTTCTTGGAAAATCTTATAGTAATAGTCATTATTATCGATACAGAGACTAGCGACTTGCTCTCGCTTGATTCGTGTGCATTTTATTTTTTTTGAGCAAAACCCTAATTATTTTTCTATAATAAAATTAGCACATGTTACTTCTTATAGCACCAGCTATCTGCCAGTTAAAAACCGTTAAAATCAGCTAAGCGGTTTCGGAGATTAACCGGAACAAACAGACAAACAAAAATTTTATAAATTGTGTTTTTCTTATAAGTACCGTATATAGTTTATTATCTGTATAGACTAGTTTTCGCCCAATGGTTAAAATTCGATCAAAATCATTATTGAAAATTCGAGGAAAGCTTATGAATATACATAATTTATTGTTCAATTTTTTAATAAACCGCTCGACAGATTTCGATAAAATTTAAATGGGACCACCTGGGAAGTGTTTCCTTGAACTAAATTAATCGGTGAACATACATAAAAAAAGATTCCGACGTATTGAGAATCTCCTCCTTTTTGGAAGTCGGTTAAAACTTTTTTTATTGATAACACCAAAACTCGTTAATAGCTACTAAATAAAGAAAAAGGAAATCGGTTGACAAAGGAAGGAAAAATGGTGCTGAACTGAATGGTGTTGGCCTATTTATATATAGAAAGGAGTATGTTATCAAATATATTTAGATTAAATGCCAGCTGACTTTAATACAAAACATCCATTTAAATGGTTACGTCACCAGTTGATGTATAATATTTCAATTATAATTATATTTAAGTCTTGTATTCATAAGTAAATTAATTTTCCATACGTACACACACACACACACACACACACACACACACACACACACACACACACACACACACACACATATAAATGTATATATATATAAATATATATATATAACACCTTCCTAATATTATAAATGTGAAAGTTTACATGTTTGGATGTTTGTTACTCAATCACGACAGAACGGCTGAACGGATCTGTATGAAATTTGGCACAGAGATAGAGTTTTGTGATGAAGAATTTGATGCTACTTCTTATCCCGGAAATATGTACGGTTCCCGTGGGATAGATTTGTTTTTGTTTTTCTAAAGGCAAATCCGAACGAACCGAGGGTGAGCCGCTACTAATAAAATATATTAGAAAAGCAATAGCAATTAGAAATTTCTTAATAAATAACATAATGGTGTCACAATAAAAGACTTTCTGTACATTTTTCTTTTACATTACATTAGTTCGGTGAACGAATAAATATTGCTAGCGCCTTTACCTAGAATTTTCCATATGATATTTTACATTTTTACGGTATCTGGAAGATTGCCAAGCCGAGCCTAACTCCAGGCTTAGAATGAAGAACTGACGACAGAGGTCCAAACACAAACCTATTCATTACCTGTGTTGTACGAGATTTGGCTTTAACTGCTAGATATCGGCTTACTATTATAAGTGCGAAAGTATATATGTATGTTTGTATGTTTGTAACTCCTCTACTCTCTGGACTTAGATGAAATTAGGTTCACACATAGACTAAGTACATAGATATATAATTAAATATATATGTTGGGACATTATCACACAGCACCATCTAGTTCCATGGTAAGCCACGGTATACTATATGACTTTAAATACATACATATTATAAATATAAACACCAATGACTGGAGTGCAAACCTTCGTCATGAGACAAATGAATGCCCCCAGCGGGACTCGAACCCGCGACCGCTGGCACAGAAGTTAGGGTTACTACAAACTGAGCCAAACGTGTCGTCGTTACGAATACCAGACAGTTGCTACACTACACAAATATAACTTTAAATATATACATATTATAAATATAAACACCCATGACTGGAGTAGAAACATTCGTGCTCATCACACAAAGGAATGCCCCAGCGGAACTCGAACCCGCGACCGCTGGCACAGCAATTAGGGCCACAACAAACTCCGCCAAACGTGTGGTCAAACTAAATTATATGTACGTCGACTATACTATATGATATGACCTGAAGTAATAAATATATAGGCTATTTTTAGACAGGAAGGAATCTGAGTGAAGCAGAGTTAAGCTCTACCAGCTTACCTTGTTTTTGTACTTGACATACCTTGCGAAGTACACAAAGTAAATCTAACACCTCATTCTTCCTTTCATTCTATCTAATTTCGGACTATGTTATAAATTGAACTGCTAAGAATGCATTTCAACAAAAATTATACTCATTACTAGAACCTTTTTAACTAATTTCAAAATTGGTGTACCGTTTTGATGTTTTTTTTTTCTTTTATATGAGTACACAATCTATAATACTTATTCACTATCGTTCCAGCTGTCAATAAAAAATAAAACACCGTACAATTGTTGTTTACGGATCGTTCAAAGCGCGTTATTGCTTTGCTGTTTACGGCGTGCGAATTCAATTGCGCTGTAAAAATGATAGGTGTCTTAAAACAATGGATTTATGTGAAAGAAATATATTTTATTAATATTTTATACTGTTATAAATATTATTACATAGCTTGGTTAGGAATATTTTGACTTTGTTAAGACTTTTTAGGAAAAATTGTATGTAAACTAGCGTTTTCCCGCGGCTCCGAAAGTTAAATTTTTTTTTTTAAATTATAGCTTAAGTGTTACTATGATGTATAAGCTATATTACTGTAAAGTTTCATCAAAATCCGTTTAGTAGTTTTTGCGTGGAAGAGTATCAAACATCAATCCATCCGTTCATTCACCCATCAGTCCATCAAACATTATAAACTTTCGTGCTTATAATATTAGCAGGATGACTATTTTATCGGCTTACATTTAGTAAAATGATTTAGGTTACCAATCACCTAAGATTTGTCTTAGTCTTTCAATAATATATTTTTGACCAGTAGCTCCGCTCACATACTAAGCCAGATAAGTTATGAATCCCTTATTCATAACTTATAGTTATGTAATTTCAATCAAAACATTGAAACACTTCGATCAAAAATACTACAAAACCTATCTATGTTTAACTAGCAACTTACCCTCGCATCGCATCGGGTTCGTCCCTGGACAAAAACAAATCTATCCCACGGGACTCGTAGATTTTTCCGGGATGATATATAAGGCTATAGCCTTCCTTAGTTAACGGGTTATTTAAGGCAAAATATTTTTTCAAATCGGATTAGTAGTTCCTGAGATTAGCGCTTTCAACCAAACAAACAAACTCTTCAGCTTTATAATATTAGTATAGATAATAGAACCTAGATGCATGAAATCGGTATTACAGAAAATTATTGAAGGATCACTTCTATTTTCGTTACGTATGTTATTTGAAACATACATAAAATTGGACAAGTGCGAGTCTAAGTCGCTCATCGATCGTTTCGTAGCATCAAGAAATTGTCACGTATAATTTTTTTATCAACTCGTTTTTTTTCATCCCTTATTTACCTACATATTTGAAAGCCGGCATAAAGTAAAATAAATAGGCAGTAAATGAGCATGTAACATATATTGCATGAATAGATATATATAATAGAAAAATTGTAAAGAACACGAGTAGAAGTTCGATACATAAACCCATTATTAATCACCTAGAAAACCTTTCGGATTTTTCATTGTAAGATGGTGCATCGATAGACATTAGTATCAAACTAGGTATATTGTGTATGTATATAATATATTCAGTCCTTTTTGGCGTCCCACTGCTGGGCACGGGCCTTTCTTCAATACGAGGGGGATCAGACCATAGTCCACCACGCTGGACTATGGCCTGGTATGGGTTGGCGGACTAGAAAACTATATTATAATTTTTTTTCTAAGAAATATTTTGAACCAAATTTTTACCTTGTACCACAAACCAGGGATATTGCGCTCTCCATCAAACTAATCGACGTGATAAGCAACATGTAACGTGTTAGTGTTAGTTTTAATTCACCCTTCGAAATTGCATGTGCATTTTCATAATAATTATATAATAAAGCGAGAATTTGCCAGTGTATTAGTTTGGGATAATTTTGGTATACGGAAAATACAATTATGTAGTTTGTTATTGCTTGTGGTTATTTTGTTCAGTACTTAAAGTATCTGTTTTGGTGAGGTTTCTATAAATGTTATTATGAATTGAGTAATATTTTTCCGAAGCCTCCGCTGTCCCTCCGTTCATCTCTCTGTCAGAGAGCTATACCCCATGAACCGTAATAGGGAGAAAGTTGAAATTTTCACAGAGTGTATTTCTATTGCCGCTATTACAACAAATAATAAAAAACCAGGATGGCGAATTTCAAAAAGGCTGACATGCAAATTAAAAAGAAAACGATTATGGTACAGAACCCTTCGTGTTGGAGTCCCACTCACATTTGACCGATTTTTATACTTTTTCACCTTGGCTCATACTGTATTTAGGTAGGTATGTGCTAAATCACGTCGATTATACTTCTTCACATGACATGAAGAAATAATAATGATTTACATTTTATAACAACATAAATCATACACTACCATAAAAACCGACTTCAGAAAAAAAAATCAACTTCCAAGCACTAAAAAGTAAAAAAAATACTGAACGGAATACATACATACACCTATAAAATTTTATTCATTTGTTTGGAAACCGTAATAGTTTATCATATATTAATATTTTGCAGTTCCAATATTATTACATACATACGTGTCAAATTCATAACCTCCTTTTTTTGAAGTCGGTTAAAACAGTATAAAAAATATTTTTAAACAGCATACTAACCTTCAGACATTCTTCCTAGATCAGGAGATAGCAACAATATTCTCTTATCAATTTCCCCTTCTATTTGAGGACTATCCTTCTTCACCGACTTCATTGCTTCATAGTTCATGCTATTTTTACATATCGGAGTTTTGTTGTACACAAGAAATTTAGTCAACTGATCCATTTTTGATTTTATGAGATTTATTTACAATGACTCTATAGAATGAGAAGGACTAATATGCAATAATGATTGACGATGAAATTTTGTCTGTACATCTAAATGAAAACGTGTTAGACATAGATAGTTTGGTGATCAATAGCAATATGTTACTGGTACATGAAAATACTTTGTATCGCTCGATTTGGTAAATTTAAACAAAAGCTATAAAGATAAAACGGGGTGCAGGTGTGAGCAGCGCAAACGGCGGAATGATTGTGTGAAAGCCAACAATGTGACACAGAATGCTTATGCAAATCACAATTTACGTTATTCGTATGGTCGCTTGCTTTAATATTCACATGGAAATGGTACATTGGTGGTGAAAATTGATTTTGTTTTTTGTTTAGACATAATTTGTAGATAAAAATGTTAGGAGTATGTACATTTTCGTTTAAGTTAACAGAAAATTTTACACAGTTGACTTAAAAATATTGTTGTTTACATTTGTGTTTTAAAATTAGCTAAAATAAATTAATCTATCTTAATCATAAATGCTAATTAATATCAATTTAAGATTTAAAGGTAATATTCAATAGTTTAATTTCTTACATAACCTAAATATGCACAAACCGGATTCGGATGAAACTTGGTAGATACATATTTTAAGTAGCAAATAGGTATACTTTTTCCCAATAATCATGGGAAAGAAAAAAATAGTACACTTTTCTCGTGGTTATAGTTGTCTGCAATAACTAGTACTATGTAAATAATAATAAAAACCACATAAACGTACATACAGAAGTAGCAACTATGTTTTATACTGTTATTATTCATATTCATATGTACATAATAGCTGCTAGCGGCTCACCCTCGCTTCGCTTGGGTTCGACTCTACGTAAACAGAACAAACCTAACCCACGGGAACCGCACATTTTTCCGGGATAAAAAGTAACTTATATATTATCCCAGACTTTAATCTATCTCTGTGCCAAATTTCATCCAGATCTGTTCAGCAGTTCTGGCGTGAAAGAGTAACAAACATCCATACAGACTCACAAACCTTTACATTTATAATATTAAATATATATAATACGGATGGATCTCCTTCTTTGTTTATGGTCTACCTATTTGTATATTAAATATTTGCTTAGCAATATGAATCGATATTCTATATTAATGTTCTGTATTGTAATAATGTTGAGGAAACAATAAATGACTTGTCTCGTTCCTCAAAGTAAATCCGCGTCATAAGCGAAATGCGCAATCCCAAGCAATCTTAGCGAAATATACTGTTGATGTAAGTTATTTATTTGGTCATGGGATAATACAAGGATATACCATAATCGCATCTATTTAGACCCTTTGCGGGCTCCCTACAAGGAAAAATACACTGAGCGACGTCCAATTTCAGACACTATTTCTTATCTCCTGCCCTTTCCCGGCGATCTTTTTTACCGTATAAATTAGTGCTATTTGTCAGTCTTGCTTTTATTTTTCATTTGGTGAGAGCTGTTTTAAAAATTACTTTTTAACTAACAAAATAAACTTCAAAATCACTTTAAAACTATTTTTATTTTATTTTCGCCTTAACATTGAATTATCTTTGAAACCTCCTTAATTATTTAGCCTATTTATTAAAGAAAAGAATATATTATGTACGTTCATAATTGGAACATATCACACAATACACATATCATATGAAAACCATACACCCTTTCAACTATAACAGCGCTTTTACCTACTAAAAATATAGATTTAAACACACGCACGTACGTACACATATTTATTCGTATTGTTAATAAAAAAATTTGATGCAATATTCATTAAATTTTAATTTTTCATTAAATTGTGTTATATAGAATAATTTATAAACTATCCATGGCTAATTTGTAATATGTTCCCATGTGTATTGTGCATTCTATCTTTGTAGTTTGTCAGCAAACGTACCTAGTAGCGGCTTATCGCGCGAGCTTTGACAGTGACGTCTGTGTACTGCGCTTGATATGATTTGATATTAAATGCTAAATAATAAAATAATTTAAAATTTCTTTATTTTTTTTGAAAAATCTAACTAAGCCAAATTATTTAAACATTATAAACACCTATGACATTTATTTTATTTTATTTTATTTTAATTAGGATCTCCAACAAAAGATACACACAATATACAACATCATATAAAAACAAAAAGCAAATAAGACTCGCAATATGTGTGCTCCTTCACTTATAACCACAGCTTGCTCATTAATTTATTTTACGTTATAACTAAGTTTAAACTAAGAAAAAAATAACGTCTAGAAACAAATCTGAAACTATATACAGAGATAAAAAAACAAGAAAAAAAAAACAAATCATATTACAACACATTAAAACATTTCTACTAAAGTTACGATAAGAATTTAGTAATACTACTTTTGAATTGAAACATATTAGTGGAAAAGATATCTAATTCAACATGTTGTTTAGAAAGCGTATTGTACTGTCGACAGATCCTTGGAATAGCGGAGTGATATCTCAAATTCGTTTTGCACAATGGAGTATAAAACAAACTATATGTATTTTTCCGAGGCAAGCGAGAGGGTACGTTAAATTTTAGAAGCTGTAGTAATTCACTACAATCAATTTTCGAATGGGTTATTTTATAGAGTGTTATAATATCTGTTATTTTTCTACGACAAACGAGCGAAGTCATCTTGTAATATTTAAGTCTAGTGTGGTAGTTAGGGAGATTTTTAGCCGTAGTATCACTGTAAGAAAGATGATAGAGGAACCGTTTTTGTACACTTTCTAATCTTTTTGTATAAAAGTCATAATGTGGGTTCCAGATTATGCTATTATATTCCAAGATAGGACGGACGAGTGTATTAAATAATTTGATTTTAGTGGACGGCATCTTAAACTCTTTACTATTTCTTAGTACGAATCCCAATATCTTAAAACCCTTGGATACAATATTTAAGATATGGGTATTGTATCGCAAACTAGCATCTAAAGTAATTCCAAGGTCCTTAATTGTATCTACCTGGGAAATCTGATGTGAGTTGATATAGTATTTGTTTGGGTTAGCGATTTTATTGCGAGTGAATTGAATGTAATGGCATTTAGACGTGTTGAGTGACATCTTATTTTCGACGCACCAGCTGGTCAATCTGTTAACATCATCTTGTAGTTTAGTCACATCATCGTTATTTTTAATAGGTTTTATTATTTTTAGGTCGTCTGCGAATAAGTAGAATTTTGAGTGGTGAAAGCACTTTGTTATGTCATTAATAAAAACATTGAAGAGTAATGGACCAAGGTGAGAACCTTGCGGTACGCCGGATGGCGCCGAGCAGGTATACGAGCTGTGACCACTAATAACTACTTGAAGGTATGATTGAAACCAAGACAACAGAGTACCACTAATACCGAATTGTGAGAGCTTTTTCAATAAAATTATGTGATCTACTTTGTCAAATGCTTTACTAAAATCTGTATAGATTGCGTCGACTGAAACTCTATTGTCAATGTGTTCAGACAGCGTCGATGTAAAGCTTAGCAGATTACTAGTTGTTGATCTTGATTGTAGGAAGCCATGCTGATGACAAGAAATTTGTTGCTTTAGATTCCGAGATAATCGCTCGTTTATCATTTTTTCGAGAACTTTAACCAGTGTTGGAAGTAGAGAAATTGGTCTATAATTAGAGACAAGGTTTTTACTGCCGTTTTTATAAATCGGAACTATCAAAGCTTCTTTCCACAAGTCCGGAAAGATCCCGTCCTTTAGAGAGCGATTGAAAATCGCATTTACGGGTGAAGCTAGGGCTTTTGCACATCTTTTTATAAAAATCGGAGGAATTCCATCACTACCAGCGCCCTTTCTTTCATCTAGAGATCTTAATGCATTATATACTTCTGCAGTATTAAGAGATAAGTTGCAAATGCAACCAACATTAGGTATAACGTCTTTTATTTTTGACGAGTATTTTGTAACCTGATTAGCGTCATATATTTAAATTAAATGTATGTATGTATGTGTATGTACATACATACACATATATGTATGTGTATGTGTATGTACATACATACACATGAGACGTTAAAAAGTGGCTGATTACATAATCAGCCACTTTTTAACGTCTCAATGCTGGGTACGAGCCTTCCTTTACTACAAGCATCAGGCCATAGGCCATCACACTGGCCAAGTGTGGGTTGGCAGACTTCACATATCTTTCGAAAACTTGCTAGTTTCCCTCAGACATGCAGGTTTTGTCACGATGTTTCCCTTCACCGTAAGTGGTAATCGTGTTTGAAATGATTCATACATTTAAAGATCATAGGTACGAAACCCGGAATTTGAACCTCCATTCGATTTCCTAAGTTACAATTGCCTTTTCAATGGAACATGATTACATAATAAAATATCATAAATATCATAATATTATTAATATTTGAATACAAAAAATCTTTCAAGTCTATGACCAGTACAATTTGTCTCAAGTGGAAATCGAACTTGTAAATAAACAAATCTTATTATATTAAATAAAATTTCTTGAAAACCGCAGGTCCTTTATAAAATTAAAAATAAATACTTTTAATAGAAACCTAAGGTATGAATACACTACGTTGAGTAAGATAAGTATTTGACTCAAATTCCCTGAGGTCAACACACTCTATTAGGCACACCACTAAATTGGTTCCGAGACACATAAATAGGTTGGTAACTTGAGATGGGGTTGTAAAGGAATCTGTACTATATGGATGGTGCTAAAGAATAAATAATAAAATGTATTTAAAGTATTTATAATATTTGAGATCTATACATATTATGATAAAATTCTAACCGAGTCGAATCTGTACGTTAAATATTTTTTAGAAGTTCTTATCGAAATAGTTATTATTATCGATACGGAGGTCGAATCTGATGATCATAGCTGGTTATGTGGGTTAAAATATAGATACTTTTTACTGTAGAAAATATCTCATATCTGAAAAATCTATACTAAGCGTTAAAACGTTAATAGGACATATCCAAGCAGAGCGAGTGTGAGTCGCTAGTTCTAAATAAAACTATCTTTTTGGATTTTTTCGCGGACTTATTAATTTTGCTCTGTATACACTATACTTGAAATAAATCGCTAGTTCGCTTTGTGGAAGTCTTACTTCACTCTGCGGAACTTTTAGTAACATATTGAAAGGATAAAGTTTTATAATTTTTGCTACTGGTACTATACACGAACATGTATAGCATACACTTCATATATCGAATATATTATATATGAATAATTTAAACGTGAAAACAAATGATTTCTTATTCTCTGTTCAACTAAAATGAACGAAAGAATTAATATTTAAGTGGATTTAATCAATAATAATATTAATGAAGTGATTTAAATCCAAGATTGATTTAAATAAAAATCAATTTTTGGTTGAACAAAATCACTAAATCCATAGGTACTAATATTATAAATGTGAAAATTTGTGAGGATGGATGGATGGATTGATGTTTGTTACTCTTTCACGCCAGAACGATTAAACGGATCTAGATGAAATTAGCCACAGAGATAGTTTACAGTAGGACAGAAGTTATTTTTTATCCTGGAAAACGTAAGGTTCCCGTGGGATAGATTTGTTTTTATCTAGGGTCGAAGCCGAAGCAAAGCTAGGGTGAATCACTAATTAATTAATAATAGTCTAATTTTAATCATACAAATATCAAATAAATCAATCGCATTACACAGATTTCAAATCTAGAATGATTTGTAATTGGTTTATACCGCAAAGTGGCTAGTTCCCGTTTACACTTTACAGTCCGGTTACTATAGGAAGGGCTGACACTTTAGTAGATTATCACGCGAACACATCTACATGGCATTTGTATATGTAGATTACAATATATTACGAGGAAACTAATAGAAAAATGTTATTCTTAAAATGAAAATTCAATTTCCATTTGATTTTTTTGTGTAGTATCTATTAACGAGCTTTTGTGTATCAATAAAAAAATGAATACAGATTTTTTTATATAGATAGGTAGGTAAATTCTATTAATATATTGAGTCTGCCTCAAGTTTTCAATAATGTTTTTGATCGAATTTCAATCACAAGGGGAACACTAGTAATTATGAAACGTAATCTTTAAGTACCGATTTACATTACCCAGGTCTAAAAAAATCTTACAATCATTAATCACTTACTGTCTCTTTGTAATCAGACTATTCTGAAACAAAAGTTTAACTAAAAAGAACAATAAGATTTTTTCAAACTAACGTGGGTTGTGAAATCTGAAACTATAGTTCCCTATAGGAAATAGCACAACTTACTCAAAGGAGGCACAGGACTGATTTTCATAGAACCCAAATATATTTTTTTTCTAAAATTAAAGTAGTCTAAGTTACTCCTTATACTATCAACCATCTGCCAGTGAACATCCCGTCAAAATCGGCCATTTCAGAGATTAACCGGAACAAACAATGTTTGTTTGCTTGTTCCGGCAGATATTTTAAAAATTGTTTTTTTTTTGTTCATTATTAGTCTATACCTACATATAATAAAATTGTAAAGAAGCCGAATCTGTACATTAAATATTTTTTGGTAAATCTTATTGAAATAAACATTATTATCGACACAGAGGTCGAACCGTTAGTTTTTAGAATTTTTGGCTGTCTGTCTGTCTGTCTATCTGTCTGTTACCGCATCACAGAAAGAACACTGGAGGGATTTTGATGAAATTTGGTATGGTGATAGCTGGTTATCCGGGTCAACATATAGGATACTTTGCTTTACAGGGCGGGCCTGAATCTATGCTTTCACGGTTCCCTTACGACATGCTTCGCATGGTAGTGTAGGCGCAGGCCTACCCTACTGTCTCCTTCAGAGACGGTGGGGTGGCGTTGGTCTTGGGGGAGAGTGACGCTTTTGTCGCAAAGATCCCCAAGACAAGTTCGGTGTACTATCCTTCACGAGGTTGCCAGCCCTGTTATTGGTCTAGTTCACTAGGAAATAGACGAAACAGAAAACACCGAGCGCTTGCTTTCACTTTTATTTATATATGTATGTTTATGTATGTTTATGTGTGTCTATGAAATATATATGTACGTATATATATAGCTTTAGTTTAGAACCCAATCCAAGGTGTTATTCGTACCGTGCCGAGGGATGCGTGGCTGGGGGGGAGCTCAGTCGCTAACGGTGGCTATCCGACACCTGGACGAATCGGATAGTATTTTAAGTCCTCCCATCGACATGCGGGGCTCTGTCGGTGGGCATTTTTATTTCCCTAGCTGCTCGTGGGACCTATATGAGTAAGGACCAAAATAATAAGAACGCTAAAGACGTTACCACGTCACAAACCCTGGACGAATTGTGCCAGGACCTCATGCCGCTGACAATGGGTGCGGATGAAACCGCCCAAATGTCAGCGCAACCAATGGAGGTGACTGCAGACACCGAAATGGCGATAGGGGCTTCTACAAGCCCTGAATCACCTACTGGTAACCCTGCTGCCATCTCCTCTGATGCTGCCCGACCCAATCGTAAAAGATTGAGTGGGGCAGCCTTAATCCGACTTAAGGCTCTTAGGGGACAGGGAGTGGAGGCTGCAAAAGCCTACGAACTGTCCGCTAAAACCTTTGCGGAACTCAGGGCTATGGGGTATCGATTCGATGCTTCGAAACCCGAATCCGAGCGCTCCGTCAAAAGGACCCGCTCGGAGGAGGAATCACCACAGGGACAACCAGTGACGAAGTCCCAAAGGTCGAGCGAAGCACCGTCGGCCCCACCACCTCCAGCTGCCTATAGTGCGGCCTTATCTTCCTCCAAAGTTGGTGTGAGGGACTCCACTCCCATGACTGACGCACAGCTGCAGTCACTTTACAACGCGATCGTGGCCAAAATCACCACTTCAGAGAAGGGTAAGGGACCTGCCTTTGGCGGGCTATCATTCAGGCCAGGCTGGCTGCTTATTACCTGCATTAACCAGCACGCCAGGGCATGGCTTGAAAATTGTATACCCACCCTACAGCCGTGGCCAGGAGCCAAGCTCGCTCTCATTAATGAGAGCGACTTGCCCAAACCAAAGGTTGGGGTAGTATACATCCCCGATCCGGAGTCCAAAGACGTCGACCAGGCGCTCTCCTGTCTCCGGATACAAAATGATGGCCTTAATACGGAGCTGTGGAAGGTTCTCAACAAAAAGGCGGAGAAGGGCGGAATCACACTCACCCTCTCCATCGACGACCAATCTGTTGAGACCCTCCAAAAAACCGGCCTGAAAGCCTACTTGGCCTTCAAGTCTGTCCAGTTCCGGATTAAGGGCGTCAACCAGCCCACACCCAATCCTGGGACTTCTGCCTCTGGACCTGTGCCGTCTACCTCTCGTTCTGGGGCCGCGGCTACTGGAGCGAGTGCCAACGCTGCTGCGCCTTCACCATCTGGTGCAGCTGCACCTGGCGTGGCTCCTGTGGCCGGGACCAGCGGAACGACTGGAACTCTGCACAGGTTTCCTCATACAGGGGGGCACACCAGGGGTGGACAAACCCCCAGAGGCAAGAGCCAGCGCCCCCATAAACAAAAGGGCCGCAGCAAGGGACGTGACAAGCGCAATGGGGCTCGCCCCCAGTAGCGCTACACACCAAACTGGCGATGCCCACACCAACATACTCCAGGCCAACCTACACCACGCTATCGCTGCCACAGCCGTGGCAGAAAACATCTTTAAAGCACATGGCATGGATATAGCGCTGGTTCAGGAACCATGGCTTAACGCCAAGTCCAAGATTTCGGGCTTAAGTGGAGTAGGTAAGATCCTAGCAAACGAAAATGGCACCAAGCCTAGGGCCTGTATCGTTTTTAAGAAAGGTATTAATTTCTTGCCTGTTACAGAACTTTGCAGTGATGACATGGTCGCTGCAATCACCGTTCTCAGAGGGCGTGGTCAAACTAGAGCACTGGTGTGCTCGGCCTACCTGCCCGGAGAGAAAGCCAACCCCACCGAAGAACTGTCTAAAGTCGTCGACTACGCTCGAAAACACAAGACAGAATTAATTGTTGGCTGCGATGCAAACGCCCATCACACAATCTGGGGCAGTACTGGTACCAACAAAAGAGGTGAGTTACTTTTAGATTTTCTCCTAGCTAACGACCTACAAATACTCAATAAAGGCTGTAATCCAACCTTCGCTACCAAAGCTAGGCAGGAAGTTCTGGATATTACTTTTGCTACTGAACAAATCGCTAAACACATAAGTAAATGGCATGTCAGTAATGAAAACTCTTTGTCTGATCACAAACATATTGTCTTTAGCATACAAGGCTCAATAACTACTGAGCCTAAAAGGCTTAGAAATCCCAAAGCCACCTCGTGGGTAGACTTCAAAAACCTGCTCGCTGAGGCAGCTAAGGATTTTCCAAAATCAATCAAGACACCCGACTCCCTTAACATTTTAAACAACTTATTAACGGATGGCATTTTAAATGCCTATGAAAATAGCTGTCCTGTCAGGGAACTCAAGGTTAACAACAATACTCCGTGGTGGAACAAAAAGCTAGAACGACTTAGAGTCTCCACACGTCGCTTATTTAATCAGGCCACTACACCGTATGGGTGGGAACGGTATAAGAAGGCTCTGACTAAATACCACAAAGAGATCAGAAAAGCTAAAAGAGCATCTTGGAAACGATTCTGTGAGAATATCGCCCAAACACATAAAGGAGCGAGAATCCACAAGGTCCTTGCCAAGACACCAAACATCTTTCTCGGCTTCTTAAAAAAGCGAGACAATTCCTTCACGACCACAGAGATGGAGACGCTGGAACTTTTAAGAGCAACCCATTTCCCAGGATCGTACCCTGTCACCGGCAGTGAATCAAACCCAAAGGAAAACTACATCCACAGGGCAAATAGTTGCGACTGGAAGATGGCCAATACCATTTTTAGGCCTAACCAGATTAGATGGGCTTTGAAAAAATTCAAACCATTTAAATCAGCAGGGGAAGACGGAATTTTTCCAGCTCTGCTTCAACAGGGCATGGAACTCCTTATCCCGCATCTGGTTAAATTATTTAGAGCAAGCTTTGCTTGGGGCATTATACCAGAACAATGGACTAAGGTCAAGGTTACCTTTATACCGAAGATCGGTAAAAACGACTACTCTCAGCCCAAATCCTTTAGACCTATTAGTCTTACTTCTTTCCTACTAAAAACAATGGAAAAAGTAATCGATCAGCACATTAGAACTAGGTATCTTGTGGCTAGACCACTTTCCTGCAACCAACATGCTTACCAAAAGGGTAAATCCACAGAATCTGCCTTAGTAGCTCTGATCGACAAGGCAGAAAGGTCCCTAGAGGATAAGCAGACAGCTCTATGTGCATTTTTGGACATTGAGGGGGCCTTTGATAACACACCTACGGCAACCATCCTGAAAGGATTAAATGCAAAAGGTGTTGATATCACAACCACCAGATGGGTGGAATATATGCTCTCCAACCGGTGTGCGAAAGTTACGTTAAACGAACACTCGCACAACTTCTACACTACAAGAGGCTGTCCGCAAGGAGGAGTGCTTTCACCCCTATTATGGACACTAGCTGTAGACCTACTACTTGTAATCATGGCAGATCTTGACTACGATACACAGGGCTATGCAGATGACCTTGTTGTAGTAGTAAGAGGTCCCTGCCTGAACACAATTTCCACCAGGTTACAAGGAGCTCTCAATACCATCACAAGGTGGTGCAGAGAAAATGAATTATCAATAAACGCTGATAAAACAGTTATTGTACCATTTACCAGGAAAAGGAAGCTTGAAAGGCTGACTGAACTCAGACTCAATGGCAAAACCCTTAACCTATCAAATGAGGTAAAGTACCTTGGAGTCACTATTGATCAAAAGTTGACCTGGAACTCTCACCTCAACAACATTATACAAAAAGCCAAAATGGCCCTCTGGATATGTTGTCGAATGGCTGGAGCCAAGTGGGGCCTCAAACCCAAAATGGCTCTCTGGATGTACACCGCCGTGGTAAGGCCGATCATAACATACGCCTCAGTCGTATGGTGTAACAAAACCAAACAAAAGACAACTATGAGTAAATTAGACAGCATACAACGGATGGCATGTCTAATCATCACGGGAGCCTTCCATTCGGCACCAGGTGACGCTCTAAATGCTTTGTTGGACATAGCTCCGCTATATCTCCACGTGCAAAAAGAAGCTAAATCTTGCCTCTACAGGCTCTGTACACAATCGAATGTAAAGTTGCAATCGCAATATATGAACAAACTCAAAGAGTTGACATTCGAACACAAAACTCTGAAAATGCCAGTCGATGGCATGAGTACAGAGTTTAACTTCGCTAAACAGTACCAAATAGATCTTCCCAACCGGGACATGTGGCTAAAAAACCAAGAGTCTCATAAAAAGGGCAGTCATGTTTGGTTTACAGATGGATCCAAGAAAGGATCTGATGTAGGGTGCGGTATCTATGGCCTTAAGCCTAGATTTGACATGAGTGTCAATCTGGGCAAGGAGGCCACCATCTTCCAAGCCGAGGTCTTCGCCATCAACAAATGTGCTGAAGTCATCCTGGAGAGAAAGCTTAGAAACCAAAATATCTACATCAACTCAGATAGCCAAGCAGCACTTCTGGCTATAGATTCTCTTGAGACCAACTCTAAGTTGGTCAAAGACTGTATGGATAATCTGAATGTCCTGGGCACATCCAACAGAGTTACCCTCAGATGGGTCCCGGGTCACTCAGGCATAGATGGGAATGAAAAGGCTGATGCATTGGCAAGAAGGGGCGCTGAAACCCCTGAATGTGGCCCAGAACCATTTTGTGGTATTGCAAAACAACATGCCTATTCAATTCTCAAAATTCACTGCAATCGCCAAGCACTTCAAGAGTGGCAATCCACTTCTGGACAAATACACTCTAAAGCGCTAATTAAGGGATATCGCAAAAAGTTTACAAAAGAGTTGCTTCAACTCAACAAGTATAAAACCAGTGCAGTAACCAGAATACTTACTGGCCACTGCAAACTCAATAAACATATGTTTACCCTCGGCCTCAGTCGGACCGCAATGTGCAGACTATGCCATGAGACAGAGGAAACTGCTATGCACATCCTCTGCTCGTGCGGCCCACTCATGCACCGCAGAAGTATCTATCTAGGGCAGCATATTATGCAACCGGAAGAGATACAGATGCTCCCCGCGCAGAAAATCTGGAAGTTCCTGGAGTCAACAGGACTAAGCGGAGAACTTTGAACTTACTATAAAGGGAGCTACAATGGACCAAAACTGGTCGACGTAGCTAGGGCCGACCTCGGCACCACACCCAACAAATAATAATAATAATAATAATAGGATACTTTTGACCGCAGGAAAGTGTCTCATTTCTGAGAAAAAATACAAAAACTGCAATGTAAGTGTATAGTTATATGTAAAACCTAAAAATTTGGTTTTTGTTCCTCTGAACGCGGGCGGAGCCGCGGGTAATGCTAGTATATTATAATTTTACTGCTTTATAAATTTATATAATGTAATAAAAGACCATAAGTATTAAAAATTATTTGTGTTATCATCATATTAAAATATCCACTATCTATGATTTAACAAATTTGTAGGTCAGCGTTACCTAATTGCCTATATATCGCGGTTTTATTGAAAATTATGAGCTTTAATATAAATTCAATTTGCGACTAAATATGGCAGGAAACATATTATGTCAAACAAAATTCAATTAATTTTCTCGTTTAAAGTTTGTATTGTATGAAAATTCATTATTTGATGGTGCAAATGTAAATAGTATCGAGTTACGATTTAACAAAAGCCGTCAAGTTTTCATAATTGATACAAATGATTAGGTTTGGTTTTTAACAAACTTAGTGTAAAGAAAAACAGTAGAGAAATAAAAACATTTAGGAGTAGAATATGACCCTCATTTGGCACATTTACGTCCTTCTAGTCTTCTAGTCCGTCCTAGGCCTTTTGTATTTATAATATGACTTGCAACTTACCCTTGCTTCGTTCGCGTTCTAGGTACGTTTTAACTATTAATATGGAAATATATGTATATAGGTATGATAAGTTTTTAGATTATTTGAGAAATGGTTTATTCATCATACAAATTTCCACTTGCCTTTTTATCCTCTTAAGGGATGATTTCCGGAACAAAAACTATTATTTATGTCCTTCTCAGAGTCTCAAACTATCTCTACATCAAATTTAATCTAAATCGGTTCAGTGGATTCTACATGGAAAGGTAACAAACAGACTGAGTTACTCTTCCATTTACAATATTAATATGGATACATAAACATAAATAGCTCTACCATTTTTTTTCTATTAAAAGTATTTTATGTTTTTTACACATACCCACACACGCATTTACACACCCATACACATACATAAATTTACGAATTTATTATATTAGAGAGATTTTACATCAAATCCACATACATCCATATATATTTTTCCCTATAAGTAGATTAAGATGATAAAGTTTTTGGGTCTATTTTTATATCTTTAATCGTTTTTTCAAAGAGTAAAAAAAACTTTTATTTTAACGTAAATACTCGAAAAATACATATATGTATTAAAAAAACCTAAATTTTTACGGTTCCACTTACACGTTAGTATACTAGTTTAAAATATGATTAAACCAAATGTAAGGTATTCGCGTGAAGTAATTAGAAGCAATTTCTATTTATATAATTAAAACACGAAAATTACCAACAGTATGTAATATTATTTAGTTATACTTGAAAGCGACATACAAGTTAAAGAACAATTTAATATGTATATATTCAGCCCCTTTTTTTTTTAACGTCCCACTGCTGGGCACGGGCCTCCCTTCGATATGAGGGGGATCAGGCCAATTTAATATAATCTATACATATAATAAAATAGTAACAAAGTCTGTGTGTTTGTCTGTATATGTGTGCATTTGTGATTTGACACAATAAGTACTGAAAGGATTTTAACTAAACTTGTGTAGTACAGAAACATCTTTTATTCCCACGGGAAAACACAATAATTGGATATGTCGAATAGTTTTTAAAAATTTACATGGCTAACGCTAAACCTTCCGAGATAACACAACAAAACTTAAGAAAATTGTAGGTCTTAAAAAGACCTACAAAAAAGCCCGCAATAGCATTTAAAACGCACTTAAGGACATAGACGAGAGAGGAGGGTAAGGCGTTAGTAAGTAATATAATATTTTATTTAAAATTTAACGTTTTAGTTGTACGCATTCTTGTTCAAAGCAATGGTCACGTTTACTGCTTAAAATATACGCGCAGGCAAAACCGCGGGTATTTAACTATATTTAATTAAAAGTTTTACATACCTCTTTCTTGCTTTAAAGTATTAGTGTTCTGTGTTAATGATTGCAATTTGCATTCTTTAGGATTCTGTGTCACATTTAGTTTAAAATTTTTCCAATTTCCTTTATTCATGGCTATGATATTTACATGAATTAATTATGAAGCGATGTGAATTAGCAGCTAATATCGCCTACAGTTTCGATGAACACTGTCTGCCCGAACTTTGTAGTTTTGTAGCAACATTTTACTTGAGGTGTTAAAAAGTCGTGTTTTCTTTTCAATATACATGGATATGATACTCTTGATACTTTAGTGTTTCTTTTTTATCAGACACCTATAGAGATAAACTTAAAAAACAAAACCTTATCTAAATAAAAAATTTGGTCCAAATAGTTAAAGCGATGCACGAAATTTTATATATATACAAGAAACGGTTACAACATGGAAGAGTCCAACCGGTAAACGCTGTAGAGGAAGACCTTATACACGTTGGGAAGGTGACGTAAAGAAAATAACCGGAAGTAAATGCTTTGGAAGAAACCTTCACCTGAGAGGGATTCCTGCGATTATAATCGTAAATATATCTGTATATACTCGTATTGCGTAAAATTATTCTACACGATTGTAAGCAGGAAATAAAAGTTTTTTTTTATTATTTACTATACACAAGAATTACTCATTTAATCATATTATAGGATATACAGCATATCTTACTAATATTATAAATTTGAAAGTTTATATGTTTGGATGTTTGTTACTCAATCACACCAGACCGTCTGAACGGATCGGGATGAAATTTGGCACAGAGTTAGATTATAGTCTGGAATAGCACATTATATATGGAAAATGTATAAATGTATATGATAGGTTTGTTTTTGTTTGAGCCGCTGGTATAGCAGAGCAAAGACCGCTTTTATTTCTCGCTTTACCGATGTCGAATATTTACTTAGGGTCTCTAGTGTTATTAAGTCTATAAACTATAATTAAATGATCAAGATTGATCAATCTCTTCATATATTTGAATGTCGTACAAGGGTTTTATAGCCACCTCAAGGTTGAACCCGGTTTCCATTATAATGACCGAATTGACTTCAAGTTGAGCGCTCTAGTCATTAGTGACTAACAATCAAAAATGAGTAGCAAAATTTGCATTTGTTCGAACTGTAATGGTTTCTGAGTGATGTGGAGTGCATTTTGATATATGATTCTCAATATGTTTTTTCTAAACTAGCTTTCTTTTTATGGTTTTGCGTGGTTTTTTTTGCCATTTTCTTTCTTTTTCAGTTTTTTTTTCAAATACATAGTTATGAAAGAGGATGGCTTGATATATTACATCCGTTGGTCGCATGCAGGTTGGAGGACTTCACATGTCTTTCGAAATCTATTTAGGGTCTTTCAGTAATGCAGATTTGATCTCGACGTTTTCCTTCACCATAAGTAAGGATGATGCTAACGATTCGTAAATGAAAATATTAAAGTTCCGAAATACGTGTTTGAAAGCGCTTCACTTTGTTTTCAAAGCGATCGAGTTAACAGTGTTTATTTTAGATTTTAGAAAAAGATAATTAATTTTACTGATTTATATATAAAGTTGGATATAATATTGTGAGGAGAGTTCAAGCTGGTACTAAGAATCTTCTCAGTGGATATTATAATTTTGTTACTTTCAAAATGTTTTTATAGTACCTTATCAACTTTATATTATAGGAACATTTTAAAACAAGTATAATAAAGTTATAAAATCGTTTATATTTCTCATATTTCTTGCTAAATGTATATATATATTACTTTTATAACTAATGTTCGTATAGTCCGATTTTATTATTATAACTGATGATGTTCTCCCAGCCGATTCCGGCTACGGCGGCAAATCTCATTGAGACTAGCCAACTGCGCAGGAGATATTATAGTGCACAAGTGTACGCGCAGACACAACGTGCACTCTCTATTCCTGTCACTCTCATACTCCGGTGGGACGACCACTCGACACGGCCGGTGAGAGTTAAGGCGCAGGACCGACGGCTTTACGTGCTCTCCGAGGCACGGGAGTGAAACACCGCCAACTTCCCAACTCCGGGCTGTTACTGAAACTTACTATACAGAAAGACTCAATAACTAAATTTTGTCCCAAGTCCCGGACTCGAACCCAGGACCTCCGGGTGTGCAGCCATACATGCTAGCCACTACACCACCGAGACAGTTATTATTTATAACTAATAGTTTAGTTATTATAGCACTATTTTATAACTCGGTACGTTTTGATCTTTTTGAGCGGAACTCTCATTCTTTTTATAAAAAAAAAAGTAGCCTAAGTTACTCCTTATAATATCAGCTATCTGCCAGTAAAAGTCTCGTCCAAATCCGTCCAGCCGTTTCGAACAAACAAACAGACAGACGGATAGACAAAAATTTTATAAATTGATTTTTTTCTTAGAAGTACCGTATAATAATTTTATAAGTGTTTAGTAAAAAGTTCTTATTTTGACAATACAAACATACACTACAATTTTATTTATCTGTATAGATGTTCTCCTAGTGGTCAAAATTCTACAATATTTAATATTCAAAACTAAAGGAAAACATAATATGAATAGAATTTATTTTTTATTTATTTATGTACCATAAAATATATGTTATACAAAGTAAAGTAAGAAAATGTTGATAAAGGATGAGTTATCTCTTTAAGAGATTTTTTGATTTTTACCTATATTTCTAATATAAATTAAAAAAGAATTAACTGTACCTATTTTTTTATTAGCGATACTAAACCTAGTCAATGGCAACTAAACAAAAAAAATATGACAGTAACCTATAAAAATATTTAAAAAATAATAAATCCTGATACTTATTTTACATAAAAATAAGTGAATTTAAATTATTCGGGATTCAGCACAAGCAAAAAATGCCTTTGACAATTGTAATTATTTAATTTTCAGTAACATAATATTTTATGTTTATCTGTCAAAGCAAGGGACACAAATTTTATTTTACTTTATAATTGTCATTCGAAATAAAAAATGATAAGACAAATCTAAAGATAACTCTCAAATACCTAGTCAATGATAACTCACTTAACATTGTTTGTTAACTTTCATTATTTTTCTTTTTACAGTATGGCGTCTGGTTGTCGCCATATTGAAAGATTAAGACATATCGATTGACTCCAGAATTATCAAAATCGGCCCACGCGTTTGGTCTCAACAATTCCACAAAGGAACAAAATACATACATAAAAATACATACATAGGCTGATAAACACATTAGTCTCCTTTGCGTCGCGCAGTCGGATAACAATATTGTTGTGTATTCAGTCGGTAAGTAACCCATACCATAGGTAACGAATTCGCTTTCCCACAGAAATTTTCAAGCACAAGGATGAATATCACTTGTGAATTTAGTTAATTGCGACAACGATGAGTAAATTACACTACACATATATAACTTTAAATACATACATATTATAAATTAAAATAATAAACACCCATGAATGGAGTACAAACATTCATGCTCATTACACAAAGACTTGAACCCGTGACCGCTGGCACAGCAAGTAGGGTCACTACAAACTGAGCCAAAAGTGTCGTCTTCCAAAAGTCAAATACCCAAGTTTTTCATAAAACCATGTTAAACGACATAGGCTTATATTTTAATTCGCTTCTACGTAATTAAATCTGAAAAATGATTTTAACTTGTTTTTAATTATAATCGTATAGGTTTGAAATTTTGTAAGCACGTGAAATATATATATATATATATATATATATATATATATATATATATATATATATATATATATATATATATATATATATATAATATTTTAATACAAAGTCCACCTTCAGACGCATCTGAGCGTACCGAGAGTAAGTTATTACTATAGTATACGTATAGAGCACAATTAAATTAGCAACACCGTTAAAGACGTAATTTTTCAATGTTAGTAATAAACTGGATCGCACGTGAGCGAAATCCGGAACGCTATATAAATGTAGGATTTCGATCAACGTCACGCTCGTCACCTGTATTTATTATCAGCTTACCAACATGAAGTCGCTTATATATAAACAGGTATATGTATCTTTATGTATAACTAGCGAGTTATCCATGCTTCGCTTGGGTGCGTTTAGATACGTTTTAATTTTTTTTTGAGAGGAAACCTAATTCTTTTAAATAAAATTACCCTAAGTGACTCCTTATATTTGTTGTTAAATAAATAAATAAATAAAATACGTTGGGACATTAACACACAGCACCATCTAGTTCCATGGTAAGCTATGAGGCCTGTGTTATGGATACCAGATAGTTGATACACTACACATATATAAACTTTCAATACATACATATTATAAATATAAACACCCATGACTGGAGTACAATCATTCGTGCTCATCACACAATGAATGCCCCTAGCGGGACTCAAACCCGCGACAGTTGGCACAGCAAATAGGGTCACTACACACTGAGCTAAACGTGTCGTCAAGTTATCTGCTAGTGATAGTCCCGTCAAAATTAGTCCAACGGTCAGCTATCATTATACCTAATTTCATCATCCCAATTTAAGACCTTTTTTGATTAACGAACAGCATGGATTTGTAAATAAAAAATCAACCGAAGGAAATCTCGTTGAATTAGTCTATCGCGTTACTGCTTCCATGGACCAGGGTTACCAGGTAGATGTAGTCTATACCGATTTCGCGAAAGCTTTCGACAAGGTTCCCCATCATGTTCTTATCCAAAAACTTGCGCAGGGATACACGGAGGTATACACGGAGATCTGCTACGCTGGATAACCTCATATCTTCGGGACAGAAGTCAGGCTGTAACTGTTAAAGGCCATACGTCATCTTTCGTGCCTGTTTCCTCTGGTGTTCCTCAGGGTTCTCATCTGGGACCATGGCTTTTTAACATATTCCTGAACGACATTAAGGTTGTCTTTAAGAATAGTTCATTTCTTCTTTATGCTGATGATTTGAAAATTATTAGAAAAATCTCATGTGTCTCCCTTTATCTATTTTGTTGACTCTCCTTATCTTTTAAGTAATATACAATTCAGATGTCCCAGCTTTAACACTCGTCAAAGAGATTTGTTTTGCATTCCTGTCACCAGGACGAAATTCGCTCAAAATGAATTTATATATAGGTCCTGTCGTGATTACAATGTTCACTTTAACGACATTGATTTAATGAATTGTACTGTAGAAAATTTCAAAAGGAAAATTAGGAATGTACTTCTCCTAAAAGATTTATAATTTAACTCCATATCTTATATTAATGCATGTTCTGCTAACATAATTCTAGTGTTGTTGTTTTGTCAAATCTACTCTTTTACTGTATGAATTGTTTGTTTGTGGAAACTTTATTGGTGTATGTACTATTTTTATTGTTATATGTTGTTTTTGTTGTAACACTGTATGTTTCCCTAATAATAAATAAAATAAAAATAAAAATAAAAAATCATAACCAGTCTGTGTGTCTGTCTGGTGGTTTCTCGTCATGCGATCCCAAACAGACAGACAAAAATTCTAAAAACTATAGATTCGGCCTCTGTATCGATACTAATGCCTATTTCAATAAGATTGATTTGACATGTATGTATATATCTATGTACGTATGTATATATGTTTGTATATGTGTATATTTATATTATATATAATTGATGTTTGTAGTTTGTATCTACACCACACCTCATAATTATTTTTATATTTTCTCACGCTTGAGGGTTTCTGGTAGAGATCTCTTAAAGAGATAAGTCATCCTTTGTACACATGGTACCTGTTTTAACTTGTATGTTTTTTCTGGTACATAAATAAATAAATAAATAAAATTTTCTTAAAAAATACTTAATAAAAGAAACCAAAATTTCGGTTGGTCGTTAATAAAAACAACTAAAATAACACACCTAAATATGGTATAATTGTAATTAAAAGACGGATTGACATTTTAATTATTCATACGTATAGATTACAGAGAAAAATAAGCGTATTCTATCTAAATTCATGTCAAAAACGTATGCAGATGCCATGCTATTGAGTTCTTTTATCGTACACTGCAGCTAAAGTTGATAGCAAACGATACACTGATGAAAGGGGCACTTTTATGAAGCGCTCTGGATTCCCGATGTTTATAAACAAGATGTGATCTATGTGTTACATGAACTTTTTACAATTTTTAATCTAATTTTTTCTATATTGGAAAGTGTTCCTGTTCCTATTATGGAAATTCAATTTGATATATGTAATAGAATTGTAATTAACGGTTAATATGGAATCGGATTAGTAGTTCCTGAGACTAGCGCGTTCAAACAAACTTACAAACAATTGTCAAACTCTGCCTCTTTATAATACTATTATTAGTATAAATTAATTATATTAATGTGAAAAATGATCATTTAATTTATTATATCATAGGTAAAAGTGAGCAAAATAAAGCAAAATCATATAAAAAACTATAACACTTCGTATATTATTTGATGTAAAAAATAATTCGCTTACATAAACATATCTGTTCCAGTATTACAGGCTTCTTTCTCCGACTCTACGGGATGGATTTTTTTAAATCCTTTTATCGATACTTGAATTTTATCGACCTTTTTAAAGGGACGAATTTTATTTGAAGTACTATTAAAAGACACCCTCTCTTTCCCTATCTGTTTAATTAAAAAGCATAAAATATTTATAGGTTAGTATAAAGTGTCCATGTGAGTCAATATATTGTATGGTTTCGATTTAATAAATACTCCAATTTTTCAAAGACATTCATATGTCGACTTGGTATACTAATCTGCCAAGTGCCAACTACTATTACTAATTCGTACATGAATAAAAGCGACGAGCAACGAGTGCAACTTGCAAGTTTTATTTATATAGATAATATGGCCATATATATTTAAACTAGCGACTCACCCTTGCTCCGCTCGGGTTCCTCCCTAATTAAGTTTTAATGTTTAGTATAGATTTCTCAGAGATGAGATATTTTGCCGCAGTAAAAAGTATCCTATATGTTGACCCGGATAACCAGCTACCATCATACCAAATTTCATTAAAATCTGTCCAGTGGTTTGCTCGTGATGCGTTCTCAGACAGACAGACAAACATTCTAAAAACTATGGATTCAGCCTCTGTATATAAAATAATCATTATTTCAATAAAATTTTCCAAAAAATATTTAATGCACAGATTTGACTTAGAATTTTATTATATGTACCCATAGATAAAAATGCAATACTGTTAATTGGTAGGTGCATCTATTAACAACAGCTGGACCGAAATGGCTATATTTTTAATGTTTTAATAGCCCAAATAAAACTTTAAGAGAAAACTTGACCGAAAAATTGAGAAATTTGAAAAAATCAAAAATTGAGAGATTTGGGAAAATCTAAAATAGTTTTTTTTATAGGATTTAAGTTTGAACTTAAAGATGACAAACTTTGTTGAAATTTTGACCGAACCCCTTAATCAGTTTATTTCCTTAGTTAATGGGACCAGACTAAATCTTGACCAGACTAAGACCTTACTTTTAGCCTTATTTCTTTAGATTTAAAAAAAAACTGTATAATTAAACTTCGGAGGTTTTTTTACAAAAATTTCTTTACTCAGACAAAGACAAATAGGACAGCTAGTCATAACTAGATAAATCCACTAACACAATATATCTTTTTCTATATTTTTATGTCACGTTTATGGTGAAAACTTCAAGTTTTTTAAATTAGTTTCTTCCATTTACTGCACAAGGCGGCTCCTTTACGACCAATAAACACTACAAAATTGCATACTATTTTGATTCATTGCATACAAGATTATAAGACATTTGTTTACATAACCTTTATTTACGTCTTTGAATTTAAACTTTACTTGGGACTCGGATGTTTTATTTTTAAAAAGTTTTAAGCAAATATTCTACACTGTTGAGCTTTAATTTTTATCCTTTGGAATTTTCAAAGATAGAGTTTTATCTCAGTCTGTTCTACTCTTTATGAGGCCCTCAAAACAATCATCTTCTATATCACTTCCATACATTATGAGAAGATAATCGTGACTTTTATTATACAACAATGGAAACTATATTTTTAGTAGATATTGTAATAAAATATATAAATAAATAAATATGTTGGGACATTAACACACAGCACCATCTAGTTACATGGTAAGCTTCGAGGCTCGTGTTATGGATACCAGATAGTTGATACACTACATATATATATATATATATATATATATATATATATATATATATATATATATATATATATATATATATATTTAAATACATACATATTATAAATATAAACACCTATGACTGGAATACAAACGTTCGTGCTCATCATACAAATGAATACCCCCAGCGGGACTCGAACCCGCGACAACTGGCACAGCAAGAAGTGTTACTACAAACTGAGCCAAGCGTGTCGTCATTATATAAGAAGCTACCTCACTTACCCACTCGGTAATTTGCACAAAACACCATGAAAAAGTAATAAATACATTCCTTGATGTACAATCACAAATTCAAATAATTTTATTCAGATTATTATTAAATTATAACAATTTTTGCCACCAGTTCGGGAAGAAAAAGCTGAGCGAGATCTTTGAAGAACTGGCGAAAAAAATTTAGCGAGACTGAAATTATTTTGTATATTTTTTTGTAAGTTAAACTAAAATAGTTCTACAACATTAAAGTAGTTTTTAAGCATCAATATGATGATGTACAGGAACCAAATATCAAAATAAATCCGAGAAAAAATCCTAAAAGTTAGGTTGTTATTACTTTCTGGGATAATAAATATTTAAAAAACTTTTTAACAAAAAAATAAAAACCGACTTCAAACAAAAGCACTAAAAATTAAAAAATAACTGATTGGTAGTTTTCATTTACTATACATACCTAATAAAATATTTTCGAAGTCGGTGTGCTTTGCTTTGTATGGGCTGGCACCGATTTCAAAAATATTTGATTAGGTATGTATTTAATAGGTAGGCTTTAATTACTTAGCCAAAGCACACCGACTACGAAAATATTTTATTAGGTATGCATAGTTAATGGAAACTACCAATCAGTTATTTTTTAATTTTTAGTGCTTTTGTTTGAAGTCGGTTTTTATTTTTTTGTTAAAAAGTTTTTATTTTTCCCTTTTTAGTGTAGACAGTAGTAGCAAAGTAAGGATTCTAACGTGATAGGCTTGTCAAATCAAACCAAATAAGCCCAAACTCAAAGTATCTACTATTAGCCGTTGAAGACTTCCACCTATCCACCTTCTGGCCTTGCCATCAGATCAGGTCAACAACATCGAACCACTGTACTATCAACGGAAATAGAAATACTTGCAAAGTTTCAAGTCAATATGACAATTAGAAGTAGGTTAAATTCATCATTAGTTGTTTTTCCACCCTTAGGGGTGGTATTTTTTTTTTAAATTTAAATGGGACCAATCTGGAAGTATACCCTTTCAAACAAAACAAAAATTGTCCAAATCGGTTAATAAATGACGGAGTTCTGAGGTAACAAACATAAAAAAAAACCATACAGTCGAATTGAGAACCTCCTCCTTTTTGAAGTCGGTTGAAAATTAATCAATTTACTTACAGCAAGTGAACATAGAAGCTACGACGGCTAAACAAAAGATACGAAGAATTCCCGAAGGTATAATGAGGAAATTACTCTAACTTATGAAATATAAAATAAGTACATAAAATCTTACCTTTCAACATTATATAATTATTTAGATATGTGTTTTAGATATGATTTTTCAGATATGACATTTTTTCTCGTAGTAAATAGTATGCTATACACAATATGTTGACCCGGATAAGCAGCTCTCACCATTTTTTTAAATAGCTCTCACCAATTTTGTAAATTTAGTAATTTCATCAAAATCTGTCCTGAAGTTTTCTTGTGATGCGTTCATAGACAGACAGACAGACAGATAAAAATTACAAAAACTATAGATTCGGCCTCGATATCAATGTACAGATTCGACTTAGAATTTTATTATATGTGGGTATAGGTTAAATTATGAAGTATAATTGAGAATCCTTGTATTAGCCCAGTGATCACACCATTCTTGATTTGAGGAAAACGTAATATATGAATTTAAAATAAGCTTTTAATTAATTGCTCTAAAGAGAAGAAAATATAATTTAAATTAAAATATTAAGCCCATCTATTTATTCCATTACACAATTAATATAAAATCTGTCCAGTGATTTTCTCGTGATGCATTCTCAGACAGGCAGGCAGATAGACATACAAATCAAAATTTTAAAAACTAAAGATTCGGCTTCTGTATCGATAATAGTCATTATTTCATAATAGTTATCATTTCAATAAGATTTCCCAAAAAATATTCAATGTACAGATTCGACTCAATGTTATATGATAAGTATAGATATATGTAGATAAAAGTTTGTCGCGAGATTTACTTGTAAGAACCAAAATGCTAACAAAATAATGTTTTTTATAAAATAATTTATTATTTTAACTTTGAACTTATTGAAAGATCAAGCAAGGTAAAACTTATTGAAGCGATCGAGATGATTCGTTGAGTGTTTCGTTAAAAGGCAATTTATATTAAGTGTTTACGTTTCATTTTGAATTCTAATGAAATAGCTTATTTAAAAGCATTTGAGATTACAATATTTAAAATTATTATATACTAGCGGCTCGCCCTCGCTTCGCTCGGGCTCGTCGCTGGGTACGTTTTAAATACTTAGATATAAATAGTTATTAGCCAGCGTCAGCCATATAAATTTTAATTTTTTTTGTTAACAATATTGACAAATATAGACATTAATATTTATACGATACTAACGTCACTCAATTGTTTTGCCTTTCCGGAACCTCTCCACTAACACTTAAACTTTATGGTATGGTATTAAAGTTCAAATTTACTTTTGAGTATTGTTACGAATCTTTTGTATGGGAGTATAGAAAAGTGTGGTTTTTAGACTTTTTCAGGCATTTTTTTAAATTTTTCTCTCCGTAAGATCAATCTTGGTACTTTAAGGAATATTCTAAAAAAAAAATTAGCCAAATCAGTTCAGCTGCTCTCGAGATTTGCGCTTACCAACACATTTAGCGATTCATTTTTATATTATAGATTATAAGTAGTTATATTATTAGAAATAGTAATATAGGCAGCCAGGCTCGAAGCATGGACAATATTTCTACAAGAACGTCTTTCCATATTTTAAGTTCATATATTGCACAAACAAGTTTTTTTTTGTACTTAACTTTTTTATTCAGATACTACTAGGACATCATATTTCAGGTATTAATAAAGTTTCTTATTAAATATAAATAGAACAAAATATCTTGACACATTATTTATACTTGGTGTAGTTAAAGTTGTACTAGTTGTGTGGTAGAAAGAAATTATTACTAAAAGGCTTTAACAGTTAAATGTAATGGCCTTCTGATCGATTTCGGCCACAGCTCACTAAGATTAGCCAGATACGCAGGAATATTATATTACAGCGCATGTACGCTCAGACATAAGTGCACTCTTAAATCCTTATGCTGTCAAAGTCCGATGGGTCTATACTTTGACACGACCGGTGAGAATAAAGGACCGACACGACATGTGCTCTCCGAGGCATGGGAGTAGAACTAAGGGCTGTTGTTGAGAATATTTTAAAAGAAAAACTCAGTGATCAAACTTGGCCTGACCCGGGGACTCGAACCCAGGATCTCCGGGTCTGTAACCGTATACACTAGCCACTAAACTACATTGCCAATTTATGGCAATGTATTTTGTTGGCTTGTCTATCACATTGATACTTGCTACTCGATTAAGCTCTTGAAAATCAACACGTATTATCGATTCAGAATGAAATAATAAGAGAGATATCGCCATTTTTTTTGTTGAGGTCTGATAATGAGATGAGTCATTGAATAGCCTATTTTTTAGTTCCATCGTCCTCTTAACGACCCGTCTTTGTTGTCAATACTAAGGTTCGAAGGTTTTAATAACATACATATACTACGAGTATATATCACAGATGAGTAGCTAAATTAGCTATTTTACATAACAGCTAGCTGTTTTACAAAATAGCTCTGTTATGCAAAACAGCTGTTCTTTTTATAATTACTGAACTTTAACACGCAGAATTGTATGGACGTTTTGCATTTATCAAAGGCGCGGTTCAAGGACTAAAAGTTTTGTAAAACAGCGTGAAATGAAACGTCAGATTGTAGAACTAAGTAATTTTTCATTTTTTATTAAGTGACAGATCGGACTTGGATCACAATACATAGGTTGAGAAATGAAGAAGAAGAGCTTTTTATTGAATTTCCAACTCAGAACCCATACTATCAAAAAACACTACCACAAAATCAATCCAGCTGAACGCTGTTCACCTGTTTTATATAATAGAGCTGTTTTGTAAAATAACTAACGGTTTTCAAAAAAACAGCTGGTTCGTCAGCGTCACATACATAGAGCTCAATATTATGATGGGGGATTACGTGATTTTCGATGTAAATCTACAACTACACTCTAAATATCAACCTTAATAACATAATAAAGTATTTTAAAACAGTTTAAATAATACCGTCTTCGTGTTTCTTTCCTTAATGCATGCGCTTGCATATTTCGCGAGCGTTAAGCGAAATCACGAGTGCTTTGTTCCAAAATAAATGAGATGTGAAGATGCTGAGATTCAAGACAACAGCAATTTGAAGCGGCAATTTCTAACTGAAAGTGCACCATGTAATGTACTCTAAATATATATAAATGTATTTACGTAATATTTCAGTCCGTCTGTGACATTCAAATATTATTTTATATTCTGTTTCTCGTATTTTTGCTGCAACATGAAAAATATAAAGGCAAATTGCGATGTTTTCTGAAATATAGTAGTTTTGTTTTGCTTTTGTCTTTAAAAATGCAGCAAAATGGCAGCTTTGAAGGGTTTTTTTCAATGAAAATGAAATGATTTGGATGATACGTGCCAGGTATGATTTGAAAATGAAAATGTTATTTAGATCACTACACAGTACCTGTACAGTGTACATCTTGTAATATACAGGTTGTTTTCAAAAGTTACGTTTTGAATTTTCATTCGTAAATCAAAGTACTCATATAAATTAGAAATTTCCCTCTTTTTGACAAATTGGGTTAAAAAATAGGATTTTCACATATTATTGTGATATTAATAGATTCATATGAGATATTAATAGATTCATATTATCAACACATATTGGGGACAGTTCAGAAATATTTTTTTGTATGAATAATACAAAAAAAACTTTCAAAACAGATTCAGTTTTTTAAGATTTCTAATCAGCCCTTTTAACGTCTAACTGCTGAGCTCGGGCTTCCCCCATTAACACGACATGAATGTACATAAGATATACGGACTTGACGACACGTTTGGTTCACTTTCTATTTGCTGCGCCAGCGGTCGCGGGTTCGAGTCTCGCTGGGGAATTCATTTGTATGATGAGCACGAATGTCTGCACTCTAGTCATGAGTGTTTATATTTCTAATATTTATGTATTTAAATTTAAATATGTATCCATAACACAAGCCTCGTAGCATATCATGGAACTAGATGGTGCTGTGTGTTAATGTCCCAAAATATTTATTTATTATTTATATCTTTCGAAAACTAGTCAGGGTTCTTTCAGACATGCAGGTTTTCTTACGACGTTTTACTTCACCGTATTAAGTTATTATGTTGAAAATGATTCGCACATGAAAATATCAGGGGTGTGAGACCCATGTATTTGACTCGTTTCACCCCCAAGCAGCATTACCATTGGGCTGCCATTGCTTAAGAGTATCTATAAGACTTACAATGATAAAAACGAATCTATACAGATAAATAAAATTGAAGTGTCCGTTTGTAATGTCATAATAACAGTTTTTATTAAATGCATATGAAATTATATACGGTACTTATAAGAAAAATACAACTTTTAAAATTTTTGACTGTTTGTCTGTCTGTTCCAGCTAATCTCCGAAACGGCTAGACTTATTTCGACGGGACTTTCACTGGTAGATAGCTGATGTTATAAGGAGTAACTTAGGCTATTTTTATTTTAGAAAAACAATTAGAGCCCCGCTTAAAAAAATTACAACGCTTGTAGATAATATGTTTATTGTCTATTTACAGACATTTTATACGAATTCCGAGCTAAATTTATTTCGCTACGTTAATTCACTAGATAGCACACTAGTACATTCTAAACCCTTGCTATTGCTCTCAAGGCGCCTACAAATTCGACACCTTTTCCCCTATAAAACATTTCCCTCTACTTTATATCTAAAACTCAGGACTCAAGGCCTTTGTTCAACGCTAACAACAATGAATTATTCGTTCTTTTGTTTTGTTTGTACTGAAAATACATACATACATATATATAATATACGAGTGAGTTACAATCGCCTTTTGTGACTTTATATAAAAACATCGAGTATTCTTAAAATATAAATAAATACAATATATATGTACATATGTAATCATTTTTTGTCAATCAGCGCCATCTTTTGGCAAATTTAATTACTAGCAAAAGCCTACTACTGCCATTATAATAAAGAAGGCCCAAAGTAACAATTTGGTCAAAAATGACTCAAATGCAAAAAAATGCTACTTGATAGTCTTACTCATGGAGCTCTATGTGTTATGAATCCGGAGATACCGTAACCATTTTTATCGTAACTACGTAAAAACGACTAGTAAGTACTAAGACAAAGCCTAAAAAAATTGCGGCTTTTTTATGACAGCAGTATACGGTCCAGATTATAGTTTATCTGTCAAAATACATTTCAGCATGAAGGAGCTACAAACGTACACACATACATACAAACTTTCCCAAATGTAATAAAGGAGCTATTTTAATACTGTATTAACGATTTTAATATGTTTATGCAATTAATAAAAACGTCCAAATATATTTCTTATAATGTTGATTATAATTATTAAATTATTACTTATGATTGTAGATGTTTTATTTGTAAATATATGTACATATGTATATCTATACTAATAAACGTCTTCATCTTTCATCAACTCGAAGAGGTTTTTTGTGTGAACGCACTACTCTCTGTATGTTGGATTTGAAAAGTCTTCAGTCAGTAATTTTAGAAATTAGGATTCCACTCAAAAAAAAACTGTAGCTACGGACGCACTCGGGCAAAGCAAGGGTAAGTCGCTAGTATAAAATTAAAAATTTAAAAAAAACACCTACGCAAATTAAATGTAATTTAACGATTACACTAGCACGCGTGAAGCACTAGTATCATATATATAACATATATCTAGTAATCATACGCCAAAATGCCTTACTTTTTGGAAAAGAGCTGATACTCTTACACTGCTGGACGAATATTAACCAAACATAGCTAAGAACCACCGCAAGAAAACTGGCTTTCAAATGAAAAAAATCTTATCGAAATCGTTCCATCCGTTTAAGAGCTACGATGCCACAGACAGACACACACACAGACAGACATCGACGTCAAACTTAAAACACCCCTTTTTTCGCATCAGGGTTTAAAAAAAATGCGTAAAAATAATAACGGGTTCATTTACAAAGTAATAGATCACATTCATATCTCCACATCAAGTGGAATTGCGGGTCACATCGTAAAACAGTCGAAATTTTGTCACAGCCTTACCTTAATTGTACCATTACGTCGTTTTCTCTGCTATCTGCGGTTACCTTGCTCTTAGAATTTATTTCCATTGTCATAAGAGTATATATGTATATAATAGAATAATAGATACATGTCATAAAATTTTGAGTCGAACCTGTACATGAAATATTTTTTGGAGAATCTTATTGAAACAATCTTTATTATCTATACAGAGGCAGAATCTATAGTTTTTAGAATTTTTGTCCGTCTGTCTGTCTGTCTGTTTATCTGTCTGTCTGTCTAGGAACGCGTGACAAGATAAACCACTGGATAGATATTAATAAAATTTGGTATGATGACAGCTGATTATTTGGGTCAACATTTAGGATACTTTTTACAGCGGGAAAATGTTTCATCTCTGAGATAATAATAATAATAAAGCCTTTTTATTTTCTATAAGTCTTGTAAAATAGTTACAATATGTTTAATTAAAACTAATGTTAGTAAGTAATTCTAGTGTTAGTAATAATTTTTAAATATTATTAATGTTTATTATAGGAACCCCTTTGATAGGGTGTAGGCCTCCTCTAATTCCATCCAATTTTCCCTGTCCTGCGCTGCTCCGGTCCAATTTTTCCCCGTCACTGTTAGTATGTCGTCTACCCATCGATTTTTTGGTCTTCCCACTGCTCTCTTTCCCTGTGGGCTCGTCCATTTAGTTGTTTTGAGTGTCTATCGCTGAGATATCTATACTAAATAATAAAACGTAATGTTATAAAAAATCTTCTTTTTAAGTTAATAATGATAGGATAGTTTATAATGTACTAAAAACTAAAAATAACTCGGTAGGTCCTATGTACCAGTTATGACACCACTCTAAGATTATTATTTACCTGACTATAAAGGATTATTATTTCAACAAGCTATGTATGTATGTCTTTTCATCTGTTCCCGCATATCTTCTAAGCTATATATCATAATTTGACATGTAATGTATTCAGCCCTTTTAAAGCCCCACTGCTGGGCACGAGTCGACTTTTGTGCGAATTAGCGCATTTCACATGTCTTTTGAAAACCAGTTAGGTTCTTTTAGATATGCAGGTATCCTCACGATGTTTTCGTGCACCATATTAACAAGTGGTAATCATGTTGAAAGTGATTCGCATATGATAATTACCAAAGGTATGAGACCCGGGATTTGATCCACTTCACTTGGTTTTTCAAGAAAGCGCGTCACCACTAAGCTACCACTGCCTTCGATGAGATAGACTTTGTCCTAGAAAAGCACAGTCTGTCTCCGAAACAGCTATTAACGCACTTTGTACAACACTTTAAATCTAACACTTCACTTCATTTTATTAACGCTGCTAATTGGAATGATGTTTAAGGACACTTTATCATAATTATCACTCTATTTGCCAGTACAACTTCGTTGGTCAGTATCTACCAAAAAAATGGCTTGTTTCCAGACTTTCATTATACTCGTATATTCAATTTTGAGTCAAATTAAAATTCATATCTAAATAAATGAAAAAATATTCAATTCAGAATGGAAATAGAATTGATTGATATTCCAATATTTGTAGGATATAGTCTCGTGTATTAAAATATGCATGTTTCTGATTTATTAAATGCAAAAAATATCTAAAGTTGGCATGAGATATGAACACACTTCAACGTAACGAATGTAAGTGTAGTCGTTAGTGGATTAATTTTCAGTTTAGTCTATAGAAGTACTTTTTTTAAATAAAACTATATTTTCAAACAGAACAACTGTTCATAAGTAAGACATAAATATGTAAGAGTGTCTCCCGTGCATTCGAACGTCGGGAACAAAAAATCGAAATAAATTCGAGGAAAAATCCGAAAACATAGTTTTTAATTTATTTAGTCTATAGTCTTTTTTTTATGATAAGTAGTCCCTCTTGGGAAAAAAAGAAAAACAATTGACAACGTCAAAACAAAATTTATGATGTAATCAAAATTTATTTTAAAATATATCCGAAAATAACAATAAAAAATTAAGTGATAGTGACAAAAAAAAATTGAAAGTGCATAATAATTACAAGACTTCGGCGACACCATTCAGACATTAAGAAATACAATAGCATTCCCAAGGAGGGTTGACGTCAGGCAGGCGGCCGGTCGTAAAACTTTTGCCAAATCCTATCAGCTTTACAGAAGATGTACTGCGCCGACCACAAGTGATTGGGAAATGGGCAGGGAGAAGAAGAAGAAGTAGTTCCTCTTGGGAAGAGGGAGATATTTTACGCATATTCATGCACAAAGTCTTTCTTTTCTTCTTGCCTACATGCATCTAATAATTTACGAGAAATAGTAAAATATATACAGGAAATTATTAGAAGCGGCAAACAATGGAAACGGGCTCTTTGAAAATGATAAAATATGACCATTTCAAAGCCGCCTTATGTAGACGTATTTTCTGGTTTACCACTTTATTTGCTGTGTCTCGCGTTTCTTCACTTTTCTTAACAAGCACAGTAAAATACAATTACTTGGTTGGAGTCATAATATAATATTCTATTGATAAAATGGATGCGTGTAACCTTTACGCGCGGTTGAAGTAAAACTTCTTTGGTAAATATCGCAATTAAATTAAAACAAATCAATAATTAAATAAGGCATATTACAATCATATATTTAAAGAATATCATATACGGAAAGAATATATTATTGTATATTTGTCAGACAGTAACAACGATTACCACGGCAATGTATTCTATCTTATTCTCTCGCCGGCTTAATCCTATATATTTATGTGTTTGTCTCTTTTTAGTGTCGTATTTTCGTTTCATCGAGTTTCAAATCACAACGATTCTAAAGAAGTTTCACTTCAATAAAAGCTCCGAATGAGTTTATTTCGCCAATTATTTTAATATTCGAAATATTTTTTGGAGACTTCGAAAGCTTTCTATAAATAATATTTCATTTATAAAGTGAATTCTTTATGGTATTTTTTTTTTTTTTATGAAGAAGCGATGATTTTTATTACTTTGTGATGTCCATGATTTTTTTTCAGGTTAATGCAGAATGTTACAAGAAGTTACAAAGTTAGTCAATTATCAGAAATTATAAGAGGAATACCCAATAACTACTTTGGTTCTACCCAGGATTTGAATCTAGGACCTCAAGATCCTGCAGCCGTACATATTAGGTTCAAAACCAACAAGGCATGAAGAAAAAACCAACACACTGGACTTTCAGTAACTGAAAAAATAAAAATTATTAACATGCGATTAAATAGCGAGATTTGACTTTTATATTTATGTCATCATGATGACAACTATGACATCTTTGTTTTAACTAAATAACTGCAGGTAAATAATTTAATTTTACTCTTTAAATATTCTAAACGTTGGCCCTGACAACCAGCTAGCACCATACCAAATTTCATCAAAATCCTTCCAATCGTTTTCTCGTGACGCGTTCCCAGACTGATAGACAAACAAAAATTCTTAAAATTATAGTTTTGGTCTCAGTATCGATAATAATGACTATTTCAATAAGATTTTCCAAAAAAATATTTAATGTACAGATTCGACTCAGAATTTTATTATAGATATGTATCTAGATGTACACAATAATATAATGTAAGATACATAAGTAATATAAAAACCCCACGTCTTATGAGGCTTAACTCCCAAAGACAAACCATTTATGTCTCCACAACATAACTCCTCGTTAGTGGCTAAATAAAATAAATACGTATAACGTGCGTCCTTGTGTAAACAGTGGCGATTTTTTTATATTTACGCAACTACTGCCGTAATGCTCGTGTATTATATATTTTGTTTCACTCGATACACGTAAGCGACTTTAAACTGTATATATATATATATATATATATATATATATATATATATATATATATATATATATATATATATATATATATATATATATATATATATATATATATATATATATATATATATATATATATTTATTTATTTATTTATTTATATAACAAACCACTGTTATTGCTTCGTAATTACTAAACAGCGAAATCGATTTTAATGATTCATACGTCGTTAGATTTGTCTTGATCAAGCAAGAGTCATAGCTTATATGAAAATAATTAATATTGAAAAAAAATAACGGATTTCAGGCGTGATTTTGTCTTTAAAAAAACCTATTGTGTAGGTGGGTATCAAAATAAAGATTTTTTAAAAGATTATTACAAAATATATACAACTTATGTTCAATTAAGTATATCTATACTAATATTATAAAGAGGTAAAGTTTGTGAGTTTGCGAGATTGTGAATTTGTGACTTTGTGTTGTTGTAGGGGGTAATCTCTGGATCTACTGAACCGATTTAGATGAAAGGTAAGAATATAGTTTGAGACCCTGGGAAGAACATAGGATACTTTTTAACCCGGAAATCACCCTTAAGAGTACCTTAAACGTATCCTTTGTATTTAGACATGATTTTGCTCTTTAAGTTTATCTATATAGGTATTTTCTGAAAAAAAAAACGCTATTTTTCTTACAAGCTTTCAACTTATTTTTTTATAGTAAAACACCGAGCGACCGGTCGTCCCTATTTTATTAATTATAATCATAATAATTTTCTTATGTATACGTTTGTCATACGTCTGTATGTAAATAATTTACCATGACTACTAAACTATATAATTTTTTCCTTGATAATGCTATATACATTATACATATGTAAAGTTGTTAGTATGTTTGTATGTTTCACGTAACCGTGATTTTTATGTGATTTTTGCATATAAATAGATATTAGAGAGGAATGGCGTAACCCTCTTATTCTTATATATGAAGTAGTTCCTTTGGGAAAATGTAAAATTTAGAGAAGGACGCATAGCTCGTCGCTAGTTTATAAACGAAGTGAGGGATGAAATCTAATAAATATTACATAAGACTAACAGTACTGAAAAGTCTATATTATGTACATTACTAGTTTTCTCGTGGCTTCGTCCACGTCGTTTAATTTTGTATAATCACTGTGTTTTCGTATGCTAAAATAAAATGAAAGAGAAATAGAAAGAAGAGAGAAGAAATATGCTATTGAATGCAAAAAGAATTTTTCAAATCGGTCCTGTAGCTCTAGAAATTCGCGCATTAAAAGAAACTGGCTTTTCTGCTTTATATTATTATATTAGCTTGATTCCCCATACAAACTTTTCACCCCCTTAAGAGATGATTTCCGGGATAAAAACTTCCTATGTCCTTTTAAGGGTCTCAAACTATCTTCTTAACAAATTTCATCTAAATCGGTTCAGTAGATCCAAAGATTACCACTACAATGTCACAAACTCAGAAACTTACAAATTTTACCTCTTTATAATATTAGTATAGATTAGTACATGGGCTGGGCTTCGTTTTCGGAAGAAATATAAAAATTGAGTTTTCTCAGAAAACGCACCTTTATAGATATACTCAAAAATCAAAACCTAATCTGAATACAAAATTTGATCTAAATCGTTAGAACCGTTTTCGAGATACATGAAATAAAATATACATATTATGTATACAAAAAGTGCTCATTTAATATTTTAAAGTTAGTATAGATTACAGGCAACGCCGTAGACTATAATAAGTTTATGTTATGTAAATTTTAAGTACTAATAAACCTACTTGGTATTTCGAACAGCAACAGTATTAAAATTTTAGTAAGAAACTCCAGTTTCATCTTAGTCTTGCAAAATTATCGCCTGCAGTGCAATCTCGACGTCTATTTACAAACACTGATATTAGATCTGGGATACGTAGCGCTGAGTAGCATTTATATATTTATATACAAACGTAATAAAGTTTTATATTAATGTATAAGATTTTTTTAATTCTAAATTATGGTAAAACGAGATACTCGTAAAACCGGACAACGAAGAACAACTCGACCGTAATCATTATTCAAAATTTGATTAAAACATCTGTACATAACAAAATTCTAACCAGTCGAATTTATAAATTATTTGTACATTATATATTTGTCTTTGTCCACGTCACTTTCTATGTATTTCGTTTTTTATAATTTATTTGTTCAATTATATATATATATATATATATATATCTATATATATATATATATATATATATATATATAATATATATATATATATATATATGTGTGTGTGTGTGTGTGTGTGTGTGTGTGTGTGTGTGTGTGTGTGTGTGTATATATATATTATATCGCGTTATCAAATAAATAAAAAAGTTATAAAATAAATCCGCGGAATAATCCTAAAAGATAGTTTTATTTAAAATGTTGTTTATATATTTTTTCTCTATACGACTAGATTATCTGAAAATAGAGCGAAGCAAGCGTAATTCGCTGGTATAAAATAACTATCACGTTAAATAAAGCAAGATATTGAGCATTCAAAAGAACCGCATATTCATATGCATTCCCCGGGCGTGTAAGAATTGCATTACATTTTCTTACTTTATAAAGAGTATATATAATGAATATACGAGTATTATTCTTACCTGCATACGTAATAAGAATCTCTATACAAATTGGTTTTTATGTGAGCCTAAGGATTTGCATTTAAATAGATTTTATGAACCACACGTACAATACAGTATTGCAAGAAAAATTCTATAATACAAGAAATATTTATATTGTACACATATTGTTTTAGCATTTATTAAAAATGTTAATTTACTTGCATAGAAATGTTTTTTGCATTGTAATATTTATCAGATATTTTATATACAAATCACATTCTCGCTATTCTCAAACCTAGTCATACTCTTTGATCTAGTTATGAACTACATATATTGTCTATACAAAATAATTAATTTTTACTTTTAAAACATAAATCGACCTCAAAATGACTTTAAAAGTAATAAGTATTATACCCTTAAAAATGAAAAAAAATCTGAATTAAAAAAATTACCATTAAAAAAATCATGAAAAAATTTCAAAATTGGTGAAGATATCGCGTAACAAACATCCAAATAGATCAACTTTTCTATATATATATACCGATTCATCTAGAATAGAAGAAAAACCAAGAAACATCGTTTAAAGTATTCAAAATTTACTGGTTTGTAGACAAATGACACTCATTGCTCCAATATCGATAAAAAGTAGAGAAAACAGGATAAGATTGCAACTGTTGATTCTAAGGAAAATTACATAAACAAATAAATATTTACAACAGTTACTTTTAGTGATAAAGACTAGGAGAACTTAATCCAGTAACTAAAGGTCCTTTTTATCCACTTATTCAAAGTAATATTATTGACGACACGTTTGGCTCAGTTTGTAGTAACCCTACTTGCTGTGCCAGCGGTCGCGGGTTCGAGTCCCGCTGGGGACATTCATTTGTGTGATGAGCACGAATGTTTGTACTCCAGTCATGGGTGTTTATATTTATAATATGTATGTATTTAAAGTTATATATGTGTAGTGTATCAACTATCTGGTATCCATAACACAGGCCTCGTAGCTTATCATGGAACTAGATAGTGCTGTGTGTTAATGTTCTAACATAACATATATTAATATATATGTATGTGTGTCATTAATAATACTTTTTAAAAAACAATCAGTCAAATTCACAATCCCACTGTTGGGATAACGTTTTTGTATTATATCTGGACTATAAATCATATAAACGTCCCCCCCAAACCATTTTCTTCTCGCTTAGAGGTCTGTATGAAATAGAGGCAAAGTTTGTAATGGCCCGATTCAGAGATATAAATTTGTTTTACGACGTCCAGAAACTGCACTTGCCACAGATATGAGGCCTTATGATGAATTGCTTTTGCGAAGAGCGTTTTTAATGATTTAATACTACATATTATTGTGTATTAATAAAATGTCGCACTTGTGAACAACTCATAGAGTTTTATATCTAAAAGGACCATACATACCCCTATTAGTTAGTGCGTTTGCGCAATCTATAATTTTATTGAATACTAGCGACTCACCCTTGCTCCGTTCAGGATCGCCCCTCGTTACGTTTTTAACCGACTTTCAAAAAGGAGGAGGTTATCAATTCGTCGGAATCTTTTTTTTTCTTTTTTTTATGTATGTTCACTGATTACTCGAAGACGCCTGAACCGATTTGGATTTTTTTTGTTTCGAAGGGTATACTTCCCAGATGACCCCATATAAATTTTATCGCAATCGGTAGAGCGGTTTTTTTAAAAATCAACAATAAATATTTTTTTAAATAAATTGCTTAATCGAATATGTTATTAAAAAACTTTCTTCTTACAAATTACCTGCTTATTACGTCAACACTAAAAATGGAAAAATAAAAACATTTTAACTGAAAATAAAAACCGACTTCCAGGCACTAAAATGTAAAAAATAACTAAACGGAGGTTTTCATTTAGAATAGATACCTAATCAGGTATTTTCGAAGTCGGTGCCAGCCGATGCAAAACAAATCTAATATATTTCGATACGTAAAATACATATTTACCTATTAGATATTCATATCTTAAAATATTTTATTTTTAGTTAAAAAGTTTTTAACCATTTTCCCACAGTAAAAAATATCATATATATTGAACCGGATAATCGATAATAATGTCTGTTTCAATAAGATTATCCAAAAAAATATTTAATGTACAGATTCGACTCGGTTAGAATTTTATCATATGTACCTAGGTATAAATTTTAAGACAGTCTTAAGACAATGACCTAACGATTTACACCTCTAACTGTATAATCGCGCTATTTTTGGGAAGCCATTACAATTAATATTTCTTTCTTATTTAATTTTAATAAAATTAAACTGCCTACTACTTTAGATTAAATCGACTAATGGTCGAAATTCGATCACAATCACAAAAGATTTTTTTATAGATAACACAAAAGCTTCTTAATAGCTTCTAAACAACAAAAAATAATATCGTTTGACAAACGGTAGCTACAGAAAAAGGTATTAAACTATTTATTATGCACCCTCGCTTTGCTCGGGTTCGTCAATATCATGTGCTGGTCGGAAATTCCATCCTCACACGGTACTACCCATACCTTCTCGTACCAAAAGGTTTGGCAGCTCCTACCTGTGCCGCACTATTAGGAAATGGAATTCATTACCGTCTCACGTGTTTCCCTCTTCCTATAATCCTGGGTCGTTTAAACGGAGCGTGAAAAAGCACATTTGCAGGCCGACGAGGTGAGGTTGATCGGAATCGAGATCAAGTCCCGGAACCGATGGATCTCATTCTGGATTCCACTGTCGCTTACCATCAGGCGTCATGGAGTCATCTTGTCGAGCGACAATAAAAAAAAATTATATAATATAGTAGCTGTACAATAATGTATGGAAGTCTGCCCGATTTGTTGCCGCAAAAAGCTCAAGTGGCTCCCAATCCGCTTTCGCAGGAATACTCACATACTTCATCTCCTCTACTGCGTGCTGTTTAATCCTTCTACCCCTTCCTATCTCAAAGAGCGTTTCGAGCTTCTAAGGAATTCTCATACTCGTTCCCTGCGTTCTAGTGAAACGCTTATCCTCAAAATTCCTTCTCACTCCTCTTGTTTTCTTACCAACTCCTTTTCTGTGAAAGCTGCACGTCTATGGAACTCTTTACCAGTACACATCAGACGGGCTGATAATTTGGACAAGCTTAAGACGATGTTAAAAACGCATTATTTATCTCTTTAGTTTGTCTTACTATAATATATTATGTACAATATATTTGATATTATATGTATATTGTATGTATTTATTTGAAATACGTAACTTAATTAAACATACTGATTATATTTTTCTATTACACTGCTTGTATGCATATATGTTTGTAAGTATGTATTTATGTATGTATTTATGTGTGTATGTATGTACGTATGTATGTATGTATGTATGTATGTATGTATGTATATATGTATGTGTATAAGTATGTATTTATACAAGTACACCGCCTACCATTTTTATATACTGATTCCTCTACCCTAAGGTTGCCTGGAAGAGATCGCTTCTAGCGATAAGGCCGCCTGCTGTGCATCTTTTTATTGTTATATATTTCACTTTTTTATTTATTTTCTTGTGTGGTGTGCAATAAAGTGTTCATTATTATTATTATTGCTGCTATTTATCTAATATCTATCTAATATATTTAAAGGAGCATATAAAATAAGCTGCAATATAAAAGTCTTGTGTATATTTTATATATATATATATATATATATATATATATATATATATATATAATCTGAATCTTGGAAAGGAGCCGTTTTCAACGATTTTCATGAAATTTAGTATTCATGGGGTTTTAGGAGCGATAAATCGATCTAGATTAGTTTTATGTCTGGGAAAATGCGTGTTTTCGAGTTTTGATGCGGTTTTGTTTTGTTTCGCATTATTCCACGCAAAATATGGTCGCTAATGCGCACGCTAGAACATAAGCATCGTGGTCAAACGGCCAAAGCGTAAGTTTGACAACCACAGGTGTCTGGGTTCGTATCCCGGTCGAATACAAAGTTTATACTTTTGTTTTTTTTTTTTGATTTATTCAAATTTTTAGTTTGTTTTTTTTTATTATTTTTTTTTTGGCCAAAAACTATACTTATAATTGTAATAAAATTATCATTTGCTTACAAGCAAGAATTCTTATAATATAATAATTATATTTAGCTAAACTCAACACGTTAAACAAAGTTTCATCGGAATGCAATTTAAAGGCGCAATCCCGTAACATCTTGACGTAAATTTTCATAACTTTCAATATTGTGACTTATAAACTTGTAAAGACTTTGCATTTCAAAACTTTATTATCTTTCAATTACGATGTGAGAATTCCTGAAATTCATTAAAAGTTTTTAATTTGATAATAAAATAAGACAATTGGATGCTTCTGTTATTAATTGGGAGTGCTTCATTTGGGTTTTCGCATTTATTAAGTATAATTATTTTTTTTAACCAAATTCGAATTAGAAATCATTTTAAATGTAACAAATGTAAATATAAGAATTGTAAACAAACGTAAAATAATAATTAAAAGAAATAAATATCAATATGGAATTATTTGTAAGAATTCTCAAAACCTTTTAGATTATAATAATAGCAACACATATAATAATGAATATTTTCAAACTGTGTAACTATAGCAACCTGGATTGTTTATTAAATATTTACTATTGTGGGTAGACAGCTATCTAAAAACAATATAATAGCTTTTGATACGTTAAACACCTTGGTCTATCGCGACCATATTTGCTGTAAAGCATTCGAAACATTGGGAACTAATAAAAATATCAAAAAAAAAACCGACATGTAATTTGCCATTTTGTGGTGGCAATTATCTTGGATTGGAAATTTATCATAGTGTATTCTACTAGTCAAGCACTTTCATTTGATATCTATATTGAGGGAGTTGTGAAAAAATATGTAATCTGTCATTTTGTGGCGGCGGCCATCTTGAACCGATTTTCATCAAACATAGCTAAGAACACTCCCGACTAATTCACCTTTCAAACAAAAAAAAAACAAGATCACAATAGGTTCATCCGTTCGGGAGCCACGATGCCACACACAGACACGTCAAACTTATAACACCCCGGCGTTTTTGCGTCGGGTGTTAAAAACAGATCAATTTAAAATTTAAAATATTCATGTAAATATTATAAAGTATTATTATCGCTATTCATTCAACAATTGTATATTTGAATCTAGTCATCAAGTTGAAAAACGTGTTGATTTTTAATACTGCGAATTAAAATACGTGCGATACCTCGTTGGATTTGTTTAGAAATTTGTGCGAAAGTTTCAAATCCGCACACAAAGCACCTAGTTTTTTGTAAATTACTCAAAAACTGTTGGTTCTGGCGAAATTTTATTAACAGATTATTAAACAGGAGAAAATTGTCAAAATAAAATTTTTTGACTCAATATACTTGACCTCTATTAATACTTTCTTAGATTTTTTTCTATTTTTTTCTTTAATTTATTTAAAACTGATCTCTATTATTAATACTTTTTATTTAATGTTGAAAATAGGCTTCCGCGCAGTGCTGTAACACTATATTAGCTATTAAAAAAAACCTACTCCTTTTGAAGTTATACTCCTTTTGGGCATGTTTGGAGATTTGCCAAAAAGCGACATGATGAAGTTAGCTGAAAGCGACATGATGAAGTTAGCTGCATTCCTTTTACAAACAGAGAGCTGTGACATACGGAATGAAATCTTTAGCTATTTTAGTTCTGTTACGCCAAAGAAATATAACTTCTTATGTGCGTAATAAGTAAGAAAACGCATTTTGTTTTGCATTTTTTACTTTTTGTGTGACTTAAATATTTCATAACTAATTGATAAAAAGTGTCTATTCTATACATTTCCCTATATTCAGATAAAAAAGTTGTTATAAATGACATCTTAATGGCTCATCCAGAGCACGTTCCATCGTAACATGATCATATACACCCTAGCACGGATGGTACATAGTTCGGAGAATCTGACTTTTCATCAAACAGGTGAATTGATTTGATATTTGATGGAATTTGTCCAAATCTATGTAATAAACAACTTATTTATAAGGAATAATATTTTCTTAGATTTACGCGAATATTTGACATTTTAAATAAAACTATCTTTTCGGATTATTTCGCGGATTTATTTTGATTTTTGGTTCCCGACGTTTCGAATGCTTTACAGCAATCATGGTCACGGGAGACTAAGGTTATAGACGTCTCAAACACATACTTGTTACAGACATTGCCTACCCACTATTTTACAAAAATCATTCAAAAATCAAAAAATTAAAAATGGCAATAAAGCACCTTACAATATTTGTTGATTTTTATTTTTAAACATTTTAATATTTTTTTAATAAATATTATAATTAAATATAGCAACATTATTTTTATTTAATTTTTGCTGTTATTATTATAAATATTACAATTTTTAAAAAACTTTATAAATTACTAATATTATTTAGTGTTGCTATTATTATATTATGTATAACCATATAAAGAATATTAAAAATAAAAAATATTAATTATTTATCTAAGCAATATTATTGTTTTATATATAATTTAAAAGAAGTTAAAATATTAATTTAGATTGCTATTATTTAAAGTTAAAATATTCCGCAATACTATTGCTACATTTATAGACAGAAAAAAGTCGGGAGCCAAAAATCTAAATAAATCCGCGAAATAATCCAAAAAGAGAGTTTTATTTAAAATTATTTATAAGGACTTACTCGCTACAAAAACCAGTACGACCAACTAAAACCCAACAGAAACTCGTCTTTATGGGATGTCGCAGGATCTCTTACGCACTCTACGACAACGTTCCAACAGTAGGCCTGCTGAAGCAGACCAAAACAACCAAGGGATTTTTTCCACGGTCCTCTCTATTATCAGAGAAGTACTAGGAGCAAACCGTATGGTACACCCACTGAAGTGGGCCACCTCCCAGTATGTTACTTGGTTTCACGCCCAGTTGGGACGCCGGACGCTAATCATATAACAGTAAAAATGTATGTTTAGTTATGATCGCCGTCACCCATGTCGGTAATTTTACACTGGAAAAGGTACGAATGGCTTTTCTATATAGTAAGACTTCATTTTCATTAAGCCTTTACAAGAAAACAACTCAATTTGCAAATGCGACATACTTATATTATCTTCATCGTAAATCCAGTAATTACTAAGAAAGCAACACATTAATTTCAACATAACGCTTGGAACACGCTGTGAATAGAATATAAATTGTTAAGGAAGTGTTGCTTTGTTGGGAAATAAGCTTATATATATATATATATATATATATATATATATATATATATATATATATATATATATATATATATATATATATATATATATATATGTATATTAGAGTATTTTTGATGATTTATCTAAATAACAATAAAAATAAATATGAAATTATAGTTTTATTAGTCCATTGTTACTTTATTATATTATCAATAACTTACCCTTTGCTTGACATTTTTAGGCACGAATTCCCAACTGATTTTAAAACTAACAATTTTAAATTCTATAAAATATTCGATTTTGTGTTTCTTTTGTAAGTCTTTAAGTTAAGTTAATTGAACTTATTTTTAAGTATAATATTAAACGTTATACTTTCTTAGATTTACGTGAATATTTAACATTTTAAATAAAACTATCTTTTTGGATTTTTTCGCGAATTTATTTATTATTATTTTTTTATTTTGATTTCAGGTTCCCAAATACCAAAATGGTTTGGGAACCAAAAATCAAAATAAATTTGCGAAAAAAATCCGAATAGATCGTTTTATTTAAAATATTAAACGCTAGTACGTTTCACGTGAGCGATCAGTAATTAAAACCGTCGTTTCCTTATGACTCACATCAAAATAAGATAGATCGCTATCTTTTTTGTGGATTCGACGCACGGGAGGGAAGTTTTATCTCGGCCCTTTGTAAATGTATGCGGGATGTGTATATTATAATTCAGCATATGTTTATAGCTTGTTAACGTAGTGAAGATGTTTTATTTATGGGATAAGATGGCATAATATCTATGCAAAATCGGATTTATACGTCTTTTATTATTGTGGGTTTGTAAAGATGCTGTGTTCGTTGATTTCATGGAGCATTTTACAAATATAACATGCGTTTGGTTTCTTAGATTTACACGAATATTTGTGAAATATTTAAAATTTTAAATGAAACTGTCTTTTTAGATTTTTTCGCGGATTTATTTCCATTTTCAACCGACTTCTAAAAGGAGGAGGTTCTCAATTCGACTGTATTTTTTTTATGTTTGTTACCTCAGAACTCCGTCATTTATTAACCGATTTGAACAATTTTTGTTTTGTTTGAAAGGGTATACTTCCAGATTGGTCCCATTTAAATTTCAAAAAAAAAAATACCACCCCTAAGGGTGGAAAAATAGCTAATGATGAATTTAACCTACTTCTAATTGTCATATTGACTTGAAACTTTGCAAGTGTTTCTATTTCCGTTGATAGTACAGTGGTTCGGTATTGTTGACCTGATCTGATGGTAAGGCCAGAAGGTGGATAGGTGGAACTCTTCAACGGCTAATAGTAGATACTTTGAGTTTGGGCTTATTTTATTTGATTTGACAAGCCTAACACGTTGGAATTCTTACTTTGCTACTACTGTCTACACTAAAAAGGTAAAAATAAAAAATTTTTAAAATAAAACTATCTTTTCGGATTTTTTCGCGAATTTATTTTGATTTTTGGTTCCCGACGTTTCGAATGCTTTACAGCATCCATGGTCACGGGAGAGACTGAGGTGCTACATGTCTTGAAGGTATAGTTGTTACATTATATATATTGTTATTGTTGTTATTTTAAAATGTCAAGTATTCGCGTAAATCTAAGAAAGTATTAAATAAAAACTTTTTAACAAAAAAATAAAAACCGACTTCAAACAAAAGTACTAAAAAGTAAAAAATAACTGATTGGTAGTTTTCATTTACTATACATACCTAATGAAATATTTTCGAAGTCGGTGTGCTTTGGCTTAGTAATTAATGCCTACCAATTAAATACATACCTAATCAAATATTTTCGAAATCGGTTCCAGCCCATACAAAGCAAACAACTGGTCAACATGACCCAGATTACCATCTATCACCATACCAAATTTCATCAAAATCCTTCTAGTGATTTTTCCGTGATGCGGTAACAGACAGACAGACAGATAGACAGACAGACAGACAAAAATTCTAAAAACTATAGATCTGGCCTCTGTATCGATAATAATGACTATTTCAATAAGATTTTCCAAAAAATATTTAATGTACAGATTCGACTTAGTTAGAATTTTATTATATGTATAGGTAAATTACAAGTATTTAAATCATCATAAGTTCAACAAACTGGGGTAGGTCGATTTATGTATTCCGCTGGAAATGCAGTAAATAATTCAAAAACAATTTCGCCTCTCTTAACCAAATTAAGCTGTCGTCGTAAATAAGTTTTTAATTTTCTCACGTTCGCGAAGTACGTGATTTGTTATATCAGTGAAAGAACGACGTATAATGTGCTAGATATATAACTTTCTAAAAACACTTTATTAACATCGTTTTTGAAATAACTAATAACTTTTAATACTTATTATAGAATATATTATGAATTATTACATTTAAAGGTTATATTAGAACGATATTAAAACATACAAGAATATTCATACTGCCCGACTTGTATATTTTAGTGATTTTCACAGTATTAGGTCAACCGGAAGTACCTTATAGGTTCTGGGTCAAAAACCGGAAACCGAAAGTACCCTATAGGGTCTGGGTGGGTTACCGTTGACCTAGAATCACGAGATTTGGCAAAAGGCAAGGTCTTACAGCACAAATAAAGAAAAAAATTCAAAAAATAAACAAAGTTGAAATTAAAAAAAGTTAAACAGATTTCCTACAAAGTACGGAACCATCGGTAGGCGAGTCCGACTCGCACTTGTCCGTGATTTTTTATATTATGATATGTCTCACTAGCAAATTTTTAAAAACAATACGATAAAATTGTTTATCAAAATAGTAAAATTTAAATAATATATCAAAATACATTTACGTAGTACTGTTGATTTATGAAGGAATTATATTAATAGGAACTGGGGTTTTAGTAACATACAGACCATGTATGTATATTGTACATACAATTCACGTAGGAAATTTTCAAAACAAACAGCTACCAAATCTAACAATACAATTCCAACGGTAATCACTTTATGTGTTGCGATTACAGGAGATTACGCTACTATACAACTTACATATATTTATTAAAAAAAAACAGGTCAGTAATAAATAGCTCCTAGCACAAATTGTAGCTAGTCCTGGGTTGGATATCTCTCGGAACTAATAAGGTTGTCTAATATAAATGAAGACTTAGTCATGGTGTTTCCCATAAAAAAAAACACAGTAACCACCTTGTCCACCATAAAAGAAGTGGTGATCAATGATCATGGCGAAAGTAAAGAAAAAACTTTTCTCTTGGTTTTACAAGTCACTGGGTTCCCGCTGGGCTATCACTTTTTCGGGGAATAATTGTTATGTACGTATGTAATATACGGTAAATATGAACTATACTTCGAATTTAAAAAATTTAAAAAAATTTAAAAATTTTTTTTATATATTTTTTCCAATTAATTCCTCAAATCCATTAATGAAAGAAACCCTTTAGCTCATTCCAGTAATTTTAGGGATAGCATCAAAAGAAATTAACTTCATAATAATTTAAAATGAAATCGCTGTATAAGTCTTTACAATTTTTATGTTGAATTTGTATATTTTTTTATGTTGATCTTTTCTATTCTATTTATTTAATTAACAATAATATATTTATTTTTTATTTTGTTTATTTTTTTTAATTTTCATTGATTGCGTGCCTGTAAATTTTATCTATGTATGTAATATGTATTAAAAAAAAACCCCAAAAAAACTATTTTGCAAAGTTCATCTAATTTCGCTTAGTTAATTTTGGTTACATTAAAATATATTATAATTAAGTGTTATGTATAATTGATGCAGTCTCAGTATGGAAATTATTATTTATTTTACTAAATGTCTATATAGCATTAGAATTAGCATCATATAAAGATCGAACTCTTAACCTATCATGCATGTAAGTATTCCAGGGACGTTTTCGAAATTATATTAACAGTTTAAATGATACCACTCTCAATGGCTATATTTAACTTTACGATCATCCGTCGTAGAGGTTATTTCCTGAAGATCTTCCGGTGTCAGGATGAAATGTGCTTCCAGAGTTAGATTTAAGGTCTTGCTTGGTAGTCGCCTAAAAACTAGTTATTCCATGATGCATGTATTCATTGTGGCCTTTTTAACGTCCCATTGCTGAGCACGAGCCTCCTTTCATTACGAGGGGGGATCAGGCCTTAGTCCACCACGCTGGCCAAGTGCGGGTTGGTAGACTTCACATGACTTTCGAAAACTTGCTAGGTTCTCTCAGTCATGCAGGTTTCCTCACGATGTTTTTCTTCACCGTAAGGCAAATGGTAATCATGTTGGAAATTATCACATGAAAATGTCAGAGGTGCGAGACGCGGGATTTGAAACCGCTTCACTCGGTTTCCCAAGCGAGCGCGTTACCTCTGGGCTACCTACCATTGCTTTCAAGCATTACGGGGCTATTTATCCAATTATATATAGTTGCATTAAGTTTTGAATCTTCTCGTTTGAGGAACATTATATGTTGAAGAAAATCTACATATTTTAACATAATATAGAACGTATTAAAACGAACTCGAATGGAGTGAGGGTGAGTCGCTAGTCTAACAATAATTGTTAAGACTTTACGACCTCATTTACAATATAAAATACCAACCAGATAATTTGACGTTATCTTAATTCTCAATTTAAGAGCTGTATCATTTAAACGATTGTGTTGTAGATAGCTGGTTATGTAGTACATACTCGTATCATCCACAACTCCGCAATCGGTATAATTAGAGGAAAACACGCTTTTCATAAAAAATTCAAACCTTTTTTTTATCAAAAGAGGGTTATGTGTTTGACCTGTATGTATAACATGTATGTACATATGTATGTTCGAGCTTATGTTCCCTCTTTATGACTAAACGGCATAATTAATTTAAGCGATTCATACGTCATAAGATTCGTCTTGATAACGCGAATTTTTGAGGCTAACATGGATATTATTGGAAATCAAAATGCCGCCATTTAGGCACCGATTTGTCTTTAAAAATTTTTTTTCTTTTATATATCTTGTGAGGTATCATAAAGGTTTTATTCTATTATATAATAATATGCTCCTTATTTAGCTTATTGCCATCTTTTTAGGTAGTTTTTTTTTACGCAAGCTTATATTTTTAATATGTCAAGAACGCATTGATGATGCTATACAAAAATTTCACTAATGTTTCAAAATAACAACATCAATTCAATTTAACAGACTTGAACTATAAAGAAAACGGATGCGATAACCATAGCAGTTAGCATTTCAATGATGCGGGCGGTTTCATATAAATAGCAACAAAAATTTGCTGATAAGTTAGTATTTTACTATTATTAGTTTACTACTGTCGAAGTGACGTGTTGATAATGTTAATTATTATTGCTATTATTTTGTGTTCATCTAGTTATGTGATATCAACAGAAAATGAGTGTAAGTTAGTATAATACTAAATAAACTAAACTACAATAATTGTATACAGACCTTTTTAACGTCCCACTGCTGGGCACGGGCCTCCGTTAAATAAGGGATCAGGCCATAGTCCACCACGCTGTGGCGGGTTGGCGGATTACACATGTCCTTCGAAAACTTGCTAGGTTCTCTCAGACATGCAGGTCTCCTCACGATGTTTTCACCTTCACCGTAAGACAAGTGGTAATCATGTTGAAAATTATTCACACATGAAAATATCAGAGGTGCGAGATTGGATTTGAACCCGCTTCACTCGGTTTCTCGTTCTTTTCATTTTGTGAAATTGCTAACGTAATGATTTTAAAGTACTGTATATACTCTTTTTATAAATATATTATATAAATTGTATATCATTATCATATATGAAATACGTATCACAGTTAAAGTCGTAGTAAATAAAAATCTACTTCATAATTTCAAATCTTCCGTCGAGTCGGATAAAATATATAAATAGCGTTAACCTGTTGGTATAAGTACCTATAGGTGTATACATATATATCTGGTATCCATAACACAAGCCTCGTAGCTTACCATGGAACTAGATGGTGCTGTGTGTTAATATCCTAACATATTTATTTATTTATGTAATTATTTTTACAGCAAAAAATGTTTTTACCCATGAACTACCCTGTCTGACGTATGGTGGTGTATGTGTTAAATCAGATGAGTGCCCACCAGATAATATTTCAAAAATAAAAGGGCTGTGTCCAATTCAGCAGAAAAACGGAGTAGAGTGTTGTCATGCCAGTAAGTATCTATATTTATATATTACTAACGAGTTCGTTTGTTTGTTTGTTTGAATGCGTTAATCTCTGGAACTACTGGTTTGATTTAAAAAAAATCTTTTTGGGTTTTATAGCCTATCGAAAAACGTTATAGGCTTCTTATGTCACACTATGACCTATGAGATGAGTAATTCGACAAAATTAAAAGCTTCAATAAACGCAGGCAGAGCTGCAAGAGAACGCTAGTTAAGAAATAAGGAATTAGTTTTTATTTTATATATTTCTTCTTTTTTTATTATCTTTGGCAATTAGGTGTTTTTTTTTAAATATTTTTATTGACAAGGCCAGCTTGCTAACCCCAGGCCGCTACTAAAAAGTGCTTAACAGAAAATTTTACTTGGCCTGACCCGTGACTCGAACTCAGGACCTCCGAGTCTCTAGATTATAGAGACAGTTACAGTAATGTATTTTTTAATATAACTTAAAGAATTTCTTTCGAAAGGTTTATTATATGTGTAGTACATGAATGTAAGTATGTATTTAATAGATAAGCAAGGGCAGGTTGCTTGTAACCAATCATAAACACTATCTGTCCCGTATAATGTATAATGTTGACCCGGATAACCAGCTATCATCATACCAAATTTCCTCAAAATCTGTCCAGTGGTTTTCTCGTGATGCGTTCCCAGACAGATATCAATGTAAAAGCTTTATATATATATGCTAACTTGTACAGTTATTTGTGTATTCAAGAACATGCCCTAAACACAGCTTATAGTACTAATGAATGTTGCATTTCAGTACCAAAGTCAGAAACGAGATGTCTTCAAAGGGGCGGTATATGCTTCCCAAAATCGTACACATGTCCCGAATCGCTTACATTTAGCAAAGCAACAGACTGTTCTCACGACGAAAAGTGCTGTATTTTAGTTCATTAAACGCATTCATTAAAATTTCGTTTCATTTTCCTCTCTCACTCTACCTTCTCTTGGTGCATCCGTTGTGAATTAATGTAAGTTCACTGGTTTTTGAAGAGAAATTGCGAATTTAACTTATTTTTAAATTTAAATGTAGAACGGAACTCACACTTCATAAAATTAATTTATTACTATCAAGTATGTAATTAGTAAATAAGTCAAAACTCCTACTTTAATCTATACATATAATAAAATTATAACTAATCTGAATCTGTACATTATAAATTTTTGAAAATCTTATTGAAATACACATTATTATCGACACAGAGGACCAATCTATAGTTTTTAGAATTTTTGTCTGTCTGTGACTGCATCACGAGAAAATCACTGGACAGATTTTGATGTTTGGTATGATGGTAAATGGTTATCCGGGTCAAGTTAAGGGACTTTTTACTAGTATATTAAACATTAAAACATGACTGCTAAGTATCTATATATTTTTTACTCTGTTTGTTAACCAATTTCCTTTTATTTTGTTTAATAACTATTGACGAGTTTTAGTGCTATCAATAAAAAAATCTTTTGAAAACAGTTTTTTTTTTTTTTAAATAGGTAAATTCTATTTATATAGTAAACTAGCATTGCCCGCGGCTCCGCTCGCGTTCAGATGACCAAAAACCAAATTCTTAGGATTTACATATCAGTATACTCTTACATTTCAGTTTTTTTATTTTTTCTCAGAAATGAGAGATTTTCCTGCGGTAAAAAGTGTAAAAAGTATCCTATATGTTGACCCGGATAACCAGCTATCACCATCCCAAATTTCATGAAAATCCCTCCAGTGGTTTTTCTGTGATGCGGTAACAGACAGACAGACAAAAATTCTTAAAACTATAGATTCGGCCTCTGTATCAATAATAATGTCTATTTCAATGAGATTTTCCAAAAAATATTAAATGTACAGATTTGGCTTAGTTACAATTTTATTATATTATGTATAGATGTTTTCCTCAAATTTTCTGATTACGGTTGACTTTCGACCACTGAGCGAATATTAGTTATTAGTACTAAAACAAAAAACTTTATTACAATACGGCAATGGGTGTAGCGTGAAATTTACTAATAAAAAAATTAAATAAACATTTTCTAGAACGATTCCTAGCTGTGTTGTTAAATATTATTGCACGCCATTACATTATGCTTAATGATTGTACTGAAAACACGCTATTCTATATTGAGCTTTATTAGAGCTTTATAATCACTTTAATGAATCTATTATGTTGAAGGGATCCCGGGCTTTTGTTTAATTTAAATGAATACCTTCATTGTGTTATACCTGTATGTATGTATGTATGTATGTACGTTATTCATTGCATAATCATGACAAAGTTTTGCTTATTTCAAATGTTTGTTAGAAATATGATAAGAAGAATAGGAAAGTATCTCCCGTCTCTTACAGGACCATGTTTGTTATAAGCATTCGTAACGTTGGAAACAAAAATATATTGGCGACAAAATCCAAAAATATATTATAGTTCTATTTTAAATATCTAACATTTGCGTAAATCTAAGAAAGTATTAGCGTGGAAAAAAGTTAAAAATTTCCATCGATAACAACAAAACGTATAAACAATACTACGAGTATATCAGCTTAAAGCCAAGATCGTGGGTATAATAAATGATGTTCTCCTAGCCGATTCCGGCCACGGCGGCCAATCTCATTGAGACAAGCCAACTGCGCAGGAGATATTATAGTGCACAAGTGTACGTGCAGACACAGGTGCACTCTCTATTCCTGTCACTCTCATACTCCGGTGGGACGACCACTCGACACGACCGGGGAGAGTTAAGGCGCAGGACCGACAGCTTTACGTGCTCTCCGAGGCACGGGGGTGAAACACCGCCAACTTCCCAACTCCGGGCTGTTACTGAGACTTACTATACAGAAAGACTCAATAACTAAACTTGGCCCGACCCGGGACTCGAACCCAGGACCTCCGAGTGTGCAGCCGTACATGCTAGCCACTACACCACCGAGGCAGTTAGTAAATTAAATAGTGATAATGTTAGACCACATTTCTAGTTCATATAAAGAGAACTAAGGGAAAAGAGGTTGTATATGTTTATGAAACTGTTGTAAATTAAAGTCGTAACTTCTATACCTGCGTGAGGTAAGTAATAGTAATGCAGAAGCATTTACAGGATCTCTTGAGAATATTTTTTGTAATGAATAAAAAGGTTTTAAGTACAATACAGTATAAATACTTTGTATTGTACACCACTATTTTACATAACATAATAGAACTAAATTAAAGCAGAAATATTACAATACGCGGTCTTATTGTTAAGAGATCGATCTCTTTCAGGCACCCTTGGGCAGAGAGAAATAAAAAGATAGGTGCAATCAATTTTACGGAGATTTTATAAATGAATACTTACAATAGACAAACAAATATACAAAATTTATATCTATACATACTCGTATAATAAAATTCTAACTCAGTCGAATCTCTACATTATTTTTTTTTTTTTTTTTGGAAAATCTTATCTAAAATATAATACGAGAATATTATAATAATCATTATTATCGATACAGGGACCGAATTTATAGTTTTCCGAATTTTTCTCTGTCTGTCTGTCTGTCTGCATCACGAAAAAACCACTGAACAGATTTTAATGAAATTTGGCATGATGATAGTTGGTTAATCGGGCGAACATATAGAATACTTTTCATTGCGTGAAAATATGTCATCTCTGAGAAATTTATACTAACCGTTAAAACGTACCTAGCGGACGAATCCAAGCGGAGCGAGGGTGAGTCGCTAGTAGTATATGTATATGTATTATTATGTAATTTTTTTATACTCCTCATGTCGAAATACAAACAGAATATTATATTAAGTTTGTATTTTAAACTTTCTTTATATTTTCCGTACACAATGTTTATCTGCTTTAAAAACCTTTAAAAAGAAAATCACTAGAGGTTTTACTTCAATTAACACCGTGTACCGATACAAAGCGCAGTTTGTCAAAGTCAACAAAATAAAAAGTTTGCTTGTAATCCCTTACTATAGGTTTACATTTTCAATACTATCTCTCTACTGTGAGGGTTACCAATAATTTTAATTATCTATATTAATAAAATCTTTTTTCTTTTATGATGTACAAACGTTCAAAAACTTACTAATATTTCACTATACTTTACTAACGCAGTGACACGTTTTTAATTGAAAATTTTGTATATTATAAAAACAATAAAAACCGACTACAAAAAAAAGACACTAAAAAGTAAAAAATAGTTTTCATTTACTATAGATACCTAATCAGATATTTTAGAAGTCGGTGCCAGACAAATCGAAACACACTGACTTCGAAAATATCTAATTAGGTATCTATAGTAAATAAAAACTACCAATCAACTCTTTTTCACTTTTTAGTGCTTTTTTTTTGAAAACGGCTTTTTGAAGTAAAAACTTCAATAGGCAGGTTTGGATGGGGAGTAAATTCATGTAAGTCGTCATCGACATGGTCACGTGACGTGTTAACGCTAACGCTCAGAGTGCTGATGAGAGTGAGATGTCAAAACCAAATAAATGTAAACAGTTTTAATTTACAAATTTTAATTTAAACTTTTTTTATGAGTTTTAATTTTGCCAGTTTTAGTTCAGACATAGTATTTAATAGTAAAGTAAGAAGAAAGTATTTTTTTAAATTCTTTAGCTGAAAAATAAATCATCCCGTATTTCCTACCCTTAGAGGTGGTCTTTTTTCTTTTGTAATTTAAATCATTGTTTGAAAAACATATCTATTACTATTCGATAGCGTGTATCGAATATATATTATGTGAAGTAAAAAACTGCAGTGTAGTTTGTGACAATGGTACAGATAAAGATTTAATTCGAATGGAAAGATTTCTCTTATTTCCTCGAAGACTCAGTTCAGCTAGATTAATAGTCGCTGTGAGATAAAAAACTACTGTGCCACCAAAAAGAGTCCACGCTAGTTTCAATTTGGCATAGTTAGTTTCTTTATCTATTTGATTTCTCATTTCCTTCATTTTATGAGATACTTTAAGTAAAATGTTCATATAATAACTTTTTAATTATAAACTTTCTTTCGTTTGGATTCATCCATCCATCTAGCGTAAAGAATTAACAAACATAAAACGCATACAGGTATAAACGTTTACTTTCGTAAGAGTAGTGCAATTATATAAAAAACAAAATGTTTAAAAGTGGAATTATAACTTCGAAAGTTATTTTGAAGTCAATGCACATTTTTAGTAAAAAAGATAAATCTATACATAGAATAACAAAATCTCTAAGTGTGAATCTGTACTTTAAATAGTTTTTGGAAAATGTTATTGAAATAGACGTTATTGTCGATACAGAGGCCGAATCTATAGTTTTTAAAACTTTTGTCTGTCTGTCTGTCTGGGAACGTATCACGAAAAAAGCACTAGACAGATTTTAATGAAATTTGTTATGATGATAGCCGGCAATCCGGGTCAATTTATAGAATATTTTCACCACTGAAAAATATTTCATCTCTGAGAAATCTATACTAACCGTTAAAAGGTACTTAGGGACGAACCCGAGCGGAGCAAGGGTGAGTCGCTAGTATAGTATTATAATACCTTATATCGATAAGACAATAATTTATTTAAATTAAATAAGTATATAGTACTAGTAGTCTTTTGTTTATAGATTACGCAAAAAAAAAAAAATCTTTTTGCCTATCTCTTGCAACGAGTAACTTACATCCTTGATTTCAAAATAAAGAAAAAACGCTTCAAATGAGACCCATTGAAACGGAATCCACCATCTAGCTAATTGTCTATAGAAAATCCTGCACGGAAATGTTCATTACGTTCAGTTTAGTGGTGAATAGAGACTGCTATTTTGTTTAAGATGTAATCTGCAGGTAAGAATGAGATTATACAAAGGTTTTTATATGGAAATGTCGTAAATAGTTAAATGATTTTTTTTTATTTCTACTGTAGTTCGTATATTGAGAGTTTTGTGTCAAAAACCATTTTATAAATATTATATGTTATCTGAACCTAATAATATTATGTATTCAGTTTTTCTAACGTCCTACTGCTGGACAGGGGCCTTCCTTCAATATGAGGATGATCAGGCCATAGTCTCCATCTCTAGTTTCTTCATGATATTTTTCCTCACTGTAAGACAAGTTGAAACCATGTTGGAAATGACTCGCACATGAGAATTATCGGAGGTGGGAGACTCGGGATTTGAATCCACTGCACTCGGTTTCCCAAGCGAACGCGTTACCATTGGGCTACCACTGCTGTACATAAAAAATATAATTACCGAAAATTTTACACAAAATATATCATGCACTTATAAACGACATACTTATCAAATTATGATGTAAATTTCAAAATTTAGTAAGCATTGTCCAAGTGTAGTTAAAATAACATATAATGGCTTTGAGGCTGGGGTTTGGAGAATCTAGTAATAATGGTATTTTCATACACTTTACAAGAAAAGGAGCGTGATCGAAAATAATAAAAAGGATAGATTTGAGGCAATTTAGCATTATAAAGTAAAATCTTCTATTCTACGACCTTTTTCAAAGAAGTATCGTAACATTATTAAATAAAACTATCTTTTCGGATTATTTCGCGGATTTATTTTGATTTTTTTTTGGTTCCCGACGTTTCGAATGCTTTACAGCATCCATGGTTACGGGAGAGACTCTCCTCAGTCTCTCCCGTGACCATGAATGCTGTAAAGCATTCGAAACGTCGGGAACCAAAAATCAAAATAAATCCGCGAAATAATCCGAAAAGATAGTTTTATTTAATAATGTCAAACATTCGCGTAAATCTAAGAAAATATTAAGTATCGTAACTTCAAGGAAGTAAAGAATTGTTGTAAAAACTTCTACAGATTTCGTAAATAAAGGAATCAGTTTGATGTTTCCTTCTCCTCGTCAGTTCCTCCGTCTTTAAAGAACTATCTCTCATAATAAGCATATAATTTCTTTCAAGAAAAGCATTGTTTGTGTTTTTTTATAATTATCATTATTATTTTTTTATCTAGTCTCTTGTAAAAACGAGCCAAACTAGTGTTAGGTGTTCCAGTTTATAAATCTGTTTTATTACTAAACATGTACATATGTACAGTATACATTATAGGTACATTTGTAGTATGGAGAGTAATTATATTACTTTAGGAATAGATGTATTACTAAATGCTAGTAATACATCTGTTGCTAAATTAATTTTATCGATATCGATATAATCTCATAGACAAGAAACAAAGTCCTTCTAAATAATAAAATCAGAAAAACAAAAAATGTTGCATTGTGCAGCATAGCAGTATTTATCATCGCTATTTTCCCCCAGTCTAATAAAGTTCATTCAATATTTCAAATGCCAGCTTTTTTACTATCGAAGGTTGTATTTTCGGTGGGAATTCTCACTCGCTCTGTGAACTAAAAAATTAATACACCAGCCGCATACGTTACCTCCGAAAATATGGCGTGTCGACACAAAAAATAAGCTAGCCAAAGTGTGAGGAAACAGGGCTTAAGTAATTTTGAGCACGTTGTGTCCCCTTGTTAAAGAGAAAAATAAACAACTAATGAAAAGGTTTTACACGCGTTTTGCATTCTAGTGTAGTGTAAGAGATTCACTCAAACGTTTTACATTTTTGAAGAGAAACGTCCATTTATTTGTTAGATTTTGTTTTGGTTGTTGGTGTTTTTTATTAAAAGCTTTTGGATTTGTTTGTTTGTAGTCTGAAAAGCTTATATTCTAGTATTCTAAAGAGTGATATTCCTCAAAGATATATTAGAAAAACGAAATAAATAAATATCTATACTAACGTTATAAATACGGAAGTAATTCTGTCTAAATGGTTTTCAGCGACATTTTAATTTTCACTGCAAAATATTTGACATGACATTGACTTTTAAAAGAAATATATGATACCACATGTGTATAAACTATTGTTGTTACATTCCCATTCAAGACGATCGTACCCGATAGTAAATCAAGGGAAAATGAGTCACTAGTTAAATGGAGTAGATCTAAAGCGGCTTTGGTAAGGCCTAAAAAGGGCCTAAAAGAGAAACCGAGTGAAGCGGTTTCAAGTCTCGGTCTCGCACCTCTGATACTATCAAGTGTGAATCATTTCCAACATGATTACCACTTGTCTTACGGTGAAGGAAAATATCGTGAGGAAACGTACACGTCTGAGAAAACCTAGCCAATTTTCGAAAGACATGTGAAGTCTGCCGACCCGCACTTGACCAATGTGGTGGAATATGGTCTAATCCCTCTTCAATTAAAGGTATGTAGTACGTGAAAATGAGCTTAGAGCTATTTATGAGTGTAATCATAGAAAAGGAAAATATTATATCAAACAGCAATATAGTCATACCAAGGTTTATTACTTATGTTTCATGCCAAACCGAATTGACGACCTCTCCTTTAGTGATTAGGTCACGATATTTGTTGTTAAAAAATTGTATTTCAGGATTCACAATATGGGTATAAATTTTCAATATGGTGCGTCACGCTGACGGAAGTACGCCGGAAGGAAACGTTGGAATCACGTGAACTTTTAATGAAAATTCTTTATTAAATTTTTATTCAAGATAATCTGTCGATCTGTGAAAGCTTTACAATTTCTCATAAATTGTTTAATTAAGTTTCATGTAACAATTAATATCTGGAGAACGTACTAGCGGACTCATGCCACATAACGATATTTAAAAATAAAATCGTACTGCGTATTCTTTTGAACGGATAATATTAAATGATGCTTTATAGTAAAAACCACTTGTTTCATACTAGCATAAAATTTATAGCTTCTATCTGTATAATATTGTGAATATTCAATAATTGCAATAAAATTTACAGCTTGCTTATAATATAATTATCATTCAATAATTATTAAGAAAGCTTTAATAGAAAATTTTTAATCTAAAAATATATGTGGACTTTAAAATTTACAAGCAATAATTTCATCCCTAAGAGTAAAAATTTCTTTAAAATAACTGCTGTACTAGTGATATAGGCGTGGTTGATTTCCAAGATTTGTTCCTTGATAGTGATCTCCGAAATTTTAAGTCCAAATACGTTTTGATTCTCGCAAAAAGGTTTTAATATTAACACATGAAAAATTATCATTTAATTTTAACCCTATACTTAAACTTGACATTTTATTGACATTTAATGTTTAAATTATAATTTAAAACTTTGTAACAAGTACCCGCACTATGCATACAAAGGTCCTAATATAATGTCATGTCATGTTCAACTTTTACGTTACGGGAAGTGCTTAAAAATATCGATATTTATATTTAAAAATGAAAAATATATGTATTACCTGCAGACTTGGTAATTCCTTTCTCGTTCAGCACATAAGGATGTTCCTCGAATATTTTAAAAGGCCATACTGTTTTCATGTCAAGTTTGTTTGTTTATGCTTCTTCCCAGATGTATGCGTCTAAAAAATCGATTCTTGTTAAAATCTAGTAGGTAAGTAATAAAATGCAAGTGATTATTTACTTGTAATACGCTCTCCCCGCTGCATATCGCCGCACAGGGATAGCATAAGTACATCCACTTGCCTTGTTTGCACTTGCATCGGTAGTTGCCATCTTCGGTTCTGATCTTCAAACTATTCAGATGTTGTTGAAACTCCTCCTCAGCCTGAAAATTAAACAAAAATTCTTAAATCACTATATTTATAGAGACAACAGTATTGTTCAATAAAACCTGGAGTTAGGAATTGGGCAGTATTACCCTCCTGTACTTCGGAGAGCATGTAAAGCCGTCGGTCCCACGCCTGATTTCTCCGGTCGTGTCGAATTATCGTCTCATCGGAATTTAAGAGTGAAAGAAATAGAGAGCACTGGCACCTTTACTTGTGCACTACTAAATCTCCTGCACTTTCGGCTAGTCTCAGTGAGATTGACCACCGTAGCCGAAATAGAGCTGGAGGACATCGAATACAACCATCACGATTCATTAAAAACATGAAACCACTTCACAGTATGAGCACACACACACTTCACAGCAAAACACACATGAAATCCTATATTGAACTCGCTTCAAAATTTACAAGTGTTAAATTATGTGGTAGCACCATTATTAACTCCCATTATACTGGACGAATAAATTATATTTATTCGTACATTTATTCAATTTTTTTTTTAATTTAGAATGAATTGGATGATTATCTGTGAATATTTTTTTATTTATTATTCGTCATATCTTGGTTAGGTTAGGTTAGAACAGTTAAGATTATTTATTTATTATTCGTTATATCTTGGTTAGGTTAGGTTAGAACAGTTAAGATTATTTATTTATTATTCGTCATATCTAGGTTAGGTTAGGTTAGAACAGTTACCACAACGCACGAGCCGAGCGAGCGAAGCGAGCGTGCCGCGGTAGCGGCCGGCGAGTGCCATAAATGACTAGAAAACTAGAAAATTCGAATTTCACGCAAAGTACAAATAAAGACATAATCATCTGGAGATCATTTTGACAATTGAAAGTGACGTTTTGACATTTCTAAGTGTTTGTCCAGTACCCGTATTAATAATTATAAATTATTCGTACGGTAACCGTATTAATAATTATAAATTTTTCGTACAGTACCCTTATTAATAGACTCAGCCTATATAATTATACTTAGGAGACTGTTAGATATGACATGAAGAAATTTATTATTATTTGTTGTGATAAATTAAGCATGATACCTATTTAATGAGCAAACGTTTATTATTTAAGCGTACTTCTACGAAGTAATGAACAATCTTAGAATTTCATTTTACTAAAACGTTATGTTGTTTACTCCAAGAATGATCAATATATAAATATTTAAGATCTTTTGTGTTAAATATTACCTATTAAAGTTTATGAGAATTTCAAATGAGCTTTATAATTCGTATAATTTATAATATTACGAGTTTTCGTACTTGTTTCATTCGGTTTATGATGTTTTGATGTATTCAGCCCTTGTTGACGTCCCACTGCTGGACACGGGCTTTCTTTCAATACTGGGGGGAGGGAGGTGGGGTAGGGGTGATAGAGTTCTTCATGCTAGCCAAATGCACGTTGGCGGACGTCACGTCTTTCGAAAACTTGCTAGGTTCTCTCAGACAAGCAGGATTCCTCCGATGTTTTCCTTCATGGTAAGGCAAGTGGTAATCATGTTAGAAATTATTCGCACATGAAAATATCACTAGATTATCACTGTCTGAATATTTTGATGCAATGTTGGTTTCAAAATGAAAACAAATGGTTACCGCTACCTATCTAGATAAAATGATAATTAAATGAACTATAAAAACTAGTATCCAAGCAATATTTACTTACTTTATCTTATTACAATACCTTTATTTAGGTGAAATTAAATCATTTTCTAGGAAACTTAGAGTAGGTATTAAATTGAACCTGCGACATCCTAAGCAGTTTACAAACCACTGTGCTATATGATTGCTAATATTACATGTACTATATAGTAGAAATCTATATCTTAACATGGCATTTCCCAGAATCCAGTATTGCATACCGTTTGTGTGTTTAATTAATAATATGTGAGATTGATTACTATTGATTAGACAGTTATTGGTATCTGCTTGAAACAGGAACTAAGATTCTGTTTTGTATGTACAAATATAAATTTATAAATATAGTAGGTATATCTTTACATATAATAAATTTCTAACTGAATCAAATCTGTACATTAAATATTTTTATTTTTATTGAAATAGTCATTATTATCGAAACAGAGGTCGAATCTATAGTTTTAAAAAAAAATGTTTGTTTGCCTGTTTGTCTGTCTGCCTGTGACCGTATCACAGAAAAGCCACTGTAGAGGTTTGATGAATTTTGGTATGATGGTAGCTGATTATCCGGGTCAATATATGGGATACTTTTTACTGCGGGAAAATATCTCATTTCTAAGAAATCTATAGGTACTAAATGTTGAACGTAATATTATTACAAATGAAGTAATAACAAATTAAACACAAGGTTTATATACAAATAATATTTTTCCGGTGCCATAATTAAAAATGTAGCCCAACAAAACCAGCGCAAAGAGCTAGTTGGCATGAAAAGGATATAACTTGGTTAGTCCACTCGTTGTAAGTTCATCGTTTTAGGGAAAACACTTGCACACCTGATCTAAGAGCTAAGGAACGGTGATGTGAAAACTTGAAGTAGAGACATCTCTAATAATTCTTAGAATATAATATTAGTTACCCAACTACGGAGGGCTATGATATCATCAAGATATGCATGTATGTATGTATATATGTTCATTTGTTCCCGAATATCTTCTAAGCTAAAAATCATAATTTTACAAATGAGTGCTTAGAAGCATCTTGATCGTCCGCTGGTTAAATAAATATAACATAGCACAGTAATTTCATAACATAGCACTTTGTAATAAAAGGCAAAGTAACATGCATGTACATGTACCTACGTTCTATCGAAAGGCGAGTTCTGGGTAACCCCCTTACAAGGCAGACCGAAATCTTGGTCAAAGTAGCTGGTACCCACTAGACGCGGATGGCACAAAACCGGCAGTCGTGGAAATTTTAGGGAGAGGATTATAGGAGCAGTGGAGTGTTTCGGCTGAGATGACGTTCCTTACACGGAAATCGAAAGAGTATCCTCTAATAACCGGTCTACCACACCCAAAATATCTCCTGTATTTTGGGGAAACTGAAACAGAAAAGAAAATGTATAATTTACATTACCTTTTACAGGAATTGAATACGCAACCTACTTACAGGTTACTACATCAATTTTGTTTCATACACAAAATCCATTACGTCAAATCGGTTAGTTTCGTGACTATTAAGATTAGTTCAGCCGTAAAATATTTACGTGACATGCCTTGTGTTAACTTTGCAATTTTTAGGGCCCAGTAGTCAAACGAGAAAAACGGTATCATCGTCGTGTCTATGTTGTGCTATTATCGGAGGCTACAATACTCGTAGACAGTATTTTAGATATATATTTTTATATAGCAATTTTTTAGGATTGCTATAAGTGAGAAATAGTGATTCTTAGGAAAGAAAGTGTAAGAACAATTTTTGTAGATAATGAAATGATCTATATTTTTTGGTAAAAATTACTGTCCCAAAAAACCGACAATATTGTCTTTGGATCTTCAATAATTTTTTGATTAATAAATATGAATGATGTTAGATGTAGAATCAATTAGGATTTTTCAAATGTTATTTATATTAATGTAACCAACGTCTGTACTAATTTTCAGCTCGAATTATTGTAAATTTACCACTTCTTTCTGTCTCTTCTTTAAAATATTATATTCAATACTTTCTACGCTAATATTTGATAAAAAGTAAAAAAAAAGTTTAATTTTTTAACTTTTTAAATTACATATAGAACAAAAATATGGCATGAACAAATAATATTCTGTTTTCTTTATGGTTATATATATAATAATGGCAACACTAAATAAGATTACTAACTAATAAAGTTTAGTATAATAATTAAAATATAAACAACTAAAATTAAATAAACAATATTTCCATGTTTAATTATGAAACTCATTAAAACTATAAAAAATAATTAAAATTAACAAATATTGTAAGATACTTTGGTGCCACTTTTGTATTTTTGAATTCATTTCGTAATTTTGTGGGTAGGCTGTCTGTAACAACTATATTATAACGCCTTGGAGAAGTCTAAAACCTTAGTATCTCCCTTGACCATGATTGCTGTAAAGCAATCGAAACGTCAGGAGCCAAGAATCAAAATAATCGCGAGATATCCGAAAAGATAGTTTTATTTAAAACTAGATTTGCCCGCGGCTCCCCCCGCGTTCAGATGACTAAAAACCAAATACTTAGGTTTTACATATTAGTATACTCTTACATTACAGTTTTTATAATTTTTCTCAGAAATAAGACATTTTCCCGCGGTGAAAAGTATCCTATATGCTGACCCGGATAACCAGTTATCACCATACCAAATTTCATCAAAATCCTTCCAGTGTGTTTTCTGTGATGCGGTAACAGACAGACAGACAGACAGATAAAAATTCTAAAAACTATAGATTCGGCCTCTGTATCGATAATAATGTCTATTTCAATAAGATTTTCCACAGATTCGGCTTAGTTACAATTTTATTATTTAAAATATAATATCTACTACTGTATAAATAATTACTATTCATACTTTAGTCATTTCTAGATCGTAATTACTTCATTTAGATTAAGTTTCAAATTTTCAATTTCAAAACAATTGACATGAGAACGCTCCACTGAAGTACCTACTACTTAGCAGATAGCTTTATTAACCCGTAACGTCTAAAGAATGGGGTAAAGTCACTTTCTTCTCCGATTATCTAAGTGTTAAAAGATAATGAAATATAAGAAAAATTATTGGAGTTGGATCTATTGAAAAATATACGTGATAGTTATTTTAGTATCTATCTTTAATTCTAACTATTCAAGGATATGCTTCAGGTAAGAATATATAAATAGGCAAAGTCAAAACAGCTCAGTACTTTTTCTATTGTTTTCTATTGACGAGCTTTAGTGTTATCAATAATAAAAATTATGTATATAAAAATAATGGTAAATTCAATTCATATACTACGTCTTCCTCTCAATAATGATTTTGGTCAAATTTTGACCTCTGGATAATACAGCTGTAACTAAAGAATATATTTAGAGTTTTACTTTTTTATGTCTACCTTGATTAGCTTTGTATGGAACTTCCTTGCTTCGGTCAGATAAGACCCTTGATATGTTTTAACGGTTAGTATGGAATAGATGGGCTATATATTATACATAGGTATGATGAGTTTTATATCATTTACTTGAGAAATGATTGATTCCCCATATAAACTTCCACCCCACGTTTCACCCTCTTATCGGATGGACAGAGACCGGCATAAAGACAGACAGACAGACAGGCACACAGACAAGCAGAGTTACTTTCGCATTTATAATATTAGTATGAATACCTTGTACTACTCAGACGCTCAATAGTTATGTAGACTATATCCTACAATCGTGTAAAGTTTCAGATATTAGTGTCACTTCCAATTGCACACTTAGCTTACAAAATATGTAATTAGTACTAAGAAAGTCTAGAAATATTCTCACTAATTGAATTCCTTGTAAGCGAAAACGCAAAACATTCATCCTATAATGAATAATACTCTATTTACTTCGTACGGAAACCTGAGCCTAATTGTTACCTGTACTCATTTGTATTCTTAACACCTTAAAACAACCTTATTCAAGAGTAATAAGGTGCATTTTCCATTGGTATATATTGTTATGCAGACCGTACCAACCTTTATCAGTCTTACTCAGCAACGTGTTATTTGTTCTGGCACTGTAATGGCGTATGATTTATCATCTTAATACAAACCTTCTCTAATTCACTTAGCTAATGTGGCTCAGTGGTTAGATGAAAGGTTCTGTTTTGAAGAGATTGTAGTCTATTTCTAATTTTTCTATCAATATGGAATATTGTAAGAGTGCGAGATCCAGTTAATAATACACTATTTTTTGAATTTATTTACAATAAAGAAGATTACATATTATGTGCTTAATTATATATACAAAACGCTTTATAATTAATACACTTAATAATTATTATTGTACAAGTCAAGTCCGCGTGGAATAGTGGCAAGAATGCTAGCTGAATTCCCCAAAGTAAAGGCAAAGCAAAGCTGATTCTTTGGGTGAAAAATGAGTCAGCTCTCTTGTCACCAGTAGAGGTGTTATGTCTCGAAGTGCGTAGCACTTTGACTCCATGGGCCAGGAGTTTCTACTGCAAATGGTATAATAATATATACACTTATTAAATGTCATTGAGTTGATATGATAACGAAGAGGAAATGATATATAGTGTCTTCAATAACTTTTAGTAAAATCTTCGAATTTTAGCTGATTTGATTCGTTTTAGACGAGTCTCATATAATAAATAATAATAAATATGTGGGGACATTAACACACAGCGCCATCTAGTTCCATGGTAAGCTACGAGGCTTGTGTTATGGATACCAGATAGTTGATACACTACACATATACATATAACTTTAAATACATACATGTTATAAATATAAACACCCATGACTGGAGTGCAAACATTCGTGCTCATCACACAAATGAATGCCCCCAGCGGGGCTCGAGCCCGCGACCGTTGGCACAGCAAGTAGGATCACTAAAAACTGAGCCAAACGTGTCGTCAGTATATTTAGAGTTGAATTATTAAGCTTCAATATGATCTTGTTGTTTTATCTATCTATTTAGCCCTTTTTAACGTCCCACTGCTGGGCACGAGCCTCCCTTCAATACGAGCTTGATCAGGTCATAGACCACCTCGCTGACCAAGTGCGGATTGGTGGACTTCACATGTCTTTCGAAAACTTATTGTGTTCTCTCAGACATGCAGGTTTCCTCACGATGCTTTCCTTCACCGTAAGGCAAAGGCACCTCTGATATTTTCATGTGCGAATCATTTCTAACGTGGTAATTATGTTAGAAATGATTCGCACATGAAAATATCAGAGGTGCGAGATCCGGGATTTGAACCCGCTTCACTCGGTTTCCTAAGCGAGCGCGTTACCACTGCGCTACCACTGCCTGATCTTTTTGTTATTTCATTAGAATTATATATTAATAATTAATTTCATACAATATAAATAATATTGAAAACATAAAATAAACCGAAATATCTAAGGCTTAATAAATATTCAGGTAAGTACATACTATCGTAATGAATCAGCACCATGCTCGTACATACGCAACACAAGTTTTTATAATATCAGTCTTATATACGTATGCATAAGGTGCATAATATATGGTTCATTGTACTTTGTAGTCTAGTTGAAAACTGTCTCAAAGTATAAGCCTGACTTAAAGGGGAGTTGCAACTTGAAATAATACACTCTCGAAAGTTTGTCTCTCCCTCGAAGTTTAAATGCAACAATCCTCTACTGTAAGTCTTCACTATTGTTATTTTTTTATGTAAAACCAGAATAATTATTCGATTTTTGCGTTTTATCCGACTGTATCAAAAAGAGGATCATTTTTTCTAAGTATACATACTATAATGTACTAGCGTCTCACCCTCGCTCCGCTCTGGTTCGTCCCTACTTACATTTTAACGTTTAGTATAGATTTCTCAGAGATGAGATATTTTGCCGTAGTAAAAAGTATCCTATATGCTGACCCGAATAAGCAGCTATCATCATACCAAATTTCATCAAAATCCCTATATCAACGGTACAGATTTGGCTTAGTTACAATTTTATTATATGTATAGATAATATATTAGTACGTTCTATAAGCTTTGGGAACGGAAATTTAACTGTGTCTTTTGTACTATAGACGTTTTAATGCCTTTGCGTTTTAATCCGGCAAGCAATATTTTTTAAAATTAAAATGTATACTTTTTGATATACTTCTATTTTTGTAGTACTAGCTTGTGACCCATCTTAGTTAACATATAAAAATTTAAAATAAAACTATCTTTTCGGATTTTTTCGCGAATTTATTTTGATTTTTGGTTCCCGACGTTTCGAATGCTTTACAGCATCCATGGTCACGGGAGAGACTGAGGTGTTACATGTCTTGAAGGTATAGTTGTTACAGACAGCCTACCCACAATTAACAAAATGAAAATTGCACCAATTACATTACAATATTTTTTAACTTTAAAACATTTTTATAATTTTAATTATAATTGAATATGGAATATTATATATTTATTTTGCTATTATTTTTTTATAATTATTACAATTTTAAAATATTAATTAGTAATCTATATTTAGTGTTGCCATTATTATATTTATAACCATAAAGAAAAATATAAAATATAGTATTAATTATTTAAGCCATATAATTGTTCTATGTGTAATTTAAAAAGTTAAAATTAATTAAGGATAATAATTTTAATTTAGTTTGCTGTTATTTAAAAACAAACTTACTAAGCAACACTATTACTATATACTTTTACAAATGAAAAATAAATAATTTTAATCTGATAAGCTGTCATTTTGATCTACACAGTAAGAACTTACTACATCTACCTGTCTGTTATGTTTATATTTATTATTTGATTTTATTATATTAATAACAGGATCCCATGATGATGGTAGTACCCAGCCATCTTCCCTATTGAAATTAGGATGTTTTTTAATTTCTATGGCTTCACGAATCATTCTAGGGCGATATCGGTTTTCTTTCGCCAGGATTTGAGGTCTATCGAAGCGAATATAATGGCTTGGGCGGTCCTGACTATGTTTGCAGACAGCAGATGTTGCATTGCGACGGTGCTTCACATCAGCTATGTGTTCTTTGACCCGGGTTCTAATGGATCTCTTTGTTTGTCCGATGTAAGAGAGCCCACAATCACAATCAAGCTTGTAAACTCCTGCATCTTGTAGAGGGATGTGGCACTTGACAGGTGGTAGAAACTGACTAATTTTCTTTGGCGGCTTGAAGTAAGTTTTAATTGAAGCTCGCTTTAGAATGTAGCCAATCTTGTCAGTGACGCCTCTCATATAAGGTAAGACTGCAGGGACGCGCTCGACTGTGGCTGGTTTCACTCGGTCCCTGTGACGTAGGCGCGGCACTTGCAGCTTGTTGTCTCGCAGAACTTGCTTGACATGTTGCAGCTCTCCGGCCAGGTGTTGCTCGTCACAGATCCCGCGTGCCCTCTGAAACAAAGATTTTCCCACGGTAGCTAACTGTGAAGGGTGGTGGTGAGATTCACCATTCAAGTACCTATCAGTATGGGTCTTCTTTCGATACACAGTATGACTCAAGGTGTTATCTGGGTTACGAATAACTAATACATCTAAGAAAGCTAAAGAATTATTAGACTCCAGTTCCATTGTAAATTGTATTTTAGGGTTTATGGAGTTAAGATGTTCTAATAGAATGATTCGAGAAGCCATAGAAATTAAAAAACATCCTAATTTCAATAGGGAAGATGGCTGGGTACTACCATCATCATGGGATCCTGTTATTAATATAATAAAATCAAATAATAAATATAAACATAACAGACAGGTAGATGTAGTAAGTTCTTACTGTGTAGACCAAAATGACAGCTTATCAGATTAAAATTATTTATTTTTCATTTGTAAAAGTATATAGTAGTGTTGCTTAGTAAGTTTTTTAAATAACAGCAAACTAAATTAAAATTATTATCCTTAATTAATTTTAACTTTTTAAATTACACATAGAACAATTATATGGCTTAAATAATTAATACTATATTTTATATTTTTCTTTATGGTTATAAATATAATAATGGCAATACTAAATATAGATTACTAATTAATATTTTAAAATTGTAATAATTATAAAAAAATAATAGCAAAATAAATATATAATATTCCATATTCAATTATAATTAAAATTATAAAAATGTTTTAAAGTTAAAAAATATTGTAATGTAATTGGTGCAATTTTCATTTTGTTAATTTTGGGTAGGCTGTCTGTAACAACTATACCTTCAAGACATGTAACACCTCAGTCTCTCCCGTGACCATGGATGCTGTAAAGCATTCGAAACGTCGGGAACCAAAAATCAAAATAAATTCGCGAAAAAATCCGAAAAGATAGTTTTATTTTAAAATGTCAAGTATTCGCGTAAATCTAAGAAAGTATTATATAAAAATTTAAATATCCCATATGGAAAACTAAGTGTAATGAAATAAAAAATCCTGTATGTTACAGGATTTTTTATTTCATTACACTCCAGTCTTTAACTAATTTTCTTTAAAATATTAAGTCGATTTGTATCCTGACCGCTGCGTGCAAGAACGTTAAACACAGAATGCAATAAAATTAATTTGGTTAATAATTTTGGTTAATAAATGACGGAGTTCTGAGGTAACAAACATAAAAAAAAATACAGTCGAATTGAGAACCTCCTCCTTTTTGAAGTCGGTTGAAAAGTGAAAAAACTAAAAGTAAATAAGGATTATGAAAACTAACTTTGAGATAAAAGCTTAAAATGTTATATATTATTATTTTTTGTACAACTTTATAGTTATGGAATATACTGATGCTATTTTGTCAATTGTTAAAGCTCTCACTGATATTTTTATACGAGCAAAAGTTCAATACATTTTTATTTGGTACCAAAATATTAAATTTCATTGACAAAGTTGCCAGCCTTTCTATCGAATAATATCCTCCAAACGAATGATGTGATACGAATTCACAGCAAAATTAATGTTCTGCAAAAAACTCTACAATAATATTATTGTTTTTTTTAGTTGATTTTGTATTTAAAAAAAATTATATTTATATAAGTTTTAGGCAATATAATTAATTGTTAAAAACGACTATAGTTACAATAAAGATTAAAAAACGATTGACATGTTACTTTGAATGGGAATCGAATCTGGTACTTTTATGTTTTAGTACAACCACAGCGTTATTCTATAACAATTTATTTCTAACAAAAAGGTTATTTTTTAAAATTCCAGTAACTCAATTTTAGTCATGTGCAGAATAAAAGAACTGAAACGCCGCGCCATTTGATTTATATTCCAATATGAGCAGATCTCACAGTAAAAACTTAGTTTGCGAGATTTGCTATCTAAGCTCTTGTTTTATACGGTTTTTCGATGAAATAGCATGTAATTTAAATGTAAGATGAAAGTATATCACACTTCTATCACAATAGCAAAAGTTTGTAGGTGTGTATGTTTGTTACATTTTGACTATTATTTTTTTTATTTATTTATTGAAATATCAGTACATATATAGCAAAAACTGTGTCGCAATTATTTCCGCCCTCAACCAGTAAAATTACTGAAAAAAAATGTTCATACATTCAAAAATTAAACAAAAATAACATTTATAAAAACAAAAATATAAACAAACTTTTAAGCTAAATTAAATAAGTTTACAAAAAATTAAATTATTTTAAGAAAAGCAAAAACAGGAATAATTGATACTAATATTGCAAGGCATTTAAATAAGGAGATAATCGATATGTAGTGAATGGGTCAGTGTGGGTTGTGTAAGAGTGGGAATGTTATGTGTGAATGTGTATTTGCGTTTGTGTGAGTGCGTGTCATTTTGTTAAATTCTCTGTCGGATCATGACTATGTTTATTAATCAGATAGTATACTATTTCATACTAGCATTGCCCGCGGCTCCGCCCGCGTTTAGATGACCAAAAATCAAATTCTTAGGTTTTACATATTAGTATACTCTTACATTGCAGTTTTTGTATTTTTTCTAAGAAATGAGATATTTACCTGCGGTAAAAAGTATCCTATATGTTGACCCGGATAACCAGCTATCACCATATCAAATTTCATGAAAATTCCTCCAGTGGCTTTTCCGTGATGCGGTAACAGACAGACAGACAGACAAACATTCTAAAAACTATAGATTCGGCTTCTGTATCGATAATAATGTTTATTTCAATAAGATTTTCTAAAAAATATTTAATGTACAGATTCGGCTTAGTTATAATTTTATTATATGTATAGATATACCTACTTATAGTAGCACATGATAGACCGCTATTAGTAAAATTTGTCAAAATATGGCGTTGCCAGTATATCCATACCAATATTATAAATATGAAAGTGTTTGTTTTTTTGTTTAGTAGTTTGCTTGTTTATTTTTACTACTTTGTGTTAAACATTCTGATAGCAAAAATTTAAAACAAATTGAACTCGTTTCCATTTTAAGATATGCATATACTAGCGACTTACTCCCGCTTCTCTCGCGTGCGTCCCTAGGTACGTTTTAACGAGTAGTATAGTATAGACCGACTATATAATATTATGTATATACATAGGTATGATGAGTTATTGAGGATGTGGCAAAAAGTTTTTTTTTTTGTAGATTGAACTCGGGCGTAGCCGCGAGTTCTGCTAGTATATTATAATAGTCAGACTAGTTCCCTTGAGAAAAGTATCTGTTGAATTATGGTGTAAGCTAAGTAAATGAAGGATGCTATTTTAGCTACATTATTTTACAGTTGGCAACGAATTCAAATCCTTTAAGTCTAAACGTATCTTAACACTTTTTGTATACGCTTACTCGTACTCGCTAAGACAGTGTAATAAAATAATCCCCTCATTTCCAAACACGTCACGCGGGGATCTACTAAGATTACGCTATACGAAATCTTATAGTACCAATTTGCGTCGGATCACTTTGAGCTCGCATAAATAATTCGAAAATTTATCAGATTATCTAAGGAATTGCCTTCTGTTAATATTGACCATGATGCGAAGAAAATTCAAGGCAAGTAATTTTGTTATGATGTAAAATTGTGATGTTCATGAAATTTTGCTTGGGACTGTGTACGCGATATACCTATCTTTATTTAATTTGTAACAACATAAAATGACTGGGTAAAATATTATAAGATTAGAGTTGTGACAACCGAATCAAGTACTTCCTTCTGTTAAAAGCATGGGTGACAAATAAATATGTAACAATAGATTTTCAACCTTTTTTACTTTTTAATCGATTGTGTTAGTCATATGTTGTTTTAGATATATTGGAAAATAAATCGTTCTTAAAGTAAATAATACGTGATATTGTGTAAACTTAACACGCTCGCATCTCTAGGGAAATAGCTTGAAGCTGAAGCTGCAAAGTTGTTGCGAAGTGAACACACCCAAGGGCGCGTTTGTGTCACAATACAATCCATTAATTTCTCCTGGATATTGTATATTTTGTAAAATTTACGTCAGAAATATGTTCCATATTTTGTTATATTGACATTTTTAGTTAAAGCCCTGGACATCAAAATAAACAGCGAATAGATTGTATTTAGCGCTTTTTTTAACGTCCCACTGCTGGGCGCGAGTTTTCCTTCAATACGAGGGGGGTCAGGCCATACTCCACCATACTAGCCAAGTGCGAGTTGATGAACTACACGTCTTTCGAAAACTTACTAATTTCTCACAGACATGCAGGTTTCCTCACAATGTTTTCCTTTACCGTAAAGCAAGTGAAAATCATGTTTGAAATGATTCGCACATAAAAATATCAGAGGTGAGAGACCTGGGATTTGAACCCACTTCACTCGGTTTCCTAAATAAGCGCGCTACCACTGAGCTACCACTTCACTGGCCATTCGAGCGAGTACATTACATATATTCATTTTATCGATACTACAGTTGCTAAGACTATGAAATCAGCATAATGCTCTTTGATCTCAACAAAGCTGAAATAAACCTAAATAGAAACAAAACAAAAATTATATTCTCAGATTCTGGGGAAAACTGTTCAAGTAATTCTACCTTTAAAAAGGACATCAATTAATAAATTTAATTTGTTTGAGTAAGGTTCGAAAAGCTACGATACAATATCTATAATATTCGCACAATATCTTCTCGTCCCAAACAAATACTACATCACTCAAAATAAGTCTTCGATCAGAATGTAAATAAAAAGAGGTCAATCAAGATGTGCTTCATAAGAAAAGTCATCTAAACAATAATGAAAAGGTCTATGCTCGTAGTTTTTGTATGAGATCTAATTAAAAATGAAAAGATACACTGAAAGACAAAGGTTAGCAACATAACTTATATCTTCAAGATTTAAGAAAATACTTATTCCAAGTCTCATTTATTTGTTCCATCCTGTATATTTCAATAACGAGAATACATTTATTATTTAGCAAAACAAAAATAAACGCGATAATTTTCTATTATCGATATTGCCCGACCGCTTATATAATTTTAAATTATCTGAAAGCAATATTTATTGTAGAAACACAGCTTGTTTAAGAGACCAGAGATGCAAATATAAATGGCAACAGTCAATGCTTATATGTAGTCGTTTTATCTTATATATAAAATTTCCATGTCTCAATGTTTGTTACTGTACTCCTCCGAAACGGCTTTACCGATTTTTACCAAATTTTATATGCGTATTCAGTAGGTCTGAGAATCGGCTACTATCTATTTTTCATACCCCTAAGTGATAAGGATAAGGGTGGTCCTCCCAGACCCCACCCCAGGGACGAACCCGAGCGGAGCGAGGGTGAGTCGCTAGTCTACGTCTATAATTAAAAGGTCTAGTTGTTGATGTTGATGAAAAATACTAAAATATTCTAGTCGAGTAGTATTCACGTCCGATAACTGTCTAACTTTTATGACTGTAAATGCGGGATAGAGGTTTTACTAGCAAGCGTTGAGAGATAGAGGTTCCGTTGAAGTTTCATGTCTAAATTTATATCTAAAACTGGCAACTCACCTTTGCTCCGCTCGGGTTCCTCCCTTGTTACGTTTTAATATTTAGTATAGATTTTCAGAGATTAGATATTTTCGCACAGTAAAAAGTATCCTATACGTTGATTCGGATAACCAGCTATTATCATACCAAATTTCATTAAAATCTGTCCGGTGGTTTTCTCGTGATGCTTTCTCAGACAGACAGACCAACAGTCCAGACAACAAAATTTAAAAAAAATGTGTTTTTCTTATAAGTACCTACCGTATATAATTTCATATGCATTTAGTAAAACGCTGTTATTTTGACGTAACAAACAGACACTTCAATTTTATTTATCTGTATAGATGACGTCATTGTAAATCCAATAAGGTGATGTTGGATTTTGAATAACGTTATATAGCTCATTGTGCAATGTGTATGCAAAATTTAAAATCAATCTAAAATGGTTTAAATTTTAGTACACAATATTATGTCCTGCACATATCCTCCCATATTCAAGTTAAGTTAAATAAAAGCTTGGAAAAATTGACGTTAACTCCACTTGCGCTCGAAGCTAACACCCGAGACGTCGTTAAGTTTCGTACAAACTGTAATTATTGCTTTGTTACAAGTCATAGCTTTAATGTATTTCGCCATTTTATCAACCATAGTAAATAGCGACTTTTTGTTGACACTAACCTTTTTAACCGCAGATGCAATAGTAGAATAAAGTGCTTTCTTAATCAGAATCTAACACTAAATTATAAGTCTAAATGAATATCTTTATGTTGGGACATTAACACACAGCACCATCTAGTTCCATGGTAAGCTACGAGGCTTGTGTTATGGATACCAGATAGTTGATACACTACACATATACATATAACTTTAAATACATACATATTATAAACATAAACATCCATAACTGGATTACAAACATTCGTGCTCATCACACAAATGCCCCCAGCGGGACTCGAACCCGCAACCGTTGGCACTGGCAAGTAAGGCCACTACAAACTAAGCCAAACGTGTCCTCAAGAGTAACTAAATCAATGTATTTTTATACAAGTAATCATACAAACTCTTTTAAGTTGACTAACTTAGTTTTTTTTTAATCACTGAATCACTGAAAATTGTATTATTTTAACTCTAACAAGAAATAAATTGAATCTCGAAGCAATCTAAGATGTAGTAATTATCTACTGAATCAAAGTTTATATTAAAAATATTGGAACTTATTTGCTGTCAGGACCGTATGTGATGCCATAGACATAGAAATATTTATAGAAAGGACAATTTTAAAAATTAAAATGATTTATTACTCTCTCTTTATTCTGTTTTTTGTTAGCATCGATATTTTTTGTTTGGATCACGATTGCCCATTTGTGTAGGCCGTTACGGGACTTTAATAAAAATAGTGGACTGTATATAAAGTACGTATAATCAAATTAGAGTTTTAGGAAGTGTCCGTAGTCCAGCGCGCAGGTAGGCGAAGTGGTGCGATCAGATGCGCTCGCGGTCGGGGAGGGGCCCCCGCCCGCGCAGCTCATACGTCACGCGCCCGGTAAGAGGGAGACGCGCCGACATATTCCCCGGGTTGAAGAGATCTTCAAGACTCAATTGGAAGAGGGCAGATGCAGTTGAAGGCACGACGCACGGTACCCTTCTTCGTCTTCATCTCAGCTACTCGCGTGACTCCGTCGACGCCGGGATAGGTCTTTGTGACCCGACCCAGGGACCAGAGCAACGGTGGTGTAGCTTTATCCTTGATGAGGACCAAGGATCCAGGCTTCACTTCCCCTCTGGAATCAAACCATTTCGATTTGGCCTGTAGTAATGAAATGTACTCATTATGGTATCTCCTCCAAAAGTGCTGTCGGATGAATTGGATTCTTTTCCATCGGTCGAGCCTCGTTATATTGGTATTAGTCAGCAGGGGGTAAGGAACAGATAAGAGTGGTCGTCCAATTAGGAAATGAGAGGGAGTAAGTGCCGAAAAATCTTTAGGGTCTGATGAAAGAGGAGTAAGAGGGCACGAATTCAAGACCGCCTCTATATGAGTGAGACAGGTGGCCATCTCCTCAAACGTAAAATGGGTTAATTGCAATAATCTTTTTAAATGATGTTTGCACGATTTAACAGCAGCTTCAGCTAGTGAATTAAAGTGGGGGCTATATGCTGGCGTGAAATTAAATTCAATACCCTCCTGAGCTATTTCAGATGCAACATTAGACGATTGTAAAAACCTAAGTAAATCATTTGATGCGCCTACGAAATTCGTCCCGTTATCGGACGTGATGCTTCGAGGCTTGCCTCGACGCGCCACGAAACGATTTAAAGCAGCCATGTACGCGTCGGTGGTGAGGTCAGTGACGAGTTCCAAATGTACAGCTTTCACTGCTGAGCAAACAAAGATGCACATATATGATTTTTTGAGTTTGCTGCCGCGACATTTTCGATCGGCGATCAATACTGGCCCTGCGTAGTCAACATAACAATGTAAAAATGGAAATTCAAGATGAGTCCTTGAATGTGGAAGTTGACCCATTATAGGCTGAACATTTTGAGCTTTGTATCTGAAACATTTAAGACACTTGTTCACGACAAGTCTAGATAGGTTTCTACCTCCTAGGGGCCAATATGTTTGTCTTATATGTGACAAAAGCAATTGCGGACCTGCATGTAAAAGTTTTAAATGTTGCATTTGAAATATAAGTTTAGTTAATATATGTTTGCTACAAATTACAATGGGATGTTTCACACTAAAATCGTAGGGGGAATTATCAAGCCTCCCGCCCACGCGAATGAGGTTTTGATCGTCTATGAACGGAGTCAAAGGAAGCAATTTACTTTTGCGAGGCAATTTTTTACCAGACTTTAAGAGATTATAGTCTTCAGGAAACATTTCAAGTTGTGAATAATGTATAATCAAGTTTAATGAATTTTGTAGTTCCTTATTAGAAAGACTACCACGTAATTTAATTTTATTTTTTAAGTTGTAAATAAATCTTTGTACATAAGTAATTATAATTTGAATTTTTGTTAAGCTAGAATGTTTTTGTAATAAATTATGAATGATGGATGAATTAATGTTTATGTCTGAATTATGAATGACGTATGAATGATTGTTTTCGCTACTGTCACTACTAATGAAATTAGATACTACTTCCGGCAAATCGTGTTTCTCTGTATTTGGCATTTTGGGCCATGCATTTTCAGCTTGAAATGAAAAAGAGGGACCAGACCACCATAGAGGTGTGTCCTTAATTACGTCGGCCCGAAGACCACGGGAAACAAGATCCGCCGGGTTGTCATTCGACGGTACGTAGCTCCAGGTATGACCACACGTGCTCTCTTGAATCTCATGGACTCTATTCCTAACAAAAGGTTTTAATTGTTTAGAAGGAGTGGAGAGCCAACCCAATACTATTGTAGAGTCACACCAGAATCTACAGTTATGAATTGGTATGGTAAGCGATTCTAGCACCTTAGTATACAGTCTTGCACCTAACAAAGCCCCACAAAGTTCAAGCCTTGGAATCGTCGTAGGTTTTATGGGCGCTACACGGTTTTTAGAGACTAAAAGGTGTACCCCTGTAGTTCCAATACTATTACAGGAACGAATGTACACACAAGCACCATACGCTTTTTCGGATGCATCTGTAAAGACGTGTACTTCGTGTATAATAGAGTCTTCCTGCAAAACCCAACGAGGTATTTTTAAATGATTTAAATATGTAATTGTATTTTCATACGTAGACCAAAGGTTTTTAATTTCGACCGCTATTTCGTCGTCCCAGTCGTATTTATCAAGCCAAAGACGCTGCATGATAATTTTTGCTTCGACAACGCATGGACCTACGAGGCCTAATGGGTCAAAGATCTGACTGATGACAGAGAGGACATGGCGTTTAGTGATTTTAGATGAAGGCGTAATGTTAATAGAGTATGTAAGTAAATCTAAATCACATACCCAATTAAGCCCTAGAGTTTTAGACTGACTGAAATGTTGACTTTGCTCTGTAAACTGTAAAATATTATTTGTTTCATTGCATTGTGTAATTTGCTTAAGAATATCTGGATGATTTGATCGCCATTTACGCAAGTTAAATTTAGCAAGAGACAGAACCGATTGTACCTTTTTTGAAATTTCGACAGTCTGGGCTATGGTACTTCCCCCACTTAGATAGTCGTCTACGTAAAAATCTCGCCTTATAGCGGATTGAACACGATTATCCTCTACATCATCAGCCAGACTTACTAAGCACTTGGTGGCTAAATAGGGAGCAGATGCGGTACCATAAGTGACCGTATTTAAAGTATAGGTATTAAGAGGCTCTGATGAATCATATCGGAAAACGATTTTTTGAAGATTTCGTTGGTTTGGATTAAGTTCTATGGCTCTGTACATTTTTTCTACGTCACCTGAGACCACATATTTATGCTGACGAAAACGTGTTAATATGCTAAGCAGATCGTCTTGAACTACGGGACCAACCATTTGAATGTCGTTAAGAGACACCCCCGTACTAGTAGGGGCTGATGCGTCGAATACTACGCGTAGTTGTGTAGTGGTGCTAGAGGTGCGAATTATTCCATGATGTGGAATGTAATGTTTAACCTCCGAGTCTTCAGAGATGGAAACATGGTCAGAAAAAGGATCTAGTGACATATGACCTAGACGTTCATATTCACGCATGAACTCGTTGTATTTAAGTTTGAACAAAGGATCACGTTTGAATCGCCGCTCTAGAGATAAAAACCGTTTTTTCGCGTTTTCATATGAATGACCTAGAGTGCTAAGATCCCCCTTTAAAGGCATATTAACAACGAACCCACCATCAATGTTACGGACGGTGGTTTGAACAAATATTTGTTCACACATTCGTTCTTCAAGAGAGTGCGAATGTTTTAATGAGACATTGTCAAGCTCCCAAAATCGAGTTAAGTCGGGAGTGACGCTGGAATGGTGGCAAAAATGGGAAAAACTAGAACTTTGGTTCGTAATACTACCTGAAACTAGCCATCCAAATTTAGTTTCAAATAATTTAGGTCGATTTTTTCCTAAGTTTATGGAGTTTTTGCCTAACACACTCCAAAATATTTCAGCCCCTACCAGGATGTCTACGACCGACGGAACGTTAAAGTTCGGGTCTGCTAACTTAAGACCTGAAGGAATAGGGACATGTTCGATGTTCACATATGAAGACGGTAAAAACTTTGTAATTTCAGGCAAAATATGACACTCGACATCGACAGTAAAGGCACAGCATAAAGACTCTATTGTGAGGTGACAAGACTGTGTACTGGTGGATATGTGATTATTTAAACCTGTTACCTTGGTGCTCGCACCGCTTAGTGACAAACCCAGTTTCTCTGATAAGCTTTGCGTTATAAAATTCGCCGTACTACCGTTGTCCAGCAATAGACGAGCTGCGTACTTCTTACCGGTCGCGCTGATCACGTTCACCATAGCTGTGGACAGTAAAACATGCGCAGAAGTAGCAAGCTGCATAGAAGTAGCTGATAGCATAACATTTGATGCAGAAGGCGAAGCAGAAAGCCATGGTTTGGAAGATGATTTGGGTTCAGTAGATTCTAAATGCAATAAAGTATTATGTTTTGTTTTGCAATATTTACAATGAGATAGTTTGCATTGCTTAGCAGAATGTCCAAAGCGTAAGCAGTTAAGACAAACATTATAATCATTAGCTTTTTTAATGCGATTTTCGATTGATAAGATTCTGAAAGATTCACATTTATACAACGAATGAGATTGCGAGCAATGAGGACATTTAATAAAGTTATTATAATTATTGTTTTTAGATTTTTTATTAATTTGAGTAGTGTTTAAGTTTACCTGATTATTATTTACTGCATTAATATTACAAGGATTAGAATTATTACTTGAGTTAGCATCAGGTTCAACAGATACTAACCAGTCTGCTTTCCTACTTAAAAATGAACAAAATTGTTTTAAGGTAGGATCATCCTTAATTGTAAGACTCCTATGTTCTTCCCAGTCACGACTAGTAATAAAGTCTAATTTTTTAACTAAAATGTGTAAAAGCAATGTGTCCCAAAATTGAACGGGCTGCTTAAGTTTTGTTAATGCTCTTACATTTTTGTTTATAACGTCTACTAAACTTCTAATAGGGATGCTCGATTGTTTCAATATTGGCTCGATATCAAAAAAAGCTTGGATATGATTGCTTATAAGAATGCGACTATTGTTATACCTCTCACATAACAACTCCCATGCAATAGTATAATGGTCACCCTTAAAATCAATATTTTCGATAATAAGAGCTGCACTTCCGTGCAATGAAGCTCGCAAATAATGAAATTTAGTGATGTCATTTATACTCGCGTTGTTGTGAACTAGTGACGTAAATGTTTCTCTAAACTCGAGCCAGCATTGATAGTTCCCATCGAAATGAGGCAAATCTATTTTGGGCAAACGAACAAAATTGGAAGTATGTGCACCTGAGTCAGCGTCTTTGAAGCCCGCCTCAGACCCAGCACCGTTGAACGAAACGCCGAGCAGGCTGCGCGTGAGTGCCACCAGGCTAAAGAACTGGCGATCAAAGTCCTCACGCTCAGTTAACGCAGACTCGTCGTCGTCAGCGAGCACCTCGATCTGAGTCTGTAAATCGTCGAAAGTATCATAAAGGGTTTCGAATTTAATTAAACGCTCTTGTAAGTCTGAACGTTGCAATGCAGAAATCTCTGGGCTACTTTTAATTAAAGTAAAATAATTACTAAACACAGTGACCTTTGATTTTATTGAGCTACGTTTTTTAATCAATGTTTTATAATTATCTACCATTTTAAATAAATAAGTTAAATGCAAACGCTAATGACTTACGTATAAAAAATAAAAACTAAAGAAACAGATGTGCGAGAACAATAGGCCCGATAAGCTAATGACTCGGTCAAGGTCAAGAACGACACCTGCGTATTACGTAGTTATTAGCAATTTAAATAGTTAAGAATTAAAGTTTTGTTCTAAAGCTGTTGTAAGTGCATATGAATAATGACGTGGAAGATTTAAAAATGATTTTTGGCATAAGAAGAAAATAGGAATAACTAATTGGAACAAACACACTCAAATACTGTTATAATACTCCCTGAATGACTTCCGCCTCCTTTGGATGACGCTGCAGGCGGCTACGGCAACGACTTCTTGGTTTCTTTGTTTGAAAAATGTGCTTGTCACCTTGTCACCTTGTCACGGTCAAAGTACAACCGTTGACCGCGTTGACGTCGACGACTTGATTTTCGTAGGAATCAACGTTTTGCTCGAAGGACCACAACTTTGTGTAGGCCGTTACGGGACTTTAATAAAAATAGTGGACTGTATATAAAGTACGTATAATCAAATTAGAGTTTTAGGAAGTGTCCGTAGTCCAGCGCGCAGGTAGGCGAAGTGGCGCGATCAGATGCGCTCGCGGTCGGGGAGGGTCCCCCGCCCGCGCAGCTCATACGTCACGCGCCCGGTAAGAGGGAGACGCGCCGACACCATTAATAATTACAAATATTTGGGATTTTGGGACTGTACTTTAAAAAAGTATTTTTTAAAATAAAAAGAAAAATAGTTTTTTAAATAAAAAATAAAAAGAAATCTAAAGGTCATATTGTGAAACTACTGAAAGTGCTTTTCTTAAAATATCAGTATCACAAACTCGCCTAAGCAAAAATTAGGACGTTAACACATAAAAGTAAGTCACGTGTCTCGTGATACAAATAACTCTCAACTGAATAGTAAACGTCAAACGTGACTCGGCAATTTTAGATATTTCTGCATAGTTTTTGGTCTGTCTGGAGTGGAGACCGACACATAATTGATGGATGGACGCGATTTGTTAAAGACTTAGTGGGTGTACGTGTACCTACTGTAAATGGAAATAGAACGGATTATTAGTTGTTCTAATATGTATCATAAAAGTGATAATGTTGGTTTGTGCAACATTGTTAATCTTCGTTTTGCTTTCTTGAAGTATAATATGGAAGTAGTATCACTACATAAGTTTTAGAAATGTGTGAAGACCGCCAACCTAGACATGGCCGGTATGGTGGGCTATTGTTTAATTCTCCTCGTATGGAGAGGCCCGTGTCCAGCAGTGGAATATTAAAAAGCTGAAACACACATTATAGCACATAAATATAAGTAGGTATGTAAGTATATAAGTATAAATGTTTATGTAAACGAGTATGTATAATGTATACATAATATTTTTCTGTAATTATAATAATTCGTTGCTATGTATACATATAATAAAATTCGAATCTATATATTTAATATTTTTTGCAAAATCCTATTGATGTAGTCATTATAACCGATACAGAGGCCGAATCTATAGTTTTTAGAATTTTTGTCTCTGTCTATGTATGGGTCAATATTTAAGATGCTTTTTACTGAAGAAAAATATCTCATCTCTGAGAAATCCCGAGCGGAGCAAGGGTGATTCGCTACTCGCTAGTATTATAATATTAAGTTTATAGCGTCTAATGTTATCGATATACTGTACCTACACCGCACTAAACTAATTTTCTCACATCTGAAGGGTTTCTGGAAGAAGCCTCTTGAAGAGATAAGTTATCCTTTGTCCATATAATTTTCCTTTACTTATAACATATTGGCAGAACCCGCGACTTCGCCCGTGCTGAAACTATAAAAAAACTTTAATAAGTTTTGATACAAATTTTCATTTCAATTACAAATGCTAATACATGTAATTTTTCAACTGTATTGAAGAGCATTAATACCAAGTTTCAAGTAATTCTGATTATAAATATCTTTTGAGTTGTATTATAACGTGTTTTCCTGTGGAATAAGATAATATTATCTCGCGGTAAAACGTAGCCTATGTCACTCTCCAGCCTTTCAACTATCTCCACACAAAAAATCACGCCAATACGTCATTCTACTTCCACGTGAAAAAAGGACAAACAAACAAACACACTTTCACATTTACTAAATTAATATGGATATGGAGTTTGTTATATATTTTATGGTACACAAATTTATTACCCATTGAGTAATACGAAAGAATAATAAAACTATATCTTTAAAAATATAATGTTTAAAACTTCTTTATAACTTGGTAAAAATACATGGCCTTTTATTGTTTTTCTAAAATCACTCTTTTCCGTTTGATCACGTACTTTAACCGCTACATTTCACGACAAACTTTACTATAACAGAAATAAAATCAACTTTCACAGACGACTTCGTATTGAATATCACGACTTCAGCAATTTCAATTGTGTTATCTAGAAGTTTCTATTCCTGCACTGAACGGGTTTCTTGAATAAAGGCACTTATCAAACAAACTTCGAAACGGTTGAAGATGTGCACAATGTTTGTAGGTGACAATATTTTAAATTAGTTACGTTCTGCTGAATTTTTTATTTAGCTTTTGGATGTGATTGTTGTAAAAGTTCAAAAATATGAATTTGATAGTTTGTTGAAATGTTAGAATAGAAATGCTTACCGTTGAACCGTTTTGGAATTGTTATCTGCATATATAGATAAATGTTGAGAGGTGTCGTGGGACAACCGATAGAAACGTTCTTTTTACTGTCTGCCCATGGCTCATAAATTAGGTCTTAAAAATTGTGTTGTATCATGAACACCAAGCAGCGTACATAGTACTAAATTGAAGCTCATCGAAAAAAGGCCAGTACAGAATGCAGTAAATAATAACTCCTCCTTGTTTGAAGTCTGTTAAAAAGTGTCGTGACGGTATAAATATTACACTTTTTTCGTATAGCCGAGTAACGTGCATCGTTCAATAAGGAACATCATTTTCTCATTCATCCGTTTTCAATTAAACTATTAAGTTCCTGGTCCAAATATTATATATATACTCGTATATATATATATATATATATATATATATATATATATATATATATATATATATATATATATATATATATATATATATATATATATATATATATATATATATTAATTTAATTTGTGCTTAAAATATTCATCATTCATTGAAACATTCACGGGACAAACCCAAGAAAAGCCAGACTAATCCGCTAGTGAAACATAAAATTTACATCTTTATGCTTAAAATATGGAACTATTTCTTTTACACCACATAGCGTTTCCTTGGTAACAACACGTTGTATCGCGACCCGAATAATTCAAAACGCCTTTGTTACTGGACATAAATAAGCATTTTAGCGCTACCGCATCGTCAATCCCGACACTATCATATAAGGCAGGATTTATCGCACCCCTTGATTACGATTTACATGACGCTTCAAGGTACAAGTGAAAGCTGGAAATACATATTAACCGTTTAAGTTCTGTATCCAAAAGGAAAAAAAACGCTTTAGAGATTCACTTATACCCGAAATATAGGCACATTAATAATTCTATCTAATCTAAGTACATATAAAGCTCTTTAAAATCCGAATAAAGTACAGTAATATTATTTTAACTCTGATTGCTATTGTCTGGGCTTATAGAAGACAGGTTTGTATGTATGTTTGTTACTCCTCCAAGCTGATATGGCTGAATCAATCTGGATGAAATTTAGTACACAGATAGACTAGGAACTCGAATAAGTTAGTCATAAAAATAGCCAAAAGTTACATTATATTGTAAATACCAAAAGATACCCCTGAGCAAAGCAAGGGTAAATCACTAGTAAAATTTTTATAGTTTCGTTCTCGCTACTACATTTATACTTATACCAAACAACCGGCTTGATAAGGGAAGATATAAGAACGTTTTTATGTGAATCGCGACTTGAATGCCGCGCGATTTACGAGACATTTTTGCTTTATTTGTATCTTGTAACACAAAACCAATTTACAAATTTTAAATAACATATTTAAAGTCTCAACATTAAGCATGTGATATCTCTGAAAAAATGATTTTTTTTTATAAGAGGTAGATAAATTCTATAAAAAACTTTGGTTGAATAGAAAAAATAATAAAAAAAATAATATAATAACAGTGCACGAAAGAATGCTACTAACATTTTTCTTATATTACTATCATTATGTTTTTTACTGCCTCGGTGGTGTAGTGGCTAGCATGTACGGCTGCACACTCGGAGGTCCTGGGTTCGAGTCCCGGGTCGGGCCAAGTTTAGTTATTGAGTCTTTCTGTATAGTGAGACGCAGTAACAGTCCGGAGTTGGGAAGTTGGCGGTGTTTCACCCCCGTGCCTCGGAGAGCACGTAAAGCCGTCGGTCCTGCGCCTTAACTCTCACTGGTCGTGTCGAGCAGTCGTCCCACCAGAGCATGAGAGTGACAGGAATAGAGAGTGCACGTGTGCACTATAATATCTCCTGCCCTGTTGGCTAGTCTTAATGAGATTGGCCGCCGTAGTCGGAATCGGCTAGGAGAACATCGACGTCATGTTTTTTAAAGTACGTAAAGAAACAGGACATTAAAATAAAAAATATCAGTAGTATGGCACTAAAGTAATATCGCTAATATAAAAACTGCATACAGTGAGTATTAACATTCATACTTAATAATATTATATATGTGAAATGGTGTTTGTTTGTTTGTTTTTCCTTCTTTCACGTCGAAACAGAGTGACGGATTAAGGTGATTTTATTATTTATATTATATTTTATTTCTATGGAGATAGAGGGCTGAGAAGTAACATAGGCTGCTTTTTACCGCAGGAGATTATCTGATTCCCACAGAAAAACACGTTATAATACAACCCAAAAAAAAAATTGTGATCAAAATTACTTCAAACTTGTTATCAATGCTCTTCAGTACAATGAAATAAATTATATGTGTTTTAACATTTTTCGAAATTCATTCAATAAGGGGGTAAAATAGGCAATGATAGTTTGTATGAAAGCTATTTTAGTGCAATTATAATTATTTGCACACTGGGTTGAGTGTGTAAGTAATCCTGTGACATCTCATTATAATAGGAGAAATTCTTTTGGGTTTAGTGGGTAGTACCGGCTGTTCTAGCCGGTGAGTCCCACAGAACCATATATTATGTAAACATGTGGTATTATTTTTTATCTCATTCTATGGAATTTAGAGAGTTAGAGAGCTCTAATATGAAATGATCAAAGCTAATTAAATCAAACATTTTATAAAAAAAATATTACAAAGCCAAGCTGTCAGTAAAATTAAATACCAATGCCTTTCTCTATTTACGAAAATTCCACAGGAACTAATTTCGCGAAAACGCCTCGGTAAAAATTCCCCCCGTCTATACAGTACGCGTGCCACGTCACTACACTTGATATAATTTTAATTAAACTTCGCCGAGAAATGTGAGACCCGCCAGTAGATTATGCTCGTTTTACATGGAGATGCTATTTTTTTTATAATAAAGAAAATTACAAATATACTTAATTATATATACAAGACAAATGTACACTTAGTTATTACTGTACAAGTCATATCCGTGTGGAATAGTGGCAAGAATGCTAGCCACATTCCCCCGTTGAATGGCAATGCCGATTCTTTGGGCGAAAAATACGCCAGCCCTCCTGTCACCAGTAGAGGTGATAAGACGAGGTGTTACGTCTTTTAAGAAGTGTTTAGTACTATTTTTTTTTATTTTAAAGTTCCGTATGACTAACGTAAAAACGCAGCTCATTCACGTATACATACAAACATAATATATGCCTATTTCATTCTATTTTATTTATTTTTGTCAAAATTCTGTATATAATATTATAAAAGAATATATTATGAGGTCTCCACGTGGAGTGAACTTCAGAAGGAGGGCAGCCTCGGGCAAAGTTGTCATTTACCAAATTAATTCGTCCAATGGATCTCATGTTAAGTAATATAATATACTAATGTATTAAAACGTCTGTATGTTGTGTTTTAATAATTATTTTATTGTTTAAATGTTCAAACTACCAATAAGATTTGAAAACTAAAAAAATGCGTTAGAAACGTTTAGAAGCGATTACATATAAATAAGTTACGCGAACAGTACAAGGGCAATAGCAAAATGTAAAATGGATAATTGTAATATTTATAATCATGAGCTAAAATCAAATAATTGATTATAATACTTTTTTGTTAAATATTTAGAATTAAAATCAACAAATTTTTTAAGGTACTTTGTTGCCATTTTTTTTTTTAATTTTTGAAATCATTTTTGTAAAATAGTGGGTAGGCACTGTCTGTAGCAAGTATATAACGCCATTGAAATGTCTAAAACCTTAGTCTCTCCTATGACCATGATTGCTGTAAAGCATTCGAAACGTCGGGACCTAAAAATCAAAATAAATCAGCGGAATAATGCGAAAAGATAGTTTTATTCAAAATATCAAATATTCGCCTAAATCTAAGAAAGTATCACTGAATGTGTTTAGTGAAATTATAATATACCTAACATTGTCCCGTGATATTGTAAGAAAAGGAGATGATTGACAAATTCCTATAATTTTACTAGAGAAATTATAATTTTACGGGTTTTACTAATTACTTAACTTACCTGCGACAATACATTTATCATACAATCGCGGTTTCGTAAACGTACGTAAAGTGGCTGACAGCGGTTGGATATATGGAACTGAAGATCAAGTTTAGTGATGTACCATAGGAAAGGCCTATCTCCAGCAGAGGACGAAAGCGGGTCGATTATGGTGTGATGTCATATCAACAAAACACATTACCTTCCTTCTGCAAAAGTCGGGTATTATCGGTCGGGTAACAATAGTACTTGTAAAAGCTCAACAATTAGGCAATCCATTGTAAGTACAGGCGGTTATGATATAAACTTTTTAGTAGCACGTAATAAGCGGAATATGGAAATTCGTTGGCAAAGAGACACAGCGAAGTTTTTATTAGTTGGAACTGTCTGTTCATACAATTTGAGGACATTGTAGCGAAGCGGGCGCGTAGCCAGATAAAAAGTTATTAGTTTATTTTTGTAATGTAATACCGTTTCTGTCCGCTTGAAAATTTAAATTTTATACCGCTATATTTTTACCGTCAACGACTGTGGTATTGCAGTACGTGTTTTGAAACCACAGATCCGTTTTTTGATCGAGGCTTATATTTTAACTGGTTTTCAAACGTTTACCTTGGTCTGATCTAGCATGTAATTATGATAAGAATGTTACGTTTTTCTAGAATATCTAAAACTTTTAAGTAAAACTCTAATATTTTCTTAGATCTCCCGTGACCATGGATGCTGTAAAGCATTCGAAACGTCGGGAACCAAAAATCAAAATAAATCCGCGAAATAATCCGAAAAGATAGTTTTATTTAATAACTTTTAAGTAAAACTCTGTTAAACTCTTTAGCTAAGATTGAAAAATAAATATGTTTTAAATATATTTTGAATTTGGTGTACGTTTTAAATTAAAATAGCAATCTACACTACTATTATAAAGGAGAAAGATTTGTGTTTTTGTATGTTTGTAACAAACAAACTCAAAAACTACTGAACCAATTTAGATTTTGTGTATGGATTCGGGCTGCCCAGGACCGGGAAGGCCTTTATCAGCAGTGGACGATAGCCTGATTGAGTTTTTTTTCTATCTTTAATTAACCGTAGTATCTTTTAAAAAAGTTATTATGGAACCCTTATTACTGGAAACAAATTCGCTCTTGACTGAAACTAACTACTAATAATTTATTAGTAGTAATCTTTTTAATAATTCATGCATAAATTTCTTACTAATCGAAAGTCATTGAAACGTTTTAGTCTTGAAAATTTACTGAGATAAACAGCGTAGAAACAATATCTTCATTATTCTGTACATAATAAGGTTGTTCCCTAACTTAAGTTTTCGAAGTCACTTGCTAGGCTTTAATATTGGCTTATTACTTTTGTCAAAATAATGAACTTTACGAAACAGATTGATGAGAACGTGTTGTGAATTTAGTAATTAAGTTTTACAAGTTAGTTTTATAGCGAGCTGAATTCAATAATATAATGGCAACAAAGAATATTTCGAGTTGATTAATCGTTTTTCCGTACAAAATGTATGGGAAAAGTTTTTGGCGATTTCTGTAATTTCTAGTACTCATACCTTGAATGGTTTCATAGTGTCTTTTGATCCCTACATGAGATAGGATCGATTAACATAAAAAAGTTTTTTTGTATTTTAGCATTTTTTTCGCTAACTGTACATTTTTTTCAAAATCTTTGATTGCAGTTCAGAATATCTCAAAAAGTTACGGATGGTCTCCTACGAACGTTTTCCTGTAACTATAGTAGTTAAGGTACCTGCCCTTATTATACTAGCGACTCACCCTTGCATTGCTCGAATTCGTCTCTAGCTTGATATCCCATATAAACTTTCATCCCCATTTTCACCCCCTTAAGGAATGATTTCCGGGATAAAAATCCTATGTCATTCCCAGGATCCCAAACTATCTTCTTACCAAATTTCATTTAAATCGGTTCTGTAGATCCAGAGATTAGGGGGTAATCAAGCTCACAAACTCACAAACTTTACCTTTTTATAATATTAGTATAGATTGTTCATAAAATAATACTAACTTCGCGGTTAAAAGAATGCGGGGTGAGGGAACAAGGGTGAAAAATACTTTATAACCTATTTTCATACCTACCAAATATACAGAAAAAAAACATTAAAAGCCGTTTCGGAGGAGTGCGACCACAAACACCTTGACACAAAATATTTATATATTAGAAGACTAGAGATAGTCGTGTTATTGAAGTGTAAGATTTTTTTCTTTATCCATGACTTAGACTTTTAAAGTCATTGAAAGATAGTTGTTCTATACTGAGGAAAATTAATAATTGATAAATATATGCAAAAGCTACCAAAATAAAAAAAAAGTCCAAGAAAAAAGTAAATGAGTGCGGAGTACACAAATGAAGACTTAAAAAATAAATTATATATATATATATTATATATATATATATATATATATATATATATATATATATATATATATATATATATATATATATATATATTTGGGGGCGATAGATCGATCTAGATTAGCCTTATGTTTGAGAAAACGCGTGTTTTCGAGTTTTCATACAGTATTCTTTTGCATTACTAAACGTAAAATATGGTCGGAATTTGCACGCTCGGGCATAAGCATCGTGGTCAAGCGGCCAAGGTGCAAGACCAACAATCACAAGTGTCCAGGTTCGAATCTCGGTCGCATACAAAATTTTGATTTTGATTTTGTTTTAATATTTATTCAAGATTTTAGCTTAAAAAAAAAAGAAAATTGTACTTTAGGCCAAAAGCTCCAAGCGGAGCTCGGTAGTGCAGGTACTTCAGTTATACGAAACTAGGTTACCAAATATTGTCAATGCGCTTGTCGCTTCACAGCAATGAAAACGCCTGAGCAACACGAAATAAGGTTATCAGAGTAGGAAAATCGTTATCATCATTTTGCAGCATCCCAACTCCCAAGCTACGAAAAGTACATACGTTTATCAGAACAGAGCACCTGAGTGTTTTGTAACATTATGAAATTGTAAAGAAGTTTAAACAAGACTTAAACAAATCTCTGCTTAAGTAACAATTCTTCAGTAAAGCTCGACTTGTGCTTGTATCTCTACTCGAGATGGCTAGTCTCAGATTGGCTATTGTGACCGAAATCGGCATTCATTTATTTTGTGTTGCTATACACTAAATTATCGTATATTTTCAATTATCTTAGTAAACCATATTACTTGTATTCACACTGTCTATACAAATAAATAAAATTGAAGTGTATGTTTGTCTGTCTGTCGGTCTGTTTGTTTGTTCTGACTAATCTCAGAAATGGCTAAGCCGATTTTGTCGGGATTTTCACTGCCAGGTAGCTGATTTTATAAGAAGTAAAATAGGCTACTTTTATTTTAGAAAAAGAATTAGGGTTCCGCGCAAAAAAACTAAAACCCATATATTTGTGAATAACAACAGTTACACATGTGGCTGACTTACATTAATCATAAAACATTAAATAAATTCACACACCTTACACACACCCTACATAATAAAAAAAAATAAAAAATAAAATACGCATAGAACTTGAGCCTTGAACTTGAGCCTCGCGGACAGCTGATCGAGGTGACGTAATGTCATCTTTCCTCCCGCGCACCGCACCTCGGTGTTTACCATTAGCGGCGCCCGCGCATTAGCATCTACGATCTTTTCAAGTTAATTAAAAGTTAAAAAGTTTCAACTCCTTACTCCAGTCAGTCGCAATCCGCACGCTAGACGAGAGACACGTACCGCTCGCTTACTCGCCATTCCAAGCTTACGTACTTAATCATATAAGCTTCGTAATTTTATGTATATTATTTCTACTATCTTTGTGCTTTCTATCGTGTAAACTGTATGAACTATCTTTCCGCTTTGCTCTTTCTCCTTCTATATTTTGTGGGTGTAAAATAGTGCATTAAAGGCTGTGAATTGTACATAGACTTTTATTAAGTTCTCGCCAACTCCACAACAACACACTACCAAACACCCACAGTGGTGACCCCAATTGAACATTAAAATGAGCAGTGACGACGGTGCTACAGCAGAATCTGGACCCTCTGCGAAAAGTCCACGTGTTCGCCAACGTGTTAAGAAATGTGAGCGCGTTTCAACGGACCGAGATCTTTCGACGGAGTTATTTCGTGTCGGCGTGCGTATACCGCCATTTTGGATAGAAAAACCTAAGATTTGGTTTGCACAAATTGAAGCGCAATTTAACTTAGCACGGATAACAGATGACAACACTAAATTTTATTACGTTCTGGCGCATTTGGACGGGCAATATTCTGCAACGGTCGAGGATATAATTGAAAATCCACCCTCTACTGGCAAGTACGAAAAGCTTAAATCAGAGCTTATTAAGCGTGTTTCTATATCGAGACAAAAGAAGGTGAAACAATTATTACAATCTGAGGAATTAGGAGATCGCAAACCTTCTCAATTTTTGCGACACTTACAACAATTAGCAGGACCGAATATGCCTGACGATTTTATTATGGATGTGTGGACTAGTTGTTTACCAAATAATTTACAGACTATTATCGCTTCTCAACCTAATATGGCTCTTCAAGATTTAGCCGAATTAGCGGACAGGGTACATGATATAGCACCTAGCCAGCCTCAATTGGCAGTAGCATCTATTTCAAGGTTAGAATCGGCGATGGATGTCATGGCGCGTCAAATAACGGCATTGACGAAGCAAGTGAGTGAACTGACTACCCAGAACTTCGATCGTGCGCGTCCACGGCATAGACAAAGGCCACGTCAGCGCAGTCATTCCAATTCTAGAAGATCACATTCCAACTTTAGGAAGTTTCCTATATGCTGGTATCACTACAAATTCGGCAATAAAGCGACTAGATGTACCTTACCATGTGATTATAAGTCGGGAAACGAGACGGGCAGTCGGTGATGGCGGCTGACGATTGCCCTCCGTCTTCTAATACTGGTCGCCTGTTTGTGACAGATCGCAGTTCGAAAGTGCAATTTTTAATCGATACAGGAAGTGATGTGAGTGTTTTTCCTCATGACGCGATTCAACAACGACGTGCAAAAACGGATTACCAGTTGTGTGCAGCAAATGGTACTACGATCAACACGTATGGTTATGTACAACTTATTTTAAATTTAGGCTTACGTAGAGAATTTATGTGGCGTTTTGTAGTTGCAGATGTATCTAAAGCAATTATTGGCGTAGATTTTTTATCTTATTTTAATTTAGTTGTAGATATTCGCAATAAACGCTTAATAGATAATACAACTAATTTGTGTACTGTAGCCATGATTTCTAGTAGTGTAGATAGTCTAGTGTCTAGCGTTAAGATCATGACTTGTGATAATAAATATAATAATATACTTTCCGAATTTTCTGAGATCACTCGACCAGCTGGCCCAGTACGCATCATAAAACACAACATTACACACCACATTCGCACCACACCAGGCCCACCAGTAGCTTGTTCACCAAGACGTCTCGCTCCAGATAAGCTAAGGATAGCTAAGGCTGAGTTTGAAGCCATGTTGGCTAATGGCACAGCTCGACCTTCAGAAAGCTCCTGGTCCTCACCGCTTCATCTAGCCCCCAAAAAGGACAATAGCTGGCGTCCTTGTGGTGACTACAGGATGCTAAATGCTAGGACAATTTCTGACAAATATCCCATTAGGCATATCCAGGACTTTGCTCATAGCCTTTCTGGATGTAACATATTTTCTACGGTTGACTTAGTTAAAGCATATAACCAGTTACCAGTTTTTGAGCAGGATATTCCAAAAACTGCTATAACTACACCGTTCGGACTCTTCGAATTTCCATATATGACTTTTGGTCTACGGAACGCCGCTCAGACCTTCCAAAGGTTTATAGATGAAGTGACACGTGGTTTAGATTTTTGTTACCCGTATCTCGATGACATATTAGTATTTTCGAAGGATGAGTCACAACATCAGGACCATCTTTGTCAACTCTTCACGAGGTTAAGAGACTATGGCATTTTAATAAATACCTCTAAGTGTCAATTTGGAGTAACAGAAGTCACTTTTCTAGGCTACCATATTTCACAGGCCGGCACTAAACCTTTGGAGAGTAAAGTAGAGGCAATAAAAAATTACCCCGTACCTAAGACGGCTAAGCAGCTTAGAAGATTTTTGGGTATGGTTAATTTCTATAGGAGGTTTATACCTCAAGCAGCTCATATCCAAGCCCCTTTAAATGCCCTCTTAACTGGTTCCGTGAAAGCCTCTCAGACTGTAGACATATGTGGAGATTCGTTGAAAGCGTTCGAGAAATGTAAAGACAGTTTGTGCAAGGCAGCTATGTTAGCACACCCTGATCCTGACTCAAAACTAAGCCTTGTAACTGACGCTTCAGATTTCGCCATTGGTAGCGTTTTGCAGCAGTTAAAGGATGGTAACTGGCAACCTCTAGCTTACTTTTCTCGTAAGTTGAGTCCATCGCAAAGGAAATACTCGCCCTACGACAGAGAACTTCTAGCAATTTACGAGAGTATTAAATACTTTAGACATTGGCTAGAGACAACAAGCTTTACTATTTATACTGACCACAAACCCTTATGTTATGCATTTAGTGAGCGTAAGAATAATTGCTCGCCGCGTCAATATAGATATCTGGACTACATATCTCAATTTTCTACAGATATATGTCATATTTCTGGCAAGGACAACGTAGTCGCAGATACATTATCACGCATCGAAGAGTTACAGATCCCTGTAGATTTCAAAGTGTTAGCTCAGGCTCAAAACTCTGATAGCGAACTTAATAAATACCTAAAAGAAGATTCTTCTCTGCGTATTGTAAGGATGACAATCCCAGGTAGTCGCACTTATCTGTACTGCGATGTAAGTACAACGACACCTAGGCCTTTCATACCTCAATCATTACGCAAACAAGTTTTTAATAGCCTGCATTCATTAAGCCATCCCGGCGCTAATGCTAGCGCTAAACTCGTAGCACAACGCTACGTATGGCCGCAGATGAGGAAGCAGTGTCGCGAGTGGGCTAGGGCATGTTTGAATTGCCAACGCGCGAAGGTGAATCGACACGTGTCGTCTCCTCTTGGCACGCACGATATACCGAAGGCGCGTTTCAAATATGTGCATCTAGACCTCATCGGACCATTACCTCCATCTGCCGAGTATCGGTACTGCTTAACAGCCGTCGATCGTTTTACACGATGGGCCGAAGCTGTACCTCTTACCGATATTACGGCGGAGTCTGTAGCCAAAGCATTTTTATCCGAATGGGTTGCACGTTATGGTTGCCCTACAGACATTGTCACTGATCGTGGTAGGCAGTTTGAGTCTACGCTATTTCAGCAGCTTTCGAAGTCTATTGGCTTCCGACATCGTAAAACAACTGCTTACCATCCTCAGTGCAATGGTCTAGTCGAGCGATTCCATCGACAATTAAAAGCAGCAATAATGTGCCATGCTGATTGTAGATGGTCGGAATCGCTACCATTTATACTCCTTGGAATACGAAGTTCCTTCAAGGAGGACTTACGATGTTCCTCAGCAGAGCTCGTTTATGGAGAACCTTTACGTCTTCCAGGCGATTTCTTTGACCAGAGCATTGACAAGTGTACAACTGATATAACAGATTTTTCTTCCCGTATCAGATCATTTGCCAATGACTTGAAACCAGTCCCTGTTAGACATCACACACATAATAATAAAATTTTTATATACAAAGACCTCTCATCATGTTCACACGTATTTTTACGCGAAGATTTTCTTCGAGGTGCACTTCAAGCAGCATATACTGGCCCGCATGAAGTAATCGAAAGAGATTCGAAAGTTTTTAAAATCCGTATAAAAGGTAAAGATGTCACAGTATCGATAGACCGTATAAAACCAGCCTACATACTGTCAGACCAAAACATTACACCTAAATCTTTCGATGATAAAAATGTTACCATCACTCCAATTTTAAAAACTACTCGATCGGGTCGTAAAGTTAGATTTCCAGACTACTTTCGCCCGTGAACGGTCTCTGGAGGGGAGTGATGTGGCTGACTTACATTAATCATAAAACATTAAATAAATTCACACACCTTACACACACCCTACATAATAAAAAAAAATAAAAAATAAAATACGCATAGAACTTGAGCCTTGAACTTGAGCCTCGCGGACAGCTGATCGAGGTGACGTAATGTCATCTTTCCTCCCGCGCACCGCACCTCGGTGTTTACCATTAGCGGCGCCCGCGCATTAGCATCTACGATCTTTTCAAGTTAATTAAAAGTTAAAAAGTTTCAACTCCTTACTCCAGTCAGTCGCAATCCGCACGCTAGACGAGAGACACGTACCGCTCGCTTACTCGCCATTCCAAGCTTACGTACTTAATCATATAAGCTTCGTAATTTTATGTATATTATTTCTACTATCTTTGTGCTTTCTATCGTGTAAACTGTATGAACTATCTTTCCGCTTTGCTCTTTCTCCTTCTATATTTTGTGGGTGTAAAATAGTGCATTAAAGGCTGTGAATTGTACATAGACTTTTATTAAGTTCTCGCCAACTCCACAACAACACACTACCAAACCCCCACACACAACATATTTCTTCTATTTTTAGTACCTCGGATTTCCATCCGGAAAATACCTGAAAATGGTACAAGTGTTAATTAAATATTATTTTATAATTATCTAACGTATATTAAGAATGTCAAAAAATACTATCTGAACTTGTCAACTATACTATTATGAGCAATTCTTGTAATAAAATTTTAGTGTATTTTGGAAATGGCTCTAACGATTTGGATCAAATGTTGTATTTAGATAAGGTTTTGCTTTTTAAGTTTTTAGTTTATCTATATAGATAGATGTCTTTTCTGAAAAAAAAAACAATTTTTCTATCTTTCCCAAAAAAACACCATTTTACGAAAAAAAAACGCTCAGGTATTTTATTTATTAATAGATTTTTCAATTAAACTTCCAAAAAGCTGCCGATGATGGAAAGGCAGTTTGGTACAGAGTGACATTTCCTTAGGGGCTGTTTGAGCAAGCTTGTACTTAAAACAAAACTAAAAATATCTATCTATTGACCAATACGTGAACAGAACTTTTGTACCCCTTTTTGAACTTCTTGAAATATTAACTTATTTTAACCCGTTACTTCGCGTCATATCTAAAAGCAAAATGTTCCTTCATCAATCATTACTAATTATTATAAACGTTGGAAACTTTATTTGTGTTTATGTGTGTTTGTTAATATAAACTTATCTTTTAGCCAGGTTCGGGTTCGCTTTGATTTTTTTTTCTTTTTACGTATCCATAGCCTTTGTATCGAAGAAGATAACTATGATAAGACAAAAGAATTCACAAACGTTTATAATTAAAAAATACTGAATAAAGTAATAATAAGTATTAATTGTAATAAATTTATTTTATTTCGTTTAAAAATGCTGCATCATTTGAAGCTAAGCTTCAAAAGAAAAAAAAGGAAAAAAAAATTTTTTAATTAAATAAAAAAAAAATGTAAATTGAAGAAAAAAGTAAAATTGTTAAAATTTTACTCGTATCAATATTATTTAAAATTGTAAGGTATTGAATATGTGGAGTTTATTAATAAAACGAACATATAGTACTATATATTTCGTTATTCATTATGCTTACATTACAAGGACACGTCTAGAGTTTAAATTTAAACATGCAATATAAGCGATCGAGAGTATTTAATGTTTATAAATATTTTTATAATTTTGCTAATTTTAATTGATTTCATTAATAACACTTGCTCAATTATTAAATAAGTTTAATGTTATAATATTTTCTTAGATTTACGCGAATGTTTGACATTATTAAATAAAACTATCTTTTCGGATTATTTCGCGGATTTATTTTGATTTTTGGTTCCCGACGTTTCGAATGCTTTACAGCATCCATGGTCACGGGAGAGACTGAGGTGTTACATGTCTTGAATGTATAGTTGTTACAGACAGCCTACCCACAATTAACAAAATGAAAGTTGCACCAATTACATTACAATATTTTTTAACTTTAAACATTTTTATAATTTTATAATTTTAATTATAATTGAATATGGAAAATTATTTATTTAATTTTTGCTATTATTTTTATAATTATTACAATTTTAAAAATATTAATTAGTAATCTATATTTAGTGTTGCCATTATTATATTCATAACCTTTTATTTAATAAGTTTAATGTTTTTGCTATTCGCAAAACGTTACTCTTTTCTTGTTTGATATTTGTATTTGTATGTCGTAATTCAGTAGAACTTCCGAAGACGATGTCTCCGATAGAGCGAAGTATAAAAGAAAAATAAGGAAAGCTGACCCCTGACCTGACATGTGTGGATAGATAGACAGGAAGATGGAGGGAAGGAGGGAAGGAGAGAGTGAGAGAGAGAAAGAGAGATAGAAAGAGAGAATTCAGGAGAACTTTTTATTTTGATAATATTTTACGTTTAAATTTATATATAGATATCTGGTGCCTACAGAAACGTTAGGTGTGTAAAGCACCAAACGAAACTGAGTCATTAAACATGAAAAAATATAAAAAATCTAATTAGTATACATTCTCAATAGTATTGAGCAATAGAAAACGATGTAAGACGATATTTAATCTGTCAACCTTGCAAAGAAGGATTAATACAGATAAAAAAAGTAAAAAAAACTCATAATCGTATTGTTTCCTCTGTAATTCCTTGGTTTTCAACCTTCATAACATTTTTATTCAAGCAGTGTTAGTGCTTTGCAAAGCTAGCGTAACAAGATTTGTGCCTGCTGAGCTTTGCTTACTTTTATAAGCTCTAACAATCTTTCTTATGTTCTTCACAAGTAAAAATTAATACGAAAGGGTGTAATAAAATGAAATTAAAACTTAACTTCATTCGAATACACTTACACAAACACTTTTGGATCGTCAATTTAATTTTAAAAAGAGTCAATAAAGGCAATACTTAAGGAAGCTACCGCTGGCTCTAAAGGATTTTTGTTGAGAAAAGCCGACGAGAAATTCAACTGTTGTTTTGTAAAACACTAAGTTACAGTACTTTAATTATATACATTACATATTAAAAAAAATATAACAGTACGAGCGACTAATTCTCGCTCATTTCGGATATCTTAGAGATGAGACATTTTCCCTCAGTAAAAAGTATCCTATATGTTGACCCGGATAACCAGGTATAATCATACTAAATTTCATCAAAATTTGTCCTGTGGTTTTCTCGTAAATCGTTCCCAGACAGAAGATAGAAAAAAATCTTAAAAGTATAATAATTTATTAGTAGATTCGGCCTATGTATCGATTTTTCAAAAAATATTTAATGTACAGATTCGACTTAATTTGATTGACGTTTAGCGCCGTATTCCTACGACGAAGGAGCGAGGCTGTAATGACACTTGGCCGTGAGGAGCACTGCTTCTATGCTATTAGCTGGTATTGTAGATAAAACACGATACCTAATCGATAACGCACTTCGAGCTAGTTTGTATATGGCATATGCTGTCAGTGTCATCTCCCTAAGAAGAAATAATCCTGAATTTTCGAAGACAACGTATTTTATCGTTTCACGTGTACCGGCAGCCACAATTCACCTTTCATTTAGCTCAGAACCAATGAAACGTAATGCGACGCAAAAAAACTTAATCGAATATAAAGTAAACTAGTGAAAAACAAATCTATCTCACAGGATCCGTACCTTTTTCCGGGATAAAAAGTAACCTATGTACTTTCCAGACTATAATCTATCTCTGTACCAAATTTCATCCAGATCCGTTCAGCCGTTCTGGTGTGATTAACAAACATCCATCCATCCGAACTTTCGCATTTATAATATTAATGGGATCCCCATTAATGGGGTGGGATTGAATGGATAGTGAACATTGTCAAATTATCTTAATTCAATACATGTCTATCGACATCTCTTGAACAATATATATTAATATCCTTTGCTCAGTACTATCTAAACAAGAGTTCTCCAATTAACCATTTCTTCTGAGATAAATGTGTTTTTTTCTTCGGAATATCCATGAATGCATCCTTATCTCAAGTTCTGTTTTTCATTATTTACACAATACTAACCCTTCAGTGGGAACAATGTAACGCACTAGTCCTCGACAGCTTCAAACCGCATACTCGTCGTAAAAAAAATTGTAATAAACCAACAAACAAACCAAGAAACTCGTTTTACTCTTTTATTCTTATAATTCTTATTAAAGTAGATTTTCAACTGATTTCGAAAACCTTAAATTTTAAATATATTATTTGTGTTATAATTTTTTTTTTTAATTAATGAACTTTTTTTTGGATTTTAATACGGTTTTATAATATGCTCCCTCCACCTACGTTTTGAAGGTAAGTATGGATTAGGTAGACTATACATATAATGTATTATGTACTAAGGTACAAAATAAACAGTTCTAAGCTTTTCGATTTTCCAGCTGTTTTTTTGGGTTTTCCCAATTTTTTTTTTATATTTAAACTAACGCTGACACAGTCCCAATAAAACGAAAAGAATTATTGAAATCGGTCTAGCCGTTTTTGAGTTTTAGCGAGACTAGAGAACGGTGGTCGATTTTCATATATTATGCAGATTTTAATTGGATTCTTTATTTTTCTACGCACGTAGCACAGTAATACTGTAGCAAATGACATTATAAACCAAAACCAACTTCTTTTTTCTATAACATCTTCGATCAACAGTAGTAATAATTGTTGATGGAAGTATAACATCAAGGCAATATAATAACTGGCCGGTAAGAATATCTCAAGATTCATAGACAAATTATTATAATATAAAAATTTTCTCTATTATTATTAGGTACGCAACGTGTCAAATGTTATGAAAAACAGCGGATTTTTATCAATTTGCAATAATGGATGATACGTTAAGGTGTAGTGAATCTTCTAAAAAGTTGTCGGCAACAGAGTGGCATCTTGGTACGGAAAGTGACATTTCCTTAGAGGCTGGTTCAACGAGATTTTCCTTACAACAAAATCTACATGTATTACCTACGGTATGTATGTATATTTAATGTATTACTTGAGTAATAAGTTTAGGCTTGAATTTCGATTACATTTTCTATATTTTTCTATTTATATATATTTTCTTTTATTTTACATTATATTCGTTTTCATAAAGAATATAAATTTAAATTCATACGATATAGTAAAAACTTTAGATTTTAATTACAACAGAGCTTCTAAAACCAGGAGAGGCTCGTACGCTCTAACAACTTTGCGTCTATATAATTCCGTTATTTTTTCGAGGAGAATTTCGAAGGTATGGACCAAGAAATTCTTCAAGAAGGAAGATAAAACCCTTCTAAAATATCAGCCTATCTCTCTCTTATGGCATGTCTACAACTTTTTCTCATAAATCACAATTCATTTCACGCGTAGACTCGACAACTTTCAACTCTCAGAACTAGCCAGATGTGGAAGGGGATACGGTATCATAGATACATGCATTAAATGCGAAAGATTATACAGAAGGAAGAAGAATTTAATCAGCCTCCGTACCAAGTATTTGTGGATTATAAGAAAGTCTTTGATTATATTGAAACCTGGTCTGTTCTTCAATGGTGCCAAGTAGATTGGCACCGATAGTAATTCCTTCTAAGAAAAACAAACGCTGACATGACATTGCTAAAAGGTTTCTTTTGATACTTTTGCTGGCTAGAGATTTATTTACAAATATATACTTAGTTCAAACATAACCTGGCTATTGCCCAACTTTCATCTCAATCTATTCAATGCCTCGTGCAATTATGTAACAGGTATCCAATTATATTTACAAACTTTCATAATTCGTTATACAACTGTGTTTAATTAACAGAAAGAGTTGGAATCGAAAAAGCCATTTATCCCAGCATCTTTAATGGAAAAACTGTCCTTTTTATCAGCATATACGTCTACAACAAGCAAAATTGAGATCTTGTGTATGCAACAAAATAATGTGAACAGGTAACTAGTTGATAATCGTACTAATACAGTGTAGTGTCTACAATTTCTGGTACAGTAAGCTATAGTTTGCAATAATTATAGCAATCATTCACAATTGTAGAATTCCAAGCAGTTCATAATCCAGAATCTAAAGCATAATATAGGCTATATCTTCCATACTACACAATTATACTAGCGATTCACCCCCGCTTCGCTCGGGTTCGTCCCTAGGTACGTTTTAACATTTAGTATGAAATACAAATCTTTGAATTTCTCGGCTTTTCTATACTATAACATGCATGTTTTGTATATATAAACCTTCCTCTTGAATCACTCTATTTATAAAAAAAACGCATCAAAATCCGTTGCGTGGTTTTAAAGATCTAAGCATACATAGGGACAAACAGACAGCGGAAAGCGACTTTGTTCTATATAATGTAGTGACGAGCTCTAATCGATTTCTGCATGGACTAAATATTTTTATACTACAGATATTTGGTTTATCCTTATCATTGTTATAAAAATAAATCCGCGTAAAAATCCGAATTAATAGTTTTATTTTAAATATTCGCGTAAGATATCTAAGAAGCTATTTTGAGTTTTTTTTTCTTGTAATTTATATTGAACTATTCATAAAAGAAGTAGATCAATTAAAATCAATTCAATGGACAAATAAAACCGACGTTACTTATTCAAGAAAAAAATAAATGGGAATATAATAATATTATAATTTTTTACAGATTTTTTTGGCTTTACATTTCTAACTTACTATGCAAAAGTTTACCTATGACATATGCGTATGTATTTTTAAGTTCATATGCACCTGATCACCACTTATATATTTCTAAAATCATGCCACTGTGTCATGGTAAGTTAAATATTAGTTAAATCTTTAATATTAATGAAATTATAAATCTTAAAGCCTCTATTCTAGTCATGAAAATCATAATTTTCATGTTTTTTGGAACCCAAATAAAGAATATGGGTCGAAGAAGTTAACATAGTAATAAAATTAAATGTTTTTGCTACGTATGTATATACATATAATAAAACTGTAGAGGTTGAATGTCTGTACATAGTCAGGGGGCTGTAAGAAGAGAAATTGAATAAATCCAGATTTTTTCAATTTTTTTGTTTCTCTGTCTGTTTCTCTATTTGTCAGTTTGTACGGGCTAATCTCAGAAATTATTGGACCGATTTTAATGTAATTTTTGCATGGTGGTACCTTATATCCTCGGTCAATATTTTAAATACTTTTCATCTCGGAAAACTGAAAGGTTCCCGTGGGATAGATTTGTTTGTACTTTTCTAGAGGCAAACCCAAGCGAAGCGAGGGTGAGCCGCTAGTATATAATAAATAAATAAAAATTAATATTTTTCTATCAGTATAATAATGCTAATGTTGCTTATGAAGAGTCTAGATATCAAGGAATATTGATTTTTAGAGCATAATAAAACTATGAAAATTTTACTAATATTTTGCAGGTTGCAACTGGTTATTCGTTATAACGAGCATATTTCAACTTTTAGTCATGATAAATAATACGATATTATACTTCGTTTATTTTATACGTGGTATTCTCTTTAAAGTTCCTTGGAACAGGTAATAATGTTACATAAATACAATCATATATAATACTTTAAGTACCTCTAGGAACGCTCACTAAACATATTAAGTCTTCTAAAATGCTACACGAATTTATATAACAATCTAACAAAATACAAAAAAAAATAGCCCCAGGTCGGTTAACGTGATGGGGTCATTGTTGAACTCACACTAAGTAATCTGTATAGCTTTACTGCGTTTAATTATTAAAAAATAATAATATGTTGGAACTTTAACACACAACACCATCTAGTATCATGGTAAGCTACGGGGCCTGTGTTATGGATGACGGATAGTTGATACACTACACATACATGCCCATACATACCCATGACTAAAGTAAAAACATTCCTGCTCATCACACAATTGAATGCCTCCAGCGGGACTCGAACCCGCGACCGCTAGCACAGCGAATAGGGTCACTACAAACTGAGCCAAACGTGTCGTCAATTGAATACAGTCCTTATTTGATTTTTTTATACCTACAGCAAACTACGTTACGTTTTAACACTTAGTATAGATTCCTTAGAGATGAGTTTTTACCGCAGTAAAAAGTATCCTATACGTTGATCCAGATAGCCAGCTATCATTATACCAAATTTCATCAAAATGTGTCTAGCACCTCCAGGTAAATTTCTAAGAAATTAATTAAATTTCTAAGAAATCTATTGTTAACTGTAACTCCGACGTGCCCGCGGTCTTTGAGTGTCTAGTGGCTTTCTCGTGATGCGTTTCGAGACAGACAGACAAACATTCTAAAAACTATAGATTCAGCCTCTGTATCAATAAAAATGACTATTTCAAAAAGATCTACCAAAAAGTATTTAATTTACAGATTCTACTCAGAATTTTATTATATGTATAGATAAAGCTGCATATAAAACATCTTTTCAGATGCATCAATACAACAGTTTATTTAGGTAACGATATCTATAACTGTTACAATTTATTAGAGTTTTCAACGAAATTCAATGACACAAACGTAACGTATAATACATATTTTTACAAATCACCAACTGAAAATTTTTCCGTCGCACAGATCGAATATTTTGAGTAAGACTTTCTTCATATTTATATAGTAATATGTCCAACGTAATGACTTCATATTCTGTTTCTACTTTTAATATGCAATGTGATATGTTTTGCAATGACGTGTTTGAAGTTATACTTCTTTTGGCACAATCAGCTAGTTTCGGCTTTGTAGAGCGTCGTCTCTGTCGAACGGAGCACTAACGTGCCGGTATTTACTGAGAAGTTGACATAATGTACTGAGTGAAAGAGACGACACTACAAAACCGAAATTAGTCGATTTTCTCCTTCTTTATCCCGATGTGCATTATTTACCGCCGTTTACTGTAATAAAATTGGGTGTAATCAATTTCATATTTTTAGCATTGTACTTAAAGATCAAATAGAGTTTAAATTGTCAAATCTAGATCTTTTTATCTTCCCTGTAGTATGGATCTTTGCAGTTCTTAGTTATAGTGAACTATTCAAGAAACGTATTTGGAAAGTTAGTACACGATGTAATATACTCGTAGTAGGTTGTAATATACGTCATTGGATAATTGTAATAACCATTAACATCGGATAGATTATGAATTGTCTATACTAATATAATAAAGAGGAAAGATAATTTTTTTTTGGTTGTTTGCTTGTTTCTACCGAATAAGCTCCGAAACTACTGAACCGATTTAGATGAAATTTATTAAAAAGAGGACTTTATCATAAAAAGTATTAAGTTCGTAGCCTGAAGGATACAGCTTGTCTTCCTTGTTTTAGCTCGTCTAACTTATATACAGTTATTCGGGTGTTTGGTTTACTAAGTAAGGTAAATTAGAATAATTCATGTGGAAAGCACAGATAAAACTTAGTAGATACAAATACAATATACAGTATAGATCTAAACAATTGATATCAAACTACACCATAAACAGTGACAATAATGTAAAGGTTACAATTTAAATGCTCATAAAAATCCTCTTTAAATCCTAAGACTAAGTACCAAGTAAAATATATTAACTTGAAATAAATTAAACTCACTCTTTACCGAGGTGCTTGAAGTACAACGTTTTAAGTTTCAAAATAAATATACAGTCATCAGTATAATTATTGTACTTTTCGTATATTTTACATTATTTTCGCTTACCAAAATGGATAAATGTTCACCAAATATTGTGACATTTCAATTTAACTTAGTCATGTGTTGCAGTAATATTGAAATAGAAATAAATATTTATTTGGCTATGTTATCATATTTTAATCAAATTCATAAAACAATAAACAAGTAACAAGTGTTTGGGATACGCAATATTATATTTGGAATTCAAAAAAATTGTACAATCGACCGTTAGCTTTTTTGCCTCAGCAAAAAATACTAAATTGAAAGTAGTGAAATAAAATATTGGTAACATCTACTTATTTAGCGATAATATTAAATATTTGGTCTGAAATTAACTTTAAAGGCGATTATATATATTTATGGCATAGAATAAAAAGGTAAATAGCTTCATTTCTACAATACTTCATGAAACACAATTTGGTGATCATTTATTCATTCTGGCAGGTATTTCGAATTTATTGGTGCATTTCTGGTAGGTGTTTAAACAAAAGCCTGATGAAAATATGTTACAGTTGTTAAACTACTCTCATGTAGCGTTATGCATGTTGCTATTCATTATATGTATGCATATCGTGATTACATACGAGAACAAACCGATGGTGGAAATCCAACAAAGCTATGTAAGTGATCAAGAATATTTAATGGTGAGTGATACATACTTTTTTGGTTAAATAATTTCTATACTAATATTATAAATGTGAATGTTTATGAGTATGGATGTATGGATGTTTGTTACTCTTTCATGCCAGAACCGCTTAACAGATCTGGATGAAATTTGGCACAGAGATAAATTATAGTCTGGAATAAGACATATGCTACTTTTTCCTAGTTTCAGATATTTTTGTTATTTCCGTAGTCATTAATACTAGACTAGTTCAGTAAAATATTATTATATGGTGCCAAGTGATTTAACGTCGTTTCGCTCGAAGACGTACTTGGGGTGCATGGAAGTCCAGGTCGTAGTCGTATCTGTGTACTTTTCATCCAAATCTGTCAATCTATATCTACATAATGAGGAACAAATATATACAAATATAAAAACTTGCGTATTTATAATAGTTGTCCAATTATATTTATGGTAGTAGATAACTTTCTAACATCTAACTTCGTTTACAGAGTGCTGATTTTGATTTACTCGCTGAATCAATGACAGCTCCACCGATTATTCACGTATTAAGCGCAAGAGGCACTGATGAAGTAATTTTTAATTTTTTTTTTTATATCTAATCTAATATATTTAAACGAGCAATTCTTGTATATTTATTTATATATATCTATATAATCTGAATCTCGGAATCGGCTCCAACGATTTTAATGAAATTTAGTATACAGGGGGTTTCGGGGGCGATAAATCGGTCTAGATTAGTTTTATGTCTGGGAAAATGCGTGTTTTCGAGTTTTCATGCGGTTTTGTTTCGCTCGCAAAATATGTTCGCTAATTCACACACTAGGACATAAGCATCGTGGTCAAGCGGCCAAGGCGCAAGTTTGACAACCACAGGTGTCTGGGTTCGTATCCCGGTCGGATACAAATTTTTAGTTTGATTTTTTTAATGTATTTTTGGCCAAAAACTCTGAGCAAAGCTCTTTGGCCCAGGTACTATTGATAAAGAGATTGTTCCATAAATAATGTCGTCTAACAAGTAATGAAAATATTCTAAGTCCTTAGCCAATTTTTTAGCCAGTTCCCTAAAAACTTTATAAAACCAATCTTAGCTTTTGATTAATATCGTATCCACTTATAATAATATCCTTAATAACATTTTCTACATTACCATAATTTGCAATTTTCTCCCCGAAAAAAATGTGCCAGGAAAACAAATAAAAATTAAATAGCGGAAAGTTGGAACTAAACGCTGGATGAGGCAGGACTTCTAGATCCTTGTTCTTGATCTTTTTTAACGTCCCATTGCTGGGCACGGGCCTCCCTTCAATACCAGGGGGATCAGGCCATAGTCCACCACGCTGGCCAAGTGCGGGTTGGCGGACTTCACATGCCTTTCTTTCTTTCTTGCTAGGTTCTCTCAGACAAGCAGGTTTCCTCACGATGTTTTCCTTTACCGTAAGGCAAGTGGCAATCATGTTAGAAATAGTTCTCACATGAAAATATCAGACGTGCGATACCCGGGAGTTGAACCCGCTTCACTCCGTTTCCCAAGCGAGTGTGTTACCACTGGGCTACCACTGCCCTTAATTTATAAGTGTTAATTTAACATGTGACCTTTAATATTGAATATTCCACATTTGTTTTAGATAAAACCTAATTTCGATAGTGGTATTATCACAGCGTCAAATGGACTTTTGTATATATATAAAGCATTAACGTCATATTTGTTGAAAAACTATTGTAATAGATGGGTGAATGGCACAATCATATATTGGCGCCACGGTATGGTATTTTTGGACATTTTTGGTTACATAGTAACTATACAAGCTTTTTTTTGTTGGGAATGCATTTCCCAATATTAATAAATGCATTTATGCATACCACCTGTATACATACAGGTGGTTATATGGGAGTCACTGGCTGGAAAGTACAACCTACTAAAATCTAACGTAATCTCATCTGTCATAATGGGTCGTCGCAGGATCGGTTACGCACTTAACCACGACATTTAAGCCTGATCCGGGATTCGAACGCAGAACCTCATAATACACATACATAGCCTTATTTGTTTCATAGATCAGGTAGTCATTTAAATATATGGCGTGATTTTTTGTGTGGAGATAGTCGGAAGGCTGTAGAGTGACATAGTCTACTTTTAACCGCAGGAGTTTATCTCATTCCCAACGCACGTTATAATACAACTTAAAAAAATATTTATGATCAGAATTACTTAAATTTGGTATTAATGCTCTTCAATACAATTAAATGAACACATTTTTTAGCATTTTTCGAAATTCATCCCATAAGAGGGTAAAATAGGGCATGTAAATTTGTATGAAATCTACCTTGTTAATTTATTCGTAGTTTTAGCAAGAACGAAGCCGCGGGTTCTGCTAGTATAACTATAATAATTTATTTACATAACTTTATATCACTATTTTATCATTAGTTATATTTTAATTTAAATAATAGCCTTTAATGGAAATATTATATAATAATATTTATGGTTTTTAGGGAGCGGATCGCATTTTTACTTGTGGCCAATTTACTTTGCAACTGTTGACTTCGGTGATTTTTTCGTCCTCATATTCTTTGCGCTTAATGCTATTCTAGACTACTGCACTTTTGTAAGTATTTTTTCTATACAGTTTTGTACGAAAGAACTCCACTCTGTTGGTTATAGGCGTCTTTTAAAGATTTCCAAAATATCTAACTGGTCTTAAATCAATTGCGATGACTTTTACCAGGACACAATACCCATTGTATCGTAATATCACTTAACTTTCGACGACAAGTTTGGCTCAGTTTGTAGTGACCCTACTTGCTATGCCAGCGGTCGCGGGTTCCCGTCCCGCTGGGAGCATTCATTTGCGTGATGAGGATGATTGCTTGTACTCCAATCATGGGTGTTTATATTTATAATATGTATGTATTTAAAGTTACATATGTGTAGTGTGTCAACTATCTGGTACTCATAACACAAGCCTCACAGCCTAACAAGCTCGTAGCTTACTATGGAAATAGATGGTGCTGTGTGTTAATGTCCCAATATATTTATATTTATTTATTTACTTTCCAGTACGTGGCCCCCTGCTAAAGATCTTTTAAGTCTCATGGTCCCATTAATTTCAGAGTGATATGAGCCGCCCATTTCCACTCTTAAGAAGATTAGACAAGTTATGAGTATCTTTAGCCTTGATCCTTTGCAAATCTTCTCATTCCTGATTCGATTTCATATGATAACTTCAACCGGAGCCTTTTCTATTGCACTTTGGGTATTGCCAATTACGAAAAGATAGTTTTATTTAAAATATCAAATATTCGCGTAAATCTAAGAAAGTATTATTATTGCCAATTTGTTGATCGGCTTTCTTTTTGAAATTACACCAACTTATTTAAATAGATGGTTTTACAATCTGTTTAATTATTCCCACATATGAGTCCCATATAACCTGTATGTATGTAGGTATGTTTAATGCATTTCCCAAAATTAAGAAAAATAATAATATTCATTCATGTAAATTCTCATATTCATACAAGATAAGTTTTGTCTTATCCATGTTTATTTTATTTCTTTACTTGTATTATCTGTTAAGGCCATCCAACGTCGTACTGAAGTCCATACAGATCGATACAAAATATATACTCATGGCTGAAACCGTAGAGAACCATGAGCTCAGCCATGACTTTGTAACATAAGAAAAAGCAAAGTGACTAATGTGATTGCCATTTATATCGACGCCTCTTCTATCGAGTCTAGTCTCGAGTCCCGGTCAGCTCTTTATTTAACGTCCCACTACTGAGTATAGGCCTCCCTCGAAATCTTCATTCAGGCCGTACTCCAGAGCAATATGCTCTATATTGCTACATATAAAAACTCCAGAGTTTCTATTAATATTTGGAACGCCATTTTAATTTGCATACATATTTCCAGTTAGTAACATTCTATTGCGTAGTGGAAGCAATACATAGTGAATGGAAATGGATCAAAAAGTGGTGGATACTGATGGCAGTATTGATATCAGCTTTAATAGATCGTGTCATAACTTACTTTTTTGTTATTCCTTTGGTAAGGTTTTGATATTTAACATTTTTTTAAATATATTCTTTAGAATGACATTTTGACTTTTACACTTTATTATTGGAACAGTTAGTACTTTGCGACTTTAATATTTATGCATTTTTTTAAAAATATCATTATATCATGTAATGGGTATTGATAAAATAAAACTATATAATACAACATCGTATTTACATATTATTTTAATGAATATAATATTATTTCATTGCACCAATTGAATTCACAATCACTTTCTCACTCAACTTTCCTCTTCCAGATAACAGAATCTTGCTTTTTATTTTGGACAGGCGTATCTACTTTGGCTGAAATAATCATATTATTTTGGATGTACCCTCTCAGTCGACTTGTCGATGATATCACCTTCCATTACGGTGTACCTCCTACCAAGCTGAGAGTCTTGAATTTTAGGATTTTACCAATATTTTATTCAGTAAATGTTTGTTTTAATATTCTTAAGCCAATTCATAAAAACTTCAAAAACCGACTTCCAGGCACTAAAAAGTAAAAAATAACTAAACGGGGGTTTTCATTTAGAATAGATACCTAATTAGATATTTTTGAAGTCGGTGTGCCTTAATTTGGCTGGCACCGATATATGATATATCAACACTTATTTTAAATATTTTTAATTACAATATTTTAATATGTATTTTGGATGTTTTTTCTTTCAGATTAAGATATATATAATGTTTGACAGATTTTTCGCTATTAGTAAAACTGGTTTAATGTTTGGTTTGCTGATTACCCTACGAGTTTCACTTTTGATCCATTCCATTCTATTTTGTTCTGGAGTTGTAGTCGCTATCTATTACTACGTATATAAACAGAAGAAGGTAAGTGATGTTTTAATTTATATCCGAATCACACCACAGTAGGGAATATGCGTGAACAAAAACTATTAAACCGATTTAGATGAAATTTGGTTAGAATATAGTCGGAGACCCTGGGAAGGAGATAGGATATTTTTATTTCGGAAATGATTCCTTAAGAGGATAAAAATGGGGATGAAAGTTTGTATGGGAAATCAACCTAAGGAAGGAGTGTGAGCCGCTATTATATTTATAAAGTTAAATAGATATTGTTTAATTTAAGAGAATTTCTAAACTATTCTAGGAAATACCTTATAAAAGTTTTATTTTTCCCAACACTTAGAGATTTAACAAGTAGGCCTTGCAAAACTTACTACATAATATTTCTGTATATTATTATACTGCATTGATTTGGCATAAAATCTCGACTTCTAAAGAATAAGTTGCAGTAATTAGAGTTGTGTCAGTGACTTTTGTTTGCTACAAAATAGAAAAATTGTTTGATTTCGAAGATTTGCTCGAATTTAAAGCAATATACATTAATTAACTAGGGTTTTCTGAAAAACATAGTGTGGCCTAGCCGGGGTATATGGTTACTTTTATTATTCTTACAGAAATTTTCCTAAGTTTCATATCGATAGAAATTCTAATAAACACTACGTTGGTAAAAAAATTACCACTCTATAGGTATTAAATATTGGAGTTGGTAGTAAATAGATAAAAACGAAAATATAAATTAACGAAAATTAATATAACTTAGTTTTATTATATCCCATAGAAATCGCAAGTGTCTCAATCAATAGCGACAATGGAATATTCGAAATAATGACCATCTGCCCAAAATTTCATTGATATAATGATAAAAAAAAATCTTTACAGAGTTGGACGCAATTATTTAAGCCGCTACCTGAGTGGGGTCCAAAAGACTTTGTTAGCAGACAACTTAGAAAACAGTTTGATTCACGTGAGGTATATTATTTAAAGTAGTATTTTCCTAGTGGGTGAAGTTCGACCATAATAATTTATTCGGGAAGACATATAATAATAATAATCAACTAAAGGTGTTATACCACATACTCTACTCAGCCTGAATATCTTGGCCTCCACCGCTCAACTTAAATACATCTTCAAAAAGCCGCAATTTTAAATACTTGCCGAATTGTAAGAAAATTCCTTATATCCTTATAGGTGTAAGCTTTCTACCAGTTATGAATTTTCAACAGGATTATACTCGCAGATTTATTTATCATTATTATTTTTTTATAATATTTTATTTATATAAATACTATTTTAAACCACCGAAATTTATGAAAAATCCACCCAGTATTTGCTTGGCTATTTGCCCACAATAATTTGTTATAGCTACTCTAGTCACCTAGGAGAACAAAATTGAAAAACATAATGGTAATAATATTAAGTTTATATTATTAATATTATTATTATAATTAATTAACCTTTTATTTCTTTAATAAAAAATAAAACTTACAATTGGTTTAACAATTATTTGATTTGAGTAATTGAATATTTTTATGTAACACATTTTAAATTAATGATTTTTGTAATGAATAATTAGATAATTAGAATGAAATAAATTAACTTGTAATATAAATAAATTAAATCTAGCAAATCATATTACAAATCATGTTTTATAAATTTATCATTATTTTAATTTTTTTTTAACAAAGCTTATAGCATGCATTATAAAAAATATTTAAAAAATTGTTCGGGAAAACATATGTGTATAGAATATTCTTATACGAAAAACCGATCATATTTTTTTATTCATAACACAAAAGTTGGCAATAATTTCTAAACAAGAGAAAAAGAAAGTCTTTTAACAAACAAAATAGAAAAAGTCCTGAACTGTTTTGTCTTTGCCTATTCATATATACACTTATATATACGTATATATAGATATTGAAAGAACTTTATAAATACCTCTACACAATTTATTTCGACTGGATCTATATCAGCCACAGCTCATGATTGGAGCATATTTCTTGAGATTAGTAAACTTCAAAAAAAAAAACTTTATGTATTTTAGAAATTTAATTACCAATATTTAATAAAGAATATGAATTTTACGTAATTGATGCAGTTCAGCCCTTTCCGCCGAAATTCTTACAATAAACGCTACTTTCTTGATATGAAGCGTACATATAGCATAGGGAACCAGAGTTAAATCTAGATCTTTTGTCATCATCTCGACTTGTCCTAGATGGCGTGACGGGATAAGTGTAGAATTGTAAATGGCGGCAAGAACAATTTCGAAAAATATTTTTTTTTTCAGTTCATAGCATCTCAAGCGCCAAGAAATTTAAGCAGACATTTAATAAGCAAAGCTCAATTAAAGACGTACAAAGTGGATGTAGATTATGATATCTGCAATCGACGTCCGACATGTTCAACGGAAAATAATGAAAAAATATTAAGATAATATTAAAATAATTCTTTGAAAATAAATAAAGTGTTAATAAAATAAAGCAATGACTACGAGTATATTTGACATATTGTTTTTAATGTATATGTAGATGATTTTTGGGATGAATATCTAATTGCAGTCAAAAGAAGGTCTTACTGTGCTGGTAATAGTCCATATTTCAATAGCTTTTACAAGTCTTTGACAAGTCTATAAGGCATTGATAGGTATCAAAGAAAAGACAAGGAAAAAAAAACAGGTGCACCAAAATATATACATACGTGACATATAAATGTTTTTTTCAATTTTCGCTATTATATCAATTTACACATTTTAATAAAAGTCATTAGTGGTTAAATATCTATGCTTGAAAAGCCTTTAGAAGCTGTTTTTTTTTATTAAATATACAAATTCACAACTAGTTTGGAAGTGGTTTAAGAGCAATAAAAACCAAAAAAAAAAATATATATATTTACAAACCAAAGAATTTAACATTATAATATCCATTATAGGTCTTCACAGTGCTGCCTTAGCTTGATCTACGATAGTGTACCAGCAAACCGGAGCGGAAGTGGAGCAAAATAATGTTGATGATCAATGCTCAAAAAAGCAATATAATAAAATTGATTGAATATAAGACAAATGTATCTAAGCCCTTTATTTATTTTTTTGTGATCCGGTATTTAACTAAAAAACATAGTGTGGCGTGGCCACTAAGGCAGAAAAAAATCTACTAATTTTAATACATCCTAGTGTTTGCCCGCGGCTTTGCCTGCGTAATGAGTTTGGTGGGGATCAATGTTAGCCTGTGAACGATTCTAGGATACAATTTTGCTAAATTTTGCCAAATTTTATCGAAATTTATTTAGCGGTTTAAGCGTGAAAAGGGAACAGATAGAGATAATATTAGTGTGGGTAAAATAATTCATCTCTTTTAAACGTCCTACTGTCGGACTCGGATCTCCCTTCAATATGAGGATTAAGGCCCATGTCTACCTTACTGGGCAAATGTGGTTTGGCTTAGGTATTACGTTGCGTTTCGACATTTTTTAAGGCTTACATTAGAATAAATATATAATAATATATGAGAAAATTCTGTCCCTTATCCCTTTGGAACATTTCTTTCAGATAAATATATAGTAATCTTCTCCATTATTGCTAGCATTTTGTCAATATTATCAAAATAAAACTATTATTAATAGTGGATGATATATTAATTTTAGTGAACCTTCTTAAAGGTTGTCGATAACGGAATGGCATCTTGGTGCACAAAGTGACATTTCCTTAGGGGCTGGTTCACGGAAATTATCGATGCAAAAGAATTTACATGTGTTGCCTATGATATGTTATTTTAAAGCTGGACTATTTTTGTATGGATTGTTAAATTTATGGTAAAAGAAGTTGGAACGACAAGAAAAGTATGAAAATTCAGCACTAAAAGCTAATAAATAATACAGCCGAACTGATAACCTTCTTTTTGAAGAAGTCGGTTGAAAATTGCTCCAGATTATTGTTACTTCGTTATTTTGTTCTGAAATTATGAAATCATTGGATCATTTACCTTCTTTTTGTTACTTGTCGGTTTACCGCTAACGTCATACATACATACGTAGACGCCAACTCTTGTTGTAGAACATTCAAAAGAACAAAAATAAAGGTACTGGATTCAGCTAGCAAAAGGATAATTTTGTATTGAAGACTTATTTGAAATTTACTATAAATCCTAGAATTAATATTAATTAAAACAGTCAATAGCAAATCATTTCATTTTACCTAACAATTATATTAATTGCTGGTTTTTAATTAGGTTTAGATTTTATTCTATATTAGGTATATTATAATTTCCCTAAGCACATTCTTCTAGTCAAACGATTTCTACAAATTACCTGCGTCATATAATGTGAAATAAGTTTAAACAATTGATTGGAGAACCATGTCAATATTAAAACGAAAATAAATGCATTTTAGTTGTTAAACTACGCACATTTCACATACATTGCTATGTGTTTCGTTATTCATTATATGTTTACATATCGTGTTTACATACGACGATAAGTATATAGTGGAAATTCAAATAGGTGACCAAAGCACTCAGAAATATTTAATGATAAGATTGAAATGAAATTTTGATGAAAAATGTAGTTATTTTAGTAGTAATTTATTTTAAAACGGAAGGGTATTGTCATATCGACTGACTATTTTTTGTTATACACAAAATGTTGACATTTCCATATTACATTACGATAAATACAACTCACAACATCAGATGCACAGTTTTAAGGCACTAACGTTAAAAAAATATTGCGACAGATGGGTGAGTGCAGTAAATATTTATTTACGCTACGTTATGGTATAGTACTTAATATTTTCATTAATTTTCATACTAAGTTTTGCTTACTTAGGACTTTGACTCTCGCTACATGTCGTGCAAAAAGTGACAAAACTTGTACACTATTATATGTAGGTATGTATTGTCATAAAAATTATACTTTGATAGAATATTTTACTCGCCAGTATCTTTTGAAGAATCGATGATGTCATTCTTATTCTATAACTAGCATTGCCCGCGACTCCGCCCGCGTTCAGATAAATAAAACCAAATTCTTTGGTTTTACATATTAGTCTCTAATCTTACATTTCAGTTTTTGTATTTTTTCTTAAAAATGAGATAGTGTCCCGTAGTAAAATGTATCTTATATGTTGGCCCGGATAACCAGCTATCACCATAACAAATTTCATCAAAATCCCTCCAGTGGTTTTTCTGTGATGCAGACAGACAGACAGACAGACAAAAATTCTAAAAACTATAGATTTGGCCTCTGTATCGAAAATAATGTTTATTTCAATAAGATTTTCTAAAAAATATCTAATGTACAGATTCGGCGTAGTTACAATTTTACTATATGTAAAGATTTTTCCCGCGAGTCTAAAAAGGGGCCGGTGTCAGTTTTATTCCGGGATAAATAAGACAGTATGTCATATAATAGACCTATAAGGATAAATAGAGTTTCAAAATCAATTCAGCAGTTCTGGAGATAAGCTGCTACAAATAAACTGATAGATTGCTAGATAACTATATTTTTTCTACCTATATAAGAAGGTAGGTAGAAAAAATATGTAAGAAAATAATTACGTTATTATAGAAGAAAGTAACCAAAATTACACAATTACGGTCATTTTGTTTTATAATATTTATCTTACATTTCACACTAATTATAAAATATGAATATTTTATTCCAACGTCTATAAACGTTTTTGAAGAAAAAAATGTAAAGAGGTCGTACCAATAATTTCTTAGCCTTAATTAGGGCTAAGACTTATAAATTAACTTTATATTGCTTCTTTATAATTGGTCGTATTTTAATTTATAAATAGAATTGTTTACTGAAAATGTATAGAAAATCAATTATTCTTAGGGAGACGATCGTATTTTTACTTTGCAACTACATATATACTTAGGTGACCTTTTAGTACTTGTATCCTTAATACTCGATACTATTGTAGCATATAGCACTTTTGTAAATACCTATTAGATGATTATTTACAACCTTATTCTTTCTCGTATGATACTATAGTCATTTAGTCCTTAACTAGCTCCCTGTTAAGCTTTTCTTCTAATAATAAGAAAAGATATAGTAAATAGTGCACTTTTGTATTCACAACTTATCTCATTATCACTTCCAGGTAAATTTCTAAGAAATTAATTCAATTTCTAAGAAATCTATTGTTAACTGTAACGCCGGCGTGTCCGCGGTCGTTGAGGGAATAAGAATAAACCATCTTCATTCTTCATCAAGACTTAGAAACAATGTTATTATCTTTAGACTAGCGGCTCACTATCGCTTCGAGCTATCGCTACGAGACCGCCAAGGCAGTTTACTACTACTCGTACATGTGAGAGATTTTGCGATTTGCCATTGAGCATTCTTCCACACGAAGTCAGGACAAGTTGCTAGTAAAACGTGAGAATGGTTTTGGGTTGAATATAATTTCCACATAAATAAAGTCTTACAGAGTTGGGCGCAATTATTTAAGCCGCTACCTGAGTGGGGTCCAAAAGACTTTGTTAGCAGACAACTTAGAAAACAGTTTGGTTCACGTGAGGTGAGTTATTTAAATCCAACATATTATAAGCGCGAAGCTTGTGAGGATGATGATGTTTGTTTGTTTGTTTGTTTGTTTGTTTGTTTGTTTGTTTGTTTGTTTGTTTGTTTGTTTGTTTGTTTGTTTGTTTGTTTGTTTGTTTGTTTGTTTGTTTGTTTGTTTGTTTGTTTGTTTGTTTGTTTGTTTGTTTGTTTGTTTGTTTGTTTGTTTGTTTATTTGTTTGTTTGTTTGTTTGTTTGTTTGTTTGTGTGTGTTTGTGCAAATACATGTTGCCATTTTTCTTCAAAACATACTCAAAGTATGAAACTATTACTATAAAACTGCAAAACTAGTTTATAATGGCAGCCCCCGACACACAGCACCATCTAGTTCCATGGTAAGCTACGAGGCTTGTATTATGGATACCAAACATAAATATAGACATCCATGACTGGAGTAAGAACATTCGTGCCCTTCCCACAAATAAATGCCCCCAGCGGGACTCGAACCCGCGACCAAGTAGGGTCACTACAAACTGAGCCAAACGTGTCGTCAAATGCTATTTTTTGCAATCAGTAGGAGGAATTTTAATCGGATATCTAAAGGAGACATAAGTCTTTATATCAAACATTTCTTCAATATTGGTTAACCTATTTGGTGGCTACGATCTTACAGATAGATAGTCACAGACACATCACACTTTTGTATCCAACTTTGCTATATAACATAGGCTAAAGGCTTAAACAAAATTTTATTTGCTAACAAAAAAACTAAACACACCTTTAAAAAGCTCTTCATTACAGATACCATTAAGTTGTCGTAGTTAATGGCAAAAAAGGTTAAATGGGCAGTTTAGAGTCAAAGTGGCGTAATCCGCTCCTAACTCCAAAGATTGTAATCTCAATTGTTAAAGGAATAAAATTTGGAACCCGTAATAGGGTCGTAAAATTAATTATCACTAGCACTTACATCGTAAGTTAAATTTTTTTTCTAATTATTTTACTTATTTGACTGATTTTATGTAAAATTTCTTCATCATCGCTATGAAACTAAAATGTGATATGTTACTAAAACAATAAAATAAAAGTAAACTGGGTAAAAAGTAGTTCCCCAACTCCACCTTCCCCCCCCCCCCCCCCCCCCCACACCCCTCCCTACCTAATCTATGTTCACTTTTGACAACAGAGTGGATTGTGGAGCAACCCCATGGTGTTGTGGTCGCCTGCGATGCCCCATATCTTTATGGGGCATCGCAGGCGACCGGCGGTGGTTCCGTTGGGTTTTAGTGGGTACTGGGTAGTACTCGATTTGCCGGTGAGTCCCAGACCTCGTGCCTAAATGTATTTCCCAACGTTAAAAAGAAAAGGATATTAACTATCTCTTACCCGATATGTGTTTACCTTGTCGTGGTGGGGGCTCATTAGCGTCCGGCAACCCAGCCCGGCGTGAAGCCAAGTGTATGTATACAGCCACCTATATGTATGCAGGTGGTATGCAAAAGTGCATGTCTCAACATAAAAAAAAAACAATATTTGCTATCTCCCCTCTCCCTCTAATTTCTTCACATTATTAAGATGGAAAAGACTCAGTAACGTCGGCAGTGGCTTCAGAATCACTTTAAAATTGACTGTTTTACCCTATGAGATATAAATCGTGTTATAATTTATATGTGACCATTCTTTAAAGGCGCACTATTACGTACCGAAATAAAAATTACTTACCGAAAAAATGATTACATATAGCATAAAATCACATTAATGTCTTGCTACGTAGACCAAGTCTAAAGTAACATACAAACTTATATATTTACCAGCGTTGCCTGCGGCTCCGCCCGAGTCAGATGACCAAAAACAAAATTCTTAGGTATTACATATTAGTATACTCTTACGTTGCAGTTTTTGTATTTTTTCTCAGAAAAGTATTCTATATGTTGACCCAAATAACCAGCTATTTCCATACCAAATTTCATCAAAATCCCTCTAGTGGTTTTTCTGTAATGCGATAACAGACAGACAGACAGATAGACAGACAGACAGATAGACAGACAGATAGACAGACAGACAGACAGACAAAAATTCTAAAAACTGTAGATTCGGCATCTGTATCGATAATATTGTTTATTTCAATAAGATTTTCCAAAAAATATTTCATGTACAGATTCGGCTTGGTTATAATTTTATTATATATATTTATATTATATTTATAAAGTTGGGATGAATTTCTTGGATTCAATACATCATCAGAGAATACAGACATAATCTAAGCCCCCGACATCAGAAGGTTAGAATGTAGCCCTAATAAGTTGACCGTATACCAATATCGGCTATATTGGATTAATCGCTACCCCAATTTTGTTCAGAAATTCCTTTCTTATTAACATTAGTTATTGATGTAAAAAAATAAATTGCTTTACGCTTCCTGCAAAATGTTTCTTAACATCGATTTTTTTTTCATTTTCAGTTATAATAATTGAATAGTTGATCAAGCTGAAATACTTGTAGGTCATGAGGTTTTGGGTTCTATTCTCCGTTGATTTTAAGAGAGACACGCAGAGTTGCGATGAAAAGTTTAGCGTTACGCGATTTTCCTCTGAAGAATGTTTCAGTAGCATCTTAACCTTTGTATATACACTATATGTAAAAATATCTCCTGCAATAATCATATGACACATTATATCCTGCTTCAGTCAGGAGCATTTATTATTGTATATATGTACATATATTAAATACGAGTTTTTACGTATCATCTGTAGTACATACATATTTGGGCATTAAAACTATAACCCTCCAGTAAAATAACACCGCACCACTCTATATCTGCAGCTGTATAAGTATAAAAATAAGCGATAAGAGGTGAATGCGAGTTTATCACTTAATTTTTTTACTGACTAGCGGCTCATCCTCAAAGTAGGAACCTTTCATTTTTCCCGGATGAAAAGTAACCTGTTGTTTGACCGGCAATATAAGGTATCAGAATGTTAAAGTTTACTAAATTAGGTGCATAAGTTGTATAAGTTATTATAGTTTTTTAACTATCCCACGGGAACTATTTAATTTTCCGGGATAAAAAGTTGTCCGGGGATATAAGGTACCACTATGCAAAATTTCATTTAAATCGGTCCAATAGATTCGGAGATTAGCCCGTACAAACAGACAAACAGACAGAGAAACAAAAAAATTGGAAAAAATCTGGATTTGTTATATTGGTCTTCTTACATACTCCTGACTCGGTTTTTAGTATTTTTTTGCTATGTACAGACATTCGACCTCTACTGTTTTATTATAGTATAGATTTGTTCACCAAAGTGAAAGTAGAACAGCATATTTATTATTTTTTCATGTTACGCTTGCTTAAACGACTTTATTGGTTTTGTATGAAGGCTACGAATAACGTTCACACTCGTAATAATGCAGTTTTTTTGGTATAGTTACATATACATATTTAAATTTGTAGGCTCAAATATAGATGAGTGCGTCAAGGGTTTGTATGACAGTACATTAAGGTGGGAGAGGTTCTGTTGGGTTTTAGTGGGTAGTATTGGCTTTTCTACCCTGTGATTCCAACATAATCACTTGTATGTATGTAATATTTACAGATGTTATGCGTAAATACATTTCCCAACATTAAAAAAAAGAGATTGTATAACAGAAAATAAAGCGTGGTGCTGAGAACTGGCTTTTAAAGTATTTTTTATACCTTTTATAGGATAGTCGCGACTATTGTATTTATTCTGATAAAATTAAAAATAATAAACTTACGCGCTGCATGTGTCGAAAATCTGCAGGTGTACGACAAAATGCAAAAAATTAATTGCAATTCAACTGATAGCTTAGATGCCCAGACATTACATGTAAAATTAAGTGTGTCTTATATATACTTGTATTTGTCTTCTCTCTCTCTCTCTCTTTCACTATCCCCTCTCTCTCTCTCTTCTTCACACTGAAACGACTGGACGAATTTGGATGGAATTTAGTAAGCATCTGCTATAGAGTAAACTATAGAGTAAGGCTTACTGTTAGGCACTTAGAGAAACACCCAAGCGAAGCGAAAGTATTATAATATTTTTTATGTATTGTATGTGTAGAACAATGTAAGTTTCAATATTTTTCTTAACAACTATATAGCTAATACTTAATCTGACAGATGAACCTCTAAAGCAATTACCCATAAAAAATCAAAGTCCACAATATTAAAACATTTAATTCAGCATAAATATTATAACATTTTTTGAATCGAATTCTCCTTCTAATTTAAAAATATATCCAAACATTTAATTAGTTATAAGATCTTGTTTGTTAAATTAATAACATACAAATCTAAAGAGTCATTATACAGCACTTTCTATCAACACAATCAGTGGCTCCATCGAAGACGAGGCTTGGGTTACAAAACTCTTCCGGTTTCATGCACACTCCGCCGTGCTTAATACAGCGGGTTTCTTTCATTGAAACTAAAATAACAGTAGAATCACGTAGAAAATAACAAATGATTCATTTTGAGGTCGATCAAAGAGCTCTAGAATGGAGATGTATTTTAATTTTGTGTTTTGCTTCCTAAATTAACATTCAACATTGTAAATGAAAACATAATAATAGATTTCTTAAAGATGAAATATTTTCCTGTAAAGTATCCTATATGTCGAAATGGGTAACAAGTTATCATCATACCTCATCAAAATCTGTCCAGTCGTTTTTTCATGATGAGTTCCCAGACCAATATACAGATAGACAGACAAAAATTCTAAAAACTATAGATCCGGCCTCCGTATCGATAATAATGATTATTTCAATAAGTTAAAATGTATGGCTGGAGACCGCTGGTGGTGGGATAGAGTCCCTACTCGGAAGTATACTTATCGAGTTTTTCTGACAAGAAACCTCAATAAACTTTGTTAGCCTCGTATCCCGGAGAGCATGTAAAGCTATCCTGTGCCACAATTTTTACCGGCTATATTGAATTGTAGTTCCACTGCACATTAAGAATGGAGAAAAAATTGATTTCATATAGGATAATGAATATTTTATAAATTACCTCCATGACAGCAGTCAATTCCTTGCTTCTTTTGTGTTGGACAAAGCCCTTGCCTTTCTGCAAGGTGACCTTTTGGGCAATCTTCTGCTACTGTACACATACCGCCTGCTTGCGCGCATGGTTTCTCTTGGATAATAGAGTCGATAATTTTAACTGCAAACATAGATACCAAAAGTATAATATTAATTTCGACATACGTCCCTAGATACGTATTAATTTTTTTGAGCTTTACCCCAATTCTTTTTCTATAATAAAAGTAGGCTAAATTACTACTTATAATGATGACAACACATTTGGCTCAGTTTGTAGTAACCTTAGTTGCTGTGCCAGTGGTCTCGGGTTCGAGTCCCGCTGGGGCCATTCATTTGTGTGATGTACACGAATGTTTCTACTCCAGTAATAGGTGTTTATATTTATAATATGTATATATTTAAAGTTATATATGTTTAGTGTATCAACTATCTGGAATCCATAACAAAGGCCTCGCAGCTTACCATGGAACTAGATGGTGCTGTGTGTTAATGTCCCAACATATTTATTTTATTTATAATATCAGCTATCTGGCAATAAAAGTCCCGTCGAATTCAGTCCAGAGATTAGCCGGAACAAATAGATAGATAAACAAACAAAAATTTCAAAGGTTGTACTGTTCTTAAAAGTACTGTATGTACCTACTCGTACTTTTATATGCATTTAGTAAATAGCTCTTATTATGACAACAAACAGACACTTTAATTTTATTTATCTGTATAGAATATAGATAAATGTAAAAATATCTTGTAATTTTGTATTTATGTCAGAGATAAATTTTGGGCTCGAATGATAGTATGTTATAATATGAGTTGAACTTAGCGTATCGGGACCAATAAATTGTTATATTTCTCATACTTTTGTTTCAATATATCTTTAACTAGTGGCCCGCCCTCGCTTCGCTCGAGTTCACCTCTAGAAAAACAAAAATAAATTTGTCCCACGGGATCAATATATTTTTCCGGGAGAAAAAGTAACCTATCTGTTATTCTGATGTATGGGCTATATTATTGTAAAGTTTCATTAAAATCCATTCAATAGTTTTTGCGGTGAAAGAGTAACAAACATCCATACATCCTCACAAACTTTCGCATTTATAATATAATAGCGACTCACCCTCGCTTCGCTCGGGTTCGTCCCTACCTTGCTTCCCAATACAAAATTTCATCCCCATTTTCACCCCCTTAAAGAATGATTTCCGGAATAAAAAAGTATCTTATGTCCTTCCCAGGGTCTCAAACTATCTTCTTACCGAATTTCATCTTAATCGGTTCAGTAAATCCAGAGATTACCCCCTACAACCTCACAAACTCACAAAGTTAACCTCTTTATAAAATTAGTATGGATATACAGATATAAGTAGGATTCAATTCAATTTTCTTATTAGTGCTTTGTAAACGTTTCTTTCTATCTTTTATGGGATCTTATTACGAAGAATCTTGGTAATAAGATCCCAAATCTTGGTCCAAGACCAAAGCCGTAAGAAAAGTAAAACACACTTATTACCTACAATTAATTTACAGTCTAGTCAGTCTAAATCCAGTGATTTCTAATACGAACATATGTACATTACCAATTTATTATAAGCGTATCGCAATACCAACGTGCGAGTGCAGATTTGTTTAAATATATAATTTAATTTAGCTCTTATTACCGATGCATAGAGCTCAAATTGAGTTAACATGATTTTCAAAACGGAAACCACATTTTCTAGAGCAATGACTCAAGCAGACAAAGACGATTGAATAATGTTCTTTATCCTTATTAATAGTTCGATAAGACATTGGTTCATAGTTTTTGCATTTATGGTATATACTATGGTTTATTTATAACTTTGATTGTGTGACGTACCTTAAAACTTAAAATCAATATAAATAATACTTTCTTAGATTTACGCAAATATTTCACATCTATACATATAATGAAATTTCAACTATGCCGAATCTGTACATTAAATATTTTTTGGAAAATCTTATTGAAATAGGCTTTATTATCGATACAGATGCCGAATTTATAGTTTTTAGAATTTTTGTTTGTCTGTCTGTCTGTTTTTCCGTTACCGCATCACGAGAAAACCACTGGACGGATTTTGATGAAATTTGGTATGATAATTGCTGGTTATCCTGGTCAACATATAGTTTTTACCGCGGGAAAATCTCATTTCTGAGAAAAAATACAGAAACTGCATTGTGAGAGTATACTAATATATAAAACCTACGAATTTGTTTTTTAGTCATCTGTACGCGGGCGGAGCCGCGGGCAATGCTAGTTTTAAATGAAACTATCTTTTCGGATTAATTTGCGGACTTATTTTGATTTTTGGTTCGCAACGTTTCGAATGCTTTATAGCAATCATGGTCACGGGTCAATTTTAACTTTTTATATTACACATAGAATAATTATGTGGCTTAAATAATTAATATTATATTTTATATTTTTTTATAGTTATAAATATAATAATGGCAACAATAATATAGATTACTAATTAATATTTTTAAAATTGTAATAATTATAATGATAGCAGCAAAAATTAAATAAATAATATTCCATATTAAATTATAAAACTAATTAAAATTATAAAAATGTTTAAAGTTATAAAATATTGTAAGGTACTTGGTGTATTTTTTCATTTTTGTTAATTGTGGGTAGGCTGTCTGTAACAAGTATATGTGTTTGAGACGTCTATAACCTTAGTCTCTCCCGTGACCATGATTGCTGTAAAGCATTCGAAACGTCGAGAACCAAAAATCAAAATAAATCCCTGAAATAATCCGAAAACACAGTTTTATTTAAAATATCAATATCAATTACAATATTATATTCCGTGTAGTCCTTATGATATAATAATTATTAACTGCCTCGGTGGTGTAGTGGCTAGCATGTACGGCTGCACATCCGGGTGTCCTGGGTTCGAGTCCCGTCTCGGGTCAAGTTTAGTTATTGAGTCTTTCTTAGTAAGCCTCAGTAACAGCCCGGAGTTGGGAAGTTGGCGGTGTTTCACCCCCGTGCCTCGGAGAACACGTAAAGCCGTCGGTCCTGCGCCTTAACTTTCACTGGTCGTGTCGAGCAGTCGTCTCACCAGAGTATGAGAGTGATTGGAATAGAGAGTGCACGTTGTGTCTGCGAGTAGTACACTTGTGCACTATAATATCTTCTGTGCATTTGGCTAGTCTCAATGATATTGGCCGCCGTGGCCGAAGTAGGTCAGGACGACTTATCTTTTTAAGATATTATGGCAGTGCAGTGGTTGCCCACTGGCAAAGCGCTTGAAAAATCAAGTGAAGTCGGTTCAAACCAGCTAACATCGTTTTACTAATACAGTAAAGAAAAACATCGTAAGAAGACGCCTGACAGAATGTTGTTAGTTTTCCAAACAAATTAGAAGTCCGTCAATCTGCGCTTGGCAGTGAAATAATAATGAATTAATGAAATAGGTATCTTTTATTTTACACCAGATTTTAGAAAAAAATGATTGAATAAACAAGTAAATATACCTATTACTAGCGACTCACCCTCGCTCAGCTCAGGTTCGTCCCTACTTACGTTTTAACGTTTAGTATAGATTTCTCAGATATGAGATATTTTTCCGCAGTAAAAAGTATCCTATAGTTGACCCGGATAATCAGCTATCATCATACCAAATTTCTTCAAAATCCCTCCAGTAGTTTTTCCGTGAGGCGGTAACAGACTGACAGACAGACAGACAGACAGACAGACAGACAGACAGACAGACAGACAGACAGACAGACAGACAGACATACATTCTAAATACTATAGATTCAGCCCCTGTGTCGATAATAATGTTTATTAAAATAAGATTTTCCAAAAAATATTAAATGTACAGATTCGGCTTAGTTACAATTTTATTATATGTATAGATTATACTAATAGTAACCTTAGCCTACTATTTCTATATAAGTAGCTCTTATCACTAAAAGAACGTTCCGTTCCACATAATTGAGCAAAGGTTGAGCGAATATAGAAAAAAAATGGACTTGAAAAAGAAATTAACTAAAAATATGAAATAATATTTCGAAATGAACTAACAAATACGAAATTACGCACGATAAAAATTTGGGGCCTATAATTTTTTTATTGATTATCATACGTGAATATATCTAATGCAGTTCCAATAATCTATACTAATATTATGAAGAGGAAAGATTTGTTTGTTTGTACTGAATAAGCTCCGAAACTACTGAACCGCTTTAGATGAAATTTGGTAAGAAGATAGTTTGAGACCCTGGGAAGGACATAGGATAGTTTTTATCCCGGAAATCATTTCTTAAGAGGGTGAAAATGGGGATGAAAGTTTGTATGGGGAATCTACTTAGAGACGAATCCGAGCGAAGCGAGGGTGAGTCGCTAGTATTATATACATACGTTTCGAATTGATAACCTCCTTTGTTGAAGTTGATTTACAAAAGGAATTGAAAAAGTATAAAGTGAATAATCTATACTAATATATAAAGCAGAAATTTGTTTGTTTGAATGCGCCTATCTCTGGATCTACAGGTTTAATTAAAAAAATGGTTCATTATAGCCTATTAAGGAAGGTTATAGGTTACCTTACAGTACGACCTACGAGAGCGGAGTTATTCTACAAAATTAAACGACACGGTTGTAGCTGTGAGGAAATGCTATTTAAATCCATATCCATACTTAATATTATAAATGTGAATGTGTGTGTTTGTTTATTTGCTTGTTTCTCATGCTTTCACGTCAAAGCGGATTGATGAAATGGCGTGATTTTTTATTTGGAGATAGTTGGAGGGTCGGAGGGTGACATAGGCTACTTTTTACCGTAGGATTTAGATTATCTCATTCAAATTCAAATAAAATAGTATCATTTAATCATTTATGAGTAAAAACGTAAAACAATTGTATAAAATACTAAATATATACAAATATCTTATAAATTATATAAAGCAACAGCACCTTATATATACATACAAAAGCAAGTATGTACATACATATATAATATAAATATTCCTGAAGGGATGTATTTATGGAAATTATTTTTGGAGTTAAAAATATGGAAATTAATTCTTATAGTGTTTACAGCTTTTATGAATTACAAGCGATTCACCCTCGTTCCGCTCGAGTTCGTCCCTAGATACGTTTTAACGTTTAGTATAGATTTTTTAGAGACGAGATGATTTCCCGTAGTAAAAAGTATCCTATATCACACCAAATTTCATTAAAATTTGTCCAGTAGTTTTCTCGTGATAGGTTCCTAGACAGACAAACAGACAAAAATTCTAAAAACTATAGATTTGACCTCTGTATTGATAATAATGACTATTTCAATAAGATTTTCCAAAAAAATATCTAATGTAGAGATTCGACTCGGTTACAATTTTATTATATGTATAGGTAGATAGATATCTAGTATACATTTCTGTTCGTCAATATAACTGAAATAGGTCGATTAGGCTACTTATTAACACAATAGAGTCTAAGAAAAGCTTACAACTCTTTGTGACTTAATTTATACTCGGAAGATACACTGAATAAGCTTGCGTCTTTGTTATCAACTGCAGTTGTAAAGGCAGCCGGTTTTAAAGATATATTTAATACAATAGGTCATAATATTATATGAACTAGATTTAGCCGACTTCAAAAAAAGAGAGAGCTTTAAATAAAACTATCTTTTCGGATTATTTTGCGGATTTATTTTGATTTTGGTGATCGACGTATCGAAATGCTACCTTTATAGATAAAAAAAAAAACACAAAAAATTGTGTGTAGGCAGTGTCTGTAATAAGTATATAATACCTTTGAGACGTCTAAAACCTTAGTATTTCCCGTGACCATGATTGCTGTAAAGCATTCGAAAAGTCGGGAACCAAAAATCAAAATAAATCCGTGAAATAATTCGAAAATATAGTTTTATTTAAAATGTCAAATATTCGCGTAAATCTAAGAAAGTATTAAGGAGAGCTTGAAAAACCTGGCTTGTTTATGTTATGTTGAAGTAGATCGCGAGGTGGTCGCAAATAATTTTATTTAATATCAATATACCAAATTCGAGAAAAAAAAAGAAAAATAGTCTTTGAAGCCATTAACAAGAAAATTGAATTGAATTGAAAAAAATTTAGCAACTATACTAAATACCTATAGTGAATTTAATAGCTACCTATAGTATGAATTTTAATTAACCGATTTAAACCTACTTAACGTTGGTACTAACTTCCTATAAAATAGATAAAGCACCTATGGCCAGCCAGAGCGCCGACATGTTTATTTTTTTTTTAGTGCCTCAAAGTCGGTTTACAAATTTTCCAAGGTTCTCTACATATATTAAAAGATTAATTGTACAAACAAATATGAAGGAAACACGGAAACGGTTTTTTATTATTGTTTTAGTTCCAGACTATTAAAGGTTTACAGTTTAGTATAATATTGCTCTATTAGCTTGAACAAAAAAACTAACTTAGAAACACCATCTCAATTTTAAAGACCCATCCAGACACATCATAAAGTATGTGATTATCTAAATTGACATAACTTTTTTATTTATGAACCGATTGAAATAAAACAAACACTATGTGTTAAATGAAACTTATAAAAATACATTAGTTAAAACCGCACTCAAATTGGCTAAGCCATTTCTGAGATTAGTACGAACAAACGCGCAGACAAACAAAAAAATTTCTAAAAATCATTGTTTTGGGTTCTATTGCGTTAATAAAGAGTTTTTCTTAAATATCTTCCATGTACAGACAGCGATCAGTTATATTTTTTTTTATGTACAGATACTGTACTAGTAACACTACCGTAATAGTGTACTCAAATATATATTTTTTACCCACAGTTGCATGTCTCCGAGTAAAATGGCTGTAACATACGGACAGACGGAGAGATTGTTGTTAGTCTACGGAATACTAAAAAATATTAAATTTATATATGCTAGTTTAGAAAATCTCTAATACAAAAACAAATTACTATTCATTTCAATGCTAAAAAAATAGCTTTTTCTTTATCATAAAATTAATGTTAGGTTTTAGTAAACAATAGATGAAATACAGTCAGTTATGTATGTACATTATATACATACATTAAATTGTCTAGTGGATCTAGTGGCTAGAAGATAAGGCTGAGGTACTGGGTTCGAATCTTGAGTCGGGCCAAGTATAGTTATCTGAGCCTCTGTATCTATAATGATGACTATTTCAATAAAACGTTTCAAAAAATATTTAATATACAGATTTGACTCAGTTATAATTTTGTTATATGTATAGATTTTTTATTCCATTCTAGCGGATCACCCTCACTTTGCTCGGGCTCGCCTCTAGACAAACAAAAACAAATCTATTCAACGGAAAACGTACATTTTTCTGGGATAAAAAGTAGCCTATTTGGTATTCTGACGTATGAACTATATTATTGTAAGGTGTCATTAAAATCCATTCAATAGTTTTTGTATACTAAGCTGTAGAAATTATTATAGTTTTTTGTCTGTCCCGCGGGAACTCTAATTTTCCGGTATGAAAAGTCTAGTCTCTAAATCTAAAATGTTAACCGGGGATGTGCCACCATGCAAAATTACATTTAAATAGGTCCAACAGTTTCGGAGATTAGCCCGTACAAACAGATAAACAGACAAACTGATTAACATACAAACAAGCAAAGAAATAAAAAAATTGAAAAAAATCCTGATTCGTTCTATTTCTCGTCTTACATCCCCTGACTCGGTTTTTTGCATTTTTTTTCTATGTACAGACATTCGACCTCTGCAGTTTTATTATATGTATAGATACAGTTTTTTTAACGTCCCAGTGCTGAGCTCAGACCTCTTCGAATTCGGGGCGTCGTAGTTGAATGCGTAAGCGATCCTGCGACGTCCCATTAAGAAGGGGGAAGGTTTTGTTTGGTTTTAGTGGGTTGAACTGGATTTGCCGGTGAGTCCCACACCTCGTGCATAAATGCATTTCCCAACGTTAAAAAAAGGCATCTTTCGAATAGAAGTTTAAAAGGAAGTCAGGTCATATCCAAGCTATCTAAACGCGGCTGTTGGACTTGACATGTCTTTTGAAAACTTGCTAGGTTCTCTCAGACATGCAGGTTTCCTCACGATGTTTTCCTTTACCGTAATTATTATTGTGTATATTTGATTCGCATATATTATTATAGATATGTATAGCGTGAAATTAAATATAAAATTTCATTTCATGCTACATTTGCATGAATTAAATTAGCGTGTCTTTATATAATAACCATTTCTTTACAGTAATTACATAAATAATAATTATACGGTTGATTTTTATAATGTTTTTTTAATGACTAAATAAATTATTTAATATTTAAAACTAGCAATTTATTCTCGCTTCGTTCGGGTTCGTTTCTAGAAAAACCAAAACTAATCTATCCCACGGGAATCGTACATTTTTCCGGGATAAAAAGTTAGTCTATGTGCTTTTCCACGCTATAATCTATCTCTGTGCCTTTCATCCAGATCCGTTCAGACGGTCTGGTGTAATAGAGTAACAAACATCTAAACATTCACATTTATAATATTAGTAAGAAGTATGTATGTACACTTTAAAAATGTTATTTATCTCACAATATATTTGTAAACTATACTGAAATAGTCATTATTATCGATACTGAGGCCGAATCTATAGTTTTTAGATTTTCTTTGTCTGTCTGGGAGCGCATCACGAGTAAACCACTAGACGGTGGTATGGTGATAGCTGGTTGTCCGGATACTTTTTAGTATGGGTAAATATTGCATCTCTGAAAAATCTAGGTATACTAATATATACCTATAAACTAAATATACATAAAACTTTTAATACATTTACATATAGAAATTTAAATTAAGAGGGAATATATCTAAAGTAGATATTTAAATAAATATGAATATGGAACTTTTTAGAAGCTTTAGTTTTTTAGATTCCATAAAAAAAATGGTAAAATAAACAGCGCAATCGCGTGTTTTATCGCAATTATACTTAATTTTGAATTAATAAAAGTCATTCTATTATAATATAGTAAAGTAAAGTAAAATATGGTGACTCACAATCTTCTTCGTTCCCACGCACCAAATGTAAAATAATAACAGCGATCACAAAGGTCTTCATTGTAACGTCTGCGCTTGCGACGATCTCAATGCAGAATGTAATACGTCGTGAGTTAAGTGCTTAATGGGTTTGGAAAGCAATCTTTGTGTGGTTTAAAAAAAAATTATCTGTTTTACTTTTTTTTAAATACTTAATCCTACTAATGTTCGACCAGTGGTTGAAAATAAACCATAATAATAATAATAAATTTTAATACGCTTTAATAGCTTAAGTATCTATGTGACGGAATTTTTGAAAGCAATTTTCACCCATTTCAAAACTTCAGATTGAACTGAAACTTTGCAGATTTAATAAGGACCAAGAAGGATACTAATATACTAATTAAAAAATCTAAAACTAAAAAAAAACAAACTTTTATAGTATGGAGTGCTCGATATGAATTGTTATAAATTACTAGCATTGCCCGCGGCTTCGCCCGCGTTCGGATGAGCAAAAACCAAATTTTTAGGTCTTACATATTAGTATACTCTTACAATGCAGTTTTTGTATTTTTTCTCAAAAATGAGAAATTCTCCCGCGTGTGGGGGTTGTTGATAGATGTAAATTGATAGATTATGTAAATTGATAAGAGTCTACTGAGAATGTTTAAAATGCTTGATTTATTAGAAATAAACTGCTATATTAAAATGATTAAAATGATATGATATGATGTGAGCACGCCCGGGCTTCTTGCTTGCCGAATGCGAACTAGCCTAACTTTTAGAATAATAATCAATATATAATGGAATAAATGACGCGTCATGAGAAAAAATGATGAATTACAATATGTACGGTTGCACCGTACATGCTCCCAGGGGAGAGAAAAATAATGAATGATAAATAATTATGATAATGAGACAAGGTGAAGCCATTAGGTCCTTATACTAGATATTTAGAGTCCCTAAATGAACTTTGTCTTTCTAGGAATTGGTGAAAGACACTTGTCCACTTTACGTTTATGAATTTCACTATATATTTTGTGTTCACTTTGATTTTCAGTAACGCACTCGATCTTACACTCATTATTACGCGCACTGACACTATACACAATTGATCGGCTGAAACTTTGAGCTGCCGGTCGGCAGGGGTTGCTCGACGTTGGTGGTGGGTTGAGTAGTCGCTTGTTCGACCCTCACCACCGCCGGCTGTAGAGGCCGCTTGCTACGAACTCGTCGTATCCACATGAATTGATGTCAATAGTGTTCATGATTAAGTAGGATTCCCTTTGTAGGTTTATAGCTACGTACTCCGCAACGGGTATTATTTTCGCCATGTTTGAGTTACTAATAGCTCGAGGAATTGATATAATTTTCATGATTTTGAATGAGTCCCGAGTAATTAGAGGAACTTTTAATTCAAATATTTGGTATTCTCTGCACATCCTTGCTTTGACCTTTAATAGATGATAAATTCTTGTAAAACCTGTTTGGAGGTTGTTAATAGGTAATGAAACGTCCTTAGTGAGACGACTTGATATTGTACTTAGTGTATTTCTTAGCTGGTCTGGGTTTATCAAATGAAAATTGAATCTGCCATGATAGACGTCTATTACGGTATCTAATAATGTAGTCTGCATTGTTTCTAATTGCCTTAACATGTTACTCACTGCTATTGCACCCAAACTAAATTCATTAATTAAAGCATTTTTTGCGGATTCACTCTTTAGAAAATTTTCTAAGTTTTCAAGGCTCATGGAAAGCTGATTGAGCATTTTGTGTTGTTTATTGAGAGATTCTTCATTCCTCTTCAAAATATTATACTCAACCTCTAAGACAGACGTTTGATTTTTTAGAAGTAAAGCCAAATGATTCTCATTGTCTCTTGTTAATTGGATATGTTGTTTATATTGTTCGGCGAAATGATCGTCGAGTACACCGAATAGGCTGTTAGCAATATATCCGACACCATTGATAAGGCCGCGGCGTCGGCGCTTGTCTTGGCGCGTGCCGGAGTGTTGACTAAGCAACAGGTGGTTATTGTATTCCAATTCCGAGTACTCAAGTTGTAGTTGGACTGATATTACGTCACAATGGGAATCTCCTTTTATTTTTATACAAAGGCGATCTAAGTATTTTATGTAATCGTTGCATGCTGTTGTTCCTTGCCAATATGGATTCATGTCATAATAAGAAATTATCTTCCATTCGTCTCTTATTAATTTCATATCGGCGAGTTTGTCGAAATATATGCTATTATTTTGTATAGGAGTTATTTTGAATGAGGCACTCGACGTAGGTATTATTGTAATAAAGAAATATAATAAGGATAAACATAGAGTTGAAAATTTAATTTGTTTAGTTTTAATTTTATTAGTTTTAGGGCTGTCTTTGTTTGTTTTTAAGTTTATTTGAGATTGTTTTGTATTTGATATAGATGAATCTTCCTTTGTTTCATGAACTGGCAGTACAGAGAGTTTGATAATTGGGCGCTGGATAATCCCATTTTTAGTTTTTAGCGTGACGACTCGCACTCGGCCGTCCGAGCCGGGATGTAGCTCCACCACTCGGCCGAGGCTCCATTTTCCTGGCGGTAAGTTAGTATCCTTAATGATAACGACATCATCGATTACTAAATTTTTTTGCGGGCGAGTCCACTTGCTTCTCGCATTTAACTGAGTTAAATATTCATGTTGCCATCGATTCCAAACATTGTTAAATATCTGTTGTGTTAAGTGCCACCGTGTTCTTAGGTCATGTTCCGTTTCGTAAATTGTCAGCATAGGGCCGCTTGACAGAAAGTGAGATGGAGTCAAAAAGTTTAAATCGCTTGGATCTTCAGTAAGTAAGCATAAAGGCCGCGAATTTAAGCATGCTTCTAGCTGAGACAACAGTGTTGCGTATTCTTCAAAGGTAAGTCTTTGCTCACCTATCACCCTTTTTAAATGGTTTTACAAGCTTTTTACCGCCGCCTTCCATAAGCCACCTGCGGACGGCCACGAGGGGGCGTTGAAATGCCAATGAATCCCCATTTCCGAGACTTCTTTCATAAAATCTTGATTAAATATTTTTTGTAGTTCTTTGTATTCAAGTTGTAAAATTTTATTAGCTCCTTGAAAGTTAGTACCTTGATCACTATATAAATGTTTCGGGATTCCTCGCCTAGCGGACATTCGACGTAGGGCTGCCAAAAAGGCGGACGAGGTGAGGTCTGATACTATCTCTAGGTGTGCGGCTTTTGTCACCATACAGACAAATACCGCAATGTAGCCTTTGGTGGTTTTGATACCTCGGCCCTTGTTCCGGCTCGAAGGACCAATGTGGGGGTTGTTGATAGATGTAAATTGATAGATTATGTAAATTGATAAGAGTCTACTGAGAATGTTTAAAATGCTTGATTTATTAGAAATAAACTGCTATATTAAAATGATATGATATGATGTGAGCACGCCCGGGCTTCTTGCTTGCCGAATGCGAACTAGCCTAACTTTTAGAATAATAATCAATATATAATGGAATAAATGACACGTCATGAGAAAAAATGATGAATTACAATATGTACGGTTGCACCGTACACCGCGGTATAAAGTATCCTATATGTTGACCCTGATAACCAGCTATCAGCATACTATCAAAATCCCTAGAGTGGTTTTTCTGTGATGCGGTAACAGACAGACAGACAGACAGACAGACTAAAAATTCTAAAAACTATAGATTCAGCCTCTGTATCGATAATAATGTTTATTTTAATAAGATTTTCCAAAAAATATTTAATGTACAGATTCTGCTAAGTTTGAATTCTATTAGATAATATCCATTGGTACGATTTCTAAAAGTAGAGTTAGTATAAAAATATGATACAAAGCACCCCACGGCCCATGCTTTTTTCACAATAACATAAATTTTCTCGTTAATCACTTTATTCTTATACTCAAAATTATTATTTACCTTTTAGTTTGGTTCATTATTAAAGCGTGTTTTTTTTAGTTTTTTTAACTATATTTAATAATAACACTAAAACTATTAAATAAAACAAAAGAAAATCGGTTAATAAATGAAGAAGAAAAAGATACTGACGTAAGTATTTTGTCTTTGCCTATTTATATCTGTTTTGTCAATTAATTTCCTTCCTTTTTTAGTATTAAAAAGGTTTAGTTTTATCAATTAATAAATTATATGGTATTTTTGTAATAGTTAGTTTTTTAATATAAATAGGTAAATTCTACTCCTATATACGTTTATTGATGTCATTTGACGACACGCTTGGCTCAGTTTGTAGTGATCCTACTTGCTGTGCAAGCGGTCGCGGGTTCGAGTCCCGCTGGGGGCATTCATTTGTGTGATGAGCACGAATGCTTGTACTCCAGTCATGGTTGTTTATATTCATAATATGTATGCATTTAAAGTTATATATGTGTAGTGTATCAATTATCTGGTATCCATAACAGGCCTCGTAGTTTACCATGGAACTATAAGGTGCTGTGTGATAATGTCACAGCATATAAACGTTTTTCTCAAATTTTTAATAATCATTATGGTCTATCAAAATCACAATACATTACCACTTTATCTTAAGTCTAAATATAACTCTAGATATATCCATTAAAAACTATCAAATGAAATAGATTCGAGTGTATCATACCAAGAGCAGCTGGGTATCGCCGTAATTACTGTACACTGTCGAACACAAGTTACAAATAACTTACCCTTAATTACATATTAACTTATCCTTATAACTAGCACTCGTATGTATGTATGTATTTACGTAGGTATTTATAACGAAATTTTTAACATCCCATTGCTGGTCACGGGCCTCCCTTCAATACGAGGGGGATCAGGCCATAGTCCACCACGCTGGCCAAGTGCGGGTTGGCGGACTTCACATGTCTTTCGACTTGCTAGGTTTTCTCAGACATGCAAGTTTCCTCATGTTTTCCTTCACCGTAAGAAACGTGGTAATTATGTTAGAAATAACTAACACTACAAATGCTATATTACGTTATAGTTCAATACCTGTGTCGCTGAGTGTATTTAATCCTTTATCGTGATGGATCCTGTCTCCAGAATCACCTGAACATGATGATTAATGATTTGTTTTGTTAGAAGGAAATGAGACGAAAGTTATTTGTAGTTCGCTTCGGTCAAGTAAGAATGTTAGAAACGAAATATTATATTACGGTTTTATATAAAACTTTAAATTTACTTAGTGTTCCATACATAAATGGACTAATATTATAACTGAGAATGTGTTTGTGTGTGTGTGTTTGTTACTGCTTAACATTAAAATAACTGAACGGATTTGTATGGAAACTAAATACTATGTATAGATTACTAGCGAGTTGGCGAAAAGTCCATTCAAGACGTCTTACCTTAAAATTATTTTGCTATAATTTTACATACATTTAATTTTTTAAATGTGTAAATGAAATATATTATAAATATATCGTGTCACGGTGTTTGTAGTCGCACTCCTCCGAAACGGCTCGACCGATTTTAATGATTTTCAACCGACTTCAAAAAGGAGGAGGTTCTCAATTCGACTGTATTTTTTTTTATGTTTGTTACCTCAGAACTCCTTCATTTATTAACCGATTTGGACAATTTTTGTGTTATTTGAAAGTGTATACTTCCAGATTGGTCCCATTTAAATTTCAAAAAAAATACCACCCCTAAGGTTGGAAAAATAGCTGATGATGAATTTAACCTACTTCTAATTGTCATATTGACTTGAAACTTTGCAAGTGTTTCTATTTCCGTTGTTAGTACAGTGGTTCGGTATTGTAGACCTGATCTGATGGTAACGCCAGAAGGTGGATAGGTGGAACTCTTCAACGGCTAATAGTAGATACTTTGAGTTTGGGCTTATTTTGTTTGATTCGACAAGCCTAACACGTTAGAATTCTTACTTTGCTACTTCTGTCTACACTAAATAGGGAAAACTAAAAACTTTTTAACAAAAAAATAAAAACCGACTTGCTTTGTATGGGCTGGCACCGATTTCGAAAATATTTGATTAGGTACGTATTCAATAGGTAGGCTTTAACTACTTAGCCAAAGCACACCGACTTCGAAAATATTTGATTAGGTATGTATAGTAAATGAAAACGACCAATCAGTTATTTTTTTTACTTTTTAGTGCTTTTGTTTGAAGTCGGTTTTTTTTTTGTTAAAAAGTTTTTATTTTTTGTATTTTTGATGAAATTTGGTATGATAATAGCTGAATATTCGGGTCAATCATAGGATACTTTTTACCGCCGGAAAATATCTCATTTCTGAGAAAAACTACAAAAACTGTAATGTAAGAGTATACTAATATGTAAAACCTAAGAATTTGGTTTTTGGTCATCTGAACGCGGGCGGAGCCGCGGGTAATGTTAGTTGTATGTATAAATTTGAAATTCGACAAGTGTCAAACTAACACTGTGTAATATGAAGGTCAAAAGCTCGAATTTCGCAAGAATATTAATATTGGTGAGGCAAAATATTCCGACTCAGTAATTCCGAAAATCAGCCCCAAACTTAGAAGGGTCTTTCTAATATCAATGATCTCTTCATTGTTATGGACATTTTTGTTATAATATTTAAAATCTTATTGTTAGCTTTATTTATGCCATTTTTAACGTTTCTTATTTTGTTAGTGTTTTTATTAAAAGTTATGCATTTAACGCCTTATTCTATACTGCGGCTTATACAAAATGTCATTAAACCTCGTTAGAAATCTAAAAAAAACATATGAGAACAAGCAACTCACCCTCGCTCCGCTCGCGTTCTCAGAGATGAGATATTTTCTCGCAGTAAAAAGTATTCTATATGTTGACCCGGATAACCAGCCATCATCGTACTAAATTTCATTAAAGTCTATCCAGTGTTTTTTCCATGATGCATTCACAGACAGACAGATAGACAGACAGACAAAAATTCTAAAAACTGTACATTCGATTTCTGTATCGATAATAAAGACTATTCCAATAAGATTTTTCAAAAAATATGTAATTCACAGATTCAACTTAGTTAAAATTTTATTTATAGATAGATAACAAATTATAATTCTACGATATTATAACGATTAAATTTGTCATTTCAATACATTTTTTCAAAATTCTATTTTTCAACAACTGTTGTCTCTTATTTTATATTTTAAGGCTTTTACGCCTTAACTCTTACCGGTCGTGTCGAGTGGTCGTCCCATCGGAGTATGAGAGTGATAGGAATAGAGAGTGCACTTGTGTCTGCGCGTACACTTGTGTACTATAATATCTCCTGCGCAGTTGGCTAGTCTCAATGAGATTGGCCGCCGTGGCCGGAATCGGTCGGGAGAACGACATTTTATATTTTAAAACGAAATGAGACATTATTTTTCATACCAGTACACAACATTGATCTTTGTGGTAAACAAAGAAAAAAGTAAAATGGTACTATAATTTTCTTTTGTTTTTGTAAAATTCCTAAAATATTTGTTAACTAATTTATATAATCTCTATCATACGTAGAAACAATAACATTATATATATATATATATATATATATATATATATATATATATATATATATATATATATATATACATATTAAATTAAATATTTTAAAAGCTTTAAAGCAGCTATGAAAATAAAAAAAAGAATATTATAATAATAAAATACAAAAAAAATAGGGATAATATCTTAGAAATGTGGTTTATTATAAAGGAAATGTGTAGTATAAACAATAGTAAAGTGTCTCCTACAAAATTACTTTTCATTAAAATCTCGACTGATGACTGATGAAGCATTGTTATACACTATGGGTAGTAGTAAATAGTAGGTATAGTAGTAAATAGGCTTTTCACTAACATATACAAAACGATTTTATACATATTTGCGAAATATTTGATTTGATGACACGTTTGGCTCAGTAGTGACCAGTACTTGCTGTGCTAGCGGTCGCGGGTTCGAGTCCCACTGGAATTCATTTGTGTGATCTAATGTTTGTACTTCAGTCATGGGGGTTTATATTTATATTATGTATATATTTAAATAATATATGTGTATTGTATCAAATATCTGGTATCCATAACACAAACCTCATAGTTTACCATGGAACAAGATGGTGCTGTGTGTTAATGTCTCAACATATTTATTAAAAACTCGGCGGTAGAATCATTAAGTAAAGTAAATAGGTTTTTCTTATATTTGCGAAATATTTGTATTATATTATATCCGCTTTTAAATGCAATTATTTAATAAAATTTAATTTTCGTAAAAAATTTAATTGAAAGCTAACAAGTAGTGACATAATGTATGTCAAGGTTTCACGAAGGTTTTCTCCGGTAAACAAGTCCGCGACGTAACCCGCTTAGTAACAAGATGGACGCTACAACTGCTTAACAATAAATTCAAAGTCGTGTTGCTAAATTTAAAATCTTGCAAAGCTTTAATAAAATTCTTTTTTGCTGAAGAAATATTACTTTCGAACTTTTCTTGCTACGGCAACAATTTCATTGGAACTTCTAAGCGACGAGCATAAGCTATATTAATATTATAAATGCAATAACTGATTTATTCGTTCAGTTGCTGTAGTAGAAACTAATAGTAGAACTGATTTTGATAACATTTGGTAAAAAAAGTATAATAAAAAGACAAATGAAAGAAAAAGGTTTATATACGGAAAACCGTATTAAAATAATAAAAAAAAAACAGTCATAAGGACTGCCGACAGAAGTGAAAACTTAAAACTATAAACAAACAGTTGTTATTTTTGGATATCCAAATTAATTCTTTGATCTTAAATTAAAGTTTTTAAATTAAAACTGTTTATATTTATCTGGATTTGATATCTATCGGCACTCTGAGTGTTAGCATTAATTAACACGTTACGTGACCATGTCGATGACGACTTCACGTAATTTACTCCCCATCCAAACCTGCAAGAATTTTTAATTTTAAAAAAAAACCCCTACAGCATAACAAGCAAACTAAAAAGATGAAAAGAAGTTGATGAAGAAATATCTTTATTATGCAGTCCGTCAGTCGGGAGACATACAAGTTTTATACTAGCTGCAAGACTTGCTACGTGGTATGTCTTCGACTGCATATTACTGTTTCTATGTCTACTTGTTTTATCTTTTTAGTTCGCTTTATACGCATTCGGTTTTTTTTTAATTTTTGTAAATATATATTTTTATTTACATTTTTTTAGTTTTCGCCTTTCTTTCTTATCCTTAATTATTTTTAAACATATAATATGTATATATATTTTAATCCATCCACGACCGCGGACACACCGGCGTGTCATTTAACAATAGATTTCTTAGAAATTTACCTATTTAATATATTATAATTTATCTATTTGCCGGTGTTAATAGCTGCTTAAAAACCTGTATTTTGAAGCCCCACTCGATCAATTCAGATATTTTTTTCTAAAACACACAAATTGGTACCTCAGATCCACCATTTTGTCTTTCAATGATATCCACGAGTATGTACTCTTTAACACTCGTGTTATCAAGATGAATCTAACGACGCATGAATAATCAAAATGGGCTCAGGCGTTTGGTCTCTAGAGTGCCACAAAAAACAAACATACATACATAGGCTAATAAACACATCACCCTCCTTTGCATCGCACAGTCGGGTAAAAAATATATTAATTAAAAACAAAAATTATTACGAATTCTTGAAATGAATGTATTTCCGTTAATTGTTATCAAAATTCGAAGAGGCACAAAATATAGAATCAAAGGGATTATTATTTATGACAAGGGTCTGATGATAGTACCAGATGCTGGAACCCTTAAATAAATTTATGGTAAGAGAAATAAGAGTAAATGAATATGAGTCTATAATAAACAGAGCTCAAGAAATTCTAAAAGGACTTTTTCGTAGATATTCTAACTTGCTATTTAATAACGTAGGTAAAGGTTTCAAAGTTCTAATAGTTATTATCCGACATCATCAGACTAGCATTCTAATATTAAAATATGTATTGTACTGAAATTACAGTTTCATTTATTAACTAGCATTGCCCACGGCTCCGCCCGCGTTCAGATGACCAAAAACCAAATTCTTAGGGTTTACATATTAGTGTACCTACTCTTACATTACAGTTTTTGTATTTTTTCTCAGAATATTATTTTCCCGCGGTGAAAAGTAAGCCTATATGTTGACCCGGATAACCAGCTATTACCATACCAAATTTCATCAAAATCCCTCCAGTGGTTTTTCTGTGATGCGATAACAGACAGACAGACAAAAATTCTAAAAACTATAGATTCGGCCTCTGTATCGATAATAATGTCTATTTCAATAAGATTTTCCAAAAAGTATTTAATGTACAGATTCGGCTTAGTTACAATTTTATTATATGTATAGATTTGCGAGATGAGTATGCATGAAATGATATTTCAATAATAAAAGAGTAGGTATGATATAATTTTAAGAATGGAATGGAATGATAGATTAATAAGAGCAAAGAAGGACGTTTTGTAAAAATGGCACACCACGATACGCGTGAACATTGTATATGTAATTCAAATAGAATAAATAGTTGCTAGTGTGATATAAATGCTTTTATTGTTATCCCCGGATCCTACATATATGTTTTAGTCAAATTTTTATAACGATTATTGTCGAATACCGATAAATTTCTATTATTACATTTCTAATATTCCTAAAATCCGTTTTTTAGGTTTTGAAACTACATATATTATTTCCAATAATGCAGTGGTAGCCCAGTGGTAACGCGCTCGCTTTCGAAACCGAGTGAAATGGGTTCGAATCCCGGATCTCGCATCTTCTTTTATTTGAATCATTTCCAACATGCTTAGTTTAGCACTTGTCTTACGGTGAAGGAAAACATCGTGAGTAAACCTGCATGTTTGACAGAAGAGACAGACAAAGACTTGAATATGGCTCGATCCCTTGATCCCTCTAGTATTGTGAGGCCCAGCGGGACATTAAAAAGGACTAAATACAGGTTAAATATATCCAATAATATCAATGTACAAACTTTTACACAATTTTATTAAATATAAACTTTTTTTGTTAGATATAATTTTAATTATTCTGGTTCGACCTTTTCTTTTCGCTTCTTAAATCATGCAGAAAAGACTCCCAAAGTTTTTACTCAACACGTAACTTAACCGTTTACAAAATAGAAAAAAACAAATCTGACGACCCGAAAGTTACTTACGGTCTGTCTCTAACAATATTTGGCAAATTCGATACTCGCTATCGATTGCGTGACTTCTGTGATATTTTACAGTAACTTTCTTGTTTTATTTTCATATGTTTTTTTTGTTACATTACTACATCTATACATATGTATAATAAAATTCTGAGTTGAATCTGTACATTAAATATTTTCTGGACTATCTTATTGAAATAGTCATTACTATCGATACAGAGACCGAATCTATAGTTTTAGAATTTTTGTCTATACAAAAAACGAAATTTCTAATGATCTAAATACAAATTCTAACTATTTTATATGGTGTGTTTACCATATAAAATAGTTTTTACACGAAACAATGCAATTCAATTTCGAATGGTGCACTTTTTTTGAGGACACTTTTCAGACGCTAATTGTGTATCTTGAGTTTTTTGTATATCAATGCATTTTAATCAAATAATTGTTGATATCTTTGTAAGGTTTTCAATATATATTTTTTTTATTAAAGTTGTATTTACCGAGTTATATGTTTCTAAAGATGGTAATATTACAAATAATTTGAGATAATAGAGTTTAGAATAAGAAGAAAAAATAAGTAGGTAAGAAGAGTATAAAACAAAGTGTATTATTTGTATATCATATTTTAACTATCCGTATCTAATTTTACTTACACGATAACGACAATAGTGGCGTAAAACAAGGCAGTTTAATAGTATAGGGAGAAACAAACATTTCTATCGAACGCGCCGACTTTAATCAAGCTGGGATTATTTTTCTGATTCTTTTCAAAAGATCGTAAGTATTTCAAGCCTTTGTACACGGTATCTTTGAGAGTGGATCAGGTGATTCTATAAGGTTTATTGCATTGTGTAAGAGCTATCTTGTAAAGTTATTGTTTAGAGAGATGTGCTATTTTTAGCTATACTAATATTATAAAAAGGCAGAGTTCGTTTGTTTATTTGAACGCGCCAATATCAAGAACTACTTATCCGATTTGAAAAATTCTTTTTGCATTAGATAGCCCGTTTATTGACGAAGGCTTAAGGCTATATATCATATAATATATAGTCTATCTATTTCATACTGACTGTTAAAACATACTCGAGCGAAGCAAGGGTGAGTCGCTAGTCTATTTACATAAGCGTTAAATAAAAATAAAGTCTTTCTCTACTTTTTCTTAACGCTGAGAAATATATTTACGAATACCACTTTCATACATACAGGTACCTCTAAATCACCGATTAGAAAAACCCTTAATACTTACATTAAGACCCAAAAGAACCTCCTACGTGTTAATGGGGTGTCACATGATCGCTTACGCACTCAACCTAGACTACCCAATGATCTGCTGAGGCAGACCACAATAACCATGGATTTGCTCCCACGACCCGCCATACTATCAGAGAAATATCAAGAGCAATCCGCATGGTATATCACCCATCAAAGTGGGCTGCCTAATAGTGTTTCTTTTGGCTTCACGCCAGGCTGGATTGCCGGACGCTAATTAGACAAACAGAGAAGAAAAATGTACTGAACTGTTTTGATTTTTTTCATTTATATTAATTTATAGTTTTATATGTGTATATTACTGTTAATTCGTTCATGTTTCACTATAATATTAATTAATAGCATAAATTATGTAAGCTTACTAACTTCAAACTAGGTTAATGTAGAGCGACCATATCATAAGTAAAAATATTTTGCCTTGGGCAAGAAATAGCGTTTAAGAAAAAAAAACTTTTGCTTAGTTATTAAGTAGATTCTTGGGTTTTTAAGAAACATACTTAACTAGCGACTCACCCTCGCTTCGCTTCGGTTTCGTCCATATACAGAACAATTCTATCACACTGGAAGCGTACATTTTTTTGAGATAAAAAGTAACCTATGTATTATTCCAGACTATAATCTATCTCTATGCCAAATTTAATCCAGTTTCTTACAGCCGATTTGACGTGAAAGAGTAACAAACATCCATCTGTTCTCACAAACTTTCACGTTTATAATATTAAGTAGTATTGATATGTATATAAAAGAGATAACATTCTTATTAATTTTGTAAAGAAAAATTATAATGTTCCTTATATGGTTCTCATGACCGATTCCGGCTACGGAGGCCAATCTCATTGAGACTAGCCAACTGCGCAGGAGATATTATAGTACACAAGTGTACGCGCAGACACAAGTGCACACTCTATTCCTGTCACTTTCATACTCCGGTGGGACAACCACTCGACACGACCGGTGAGAGTTAAGGCGCAGGACCGACGGCTTTACGTGCTCTCCGAGGCACGGGGTTAAATCACCGCCAACTTCCCAACTCCGGGCTGTTACTAAGGCTTACCATACAGAAAGACTCAATAACTAAACTTGATCCAAAATGGTATTTCAGTGGTAAAACATTTGCTTGAGAAACCAAGAGAAGTACTTTCAAATTTCGGCTCTTCTATCTATAATATTTTTATTTGCGAATCATTTTCAACATAATTACTTGTCTTACGGTAAAAGTGAAGAAATCATCGTGAAAATGTCTGAGTGAAGCTAGCAAACTCTCAAAGAACATGTGAAGTCTCGAACCCGAACTTGGCCATCGTGGTGGACTATGACCTGATCCCCTTCGTAATAAAGGAAGGTGCCATGCCCAACAGTGAGATGTTAAAAAGAGCTGAGTACACAATTATGATATTAGAAAATATTTAAGCAAAACATAAATTCACTCAAGATGAGTGTCTATTCTGCATAGATTATTTCTCTTATGTCATGTCATGTCATGACAACACTGAAGGTAATGTTTTTATGTACAAAATTATTGAAACTATGCAATACGTGTCAAACTGAGGCAATGACGGCTAAGGATTATGAACTGTTACTCCTCTAACAATGTAACCGACTCCATTATGTGGGTAAACAAAACGTTAGTTAAAGTAGAGTGACTATGATGTTATACAAAATCTAAACGTATAATAAAATTGTAACTAAGTCGAATCTGTACATTAAATTTTTTTTGAAAAATCTTATTGAAATAGACATTGTTATCGATATAGAATCCGAATTAATAGTTTATAAAATTTTTGTCTGTTTGTCTTAAAAGACCGCATCACGAGAAAACCACTGAACAGATTTTAATAAAATTTGGTATGATGATAGCTGGTTATCCCGGTCAACATATAGGATACTTCTTACTGCGGGAAAATATCTCATTTCTGAAAAAAAATACAAAAACTGCATTGTAAGAGTATACTAATATGTAAAACCTAAGAATTTGGTTTTTGGTCATCTGAACGTGGGCGGAGCCGTGGGCAATTCTAGTTAAATACATATAGCTTTAAAGTAGTTTCTGTAGAATTAGATTGGTATACGATCTAATTAAAATCTTGGGTTTAGATATGTGAAGACGACAATGGATGTGAAGTAAAAGTTTTATGAGTGTAGAAATACATATTTTCCTACGTAAGTTCTGTTTTTTTAAGGTTACTTGATTTTGTTTGAACTGCATTAACAAAGATAATATATATATATATATATATATATATATTATATAATTGTTTCAAAACGCCTACAAAAATCCCAACACGCTTCTCATTCGACTCCGTAGGAAAACGAAGAATAAAATATATGTTATATAACTATAATATCTTCTCCGCTCTTCAAAAGGCAAATTGTGTGAAGCGATAAAATAAAAAAAAGTTACAACTCCATTTGAGCGATAAAAATTTCACCGTATAAAGGTTAGGAAATGCGAATTTTCTCCGAAAATACCGATTCCGGGCAAATGAATTGATTTTCCCAACCAACCAGAACGTAAGGGCTGACTGTAAACTATAATCGAGCTTATAAGTATATATATATATATATATATATATATATATATATATATATATATATATATATATATATATATATATATATATATATATAATTATAGTGAAATATATGTATGAATATTCGTAAGACATGTAACTTATCTGACTAGATATAAAGCCAGAATAAATAATGGGTTCGATATCCAGTCCATAATGATACTGATCAATGAACTAAATAATTACTCGTAAAAACATGGGAATAGAAACAAGACTAACACGAGTGCTAAATTTATTTGCAAACAATAAAAATAAAATATAGAAATCCATCCACGACCGCGGACACGCCGGCGTTACAGTTAAAAATAGATTTTTTAGAAATTTAATTAATTTCTTAGAAATTTACCTGGAGGTGTTAAAAAAAGAACAAAGTATTTGATATATACATAGTATAAATAAAAGATTTAAACAAAGCTACCAGAATATAATTAATTTTAATTTATACCAGCATGTACTTAGTCACGATTATTATTAGCAAAAATCTTTATTAAATTTAAATTATGGTAAAACTATTCTTAAAATGCCTGTTTGATGCTTTTTATTATTACCTGTGTAATAACTTTGGTCAAATTTATGTAAAATTAAAAAATAAATTGGTTAGTCTGTGGCCAGCCTACATAAACCCTTCTCATTAAAGCGCGCCGGCCGCCTGACCACAGCCAGTAATAGTTTCACTTGCAACTGGCTTTTCTTTACTCTGTCCCATAGGTTTTAAACAGTAAATGTATGTAAAATTAAAAAAAAACAATTAACATATTTTCAAAAATTAACATACTTAATTTAAATAGTATTAATAAGTATTTATTTCTTACTTAAAAATTCCGACTGCGCAAAAAGTGAACTAAATATAGGGAACAGAATTTAACAAAGGAAATAACAATAATGCAGTCGGAGACATATGTACAAGCTTTATCTGTATTGCTAGTCTTACTACGTTTATGTACTGTATTGCTCTATATGATCGGGATAGGGTTGGTATAGGATCGGGTATACATGCATATGCCCCCCCCCAACGTGCGTTCACCTTGTCGTGGTGGGGGGGCTCAGTAGTGCCCGGCAACCCAACCGGGCGCGAAGCCAAGAAACGCACAGGGAGGTGGCCCACTTCGGTGGGCGGTGGGAGGTGGCCCTCTTCGGAGGGCGGTGTACCATGCGGGTTGGTCCTGGTACTTCTCGGATAGCAGAGTGGACCTTGGAGCGACCCCGTGGTTTTTGTGGTCTGCTTTGGCAGACCTGCCGTCGGGGCGTCGTAGTTGAATGCGTAAGCGATCCTGCGACGCCCCATTAAGACGGGGGAAGGTTTTGTTGGGTTTTAGTGGGTAGTACTGGTTTTGTCGGTGAGTCCCACACCTCGTGCGTAAATGCATTTCCCAACGTTAAAAAAAACACATGCATATATACATATATACAAGTTAAATACATAACCCTCTAGGGTGAAAGCAAAAGTTCTTGGGCAGCGACACTAAAATGTTGTAAAATAACATTAGTATTTTAAATAAAACTATCTTTTCGGATTTTTTCGCGGATTTATTTGGATTTTTGGTTCCCGACGTTTCGAATGCTTTACAGCAATCATGGTCACGGGAGAGACTGAGGTATTAGATGTCTCGAAGGTATAGTTGTTACAGACTGGGTAGGCTACCCACAATTAACAAAATGAAATTGCACCAATTACCTTACAATATTTTTTAACGTTAAACATTTTTATAATATTAATTATCAGATCTTCACCAATTTTTAAAAGACCAGCTTAAAGTTACTACCTTTCAAATTAAAAAAAAAAACTTTTTTGAAATCCAATCTCATAAATCGGATATATATATATATATATATATATATATATATATATATATATATATATATAGAAAATGAGTCTATCCTCATTTTTACCCCTTTTTAGAGGAAGTATCCCTTTAATCAAAAATCCCCGATGACATAAAAATCTATACAGTCGTAAAACCTGTATAGCAAGTTTCGTCCAGATCGGCTGTTTGTAAAATATAGGTACGTATTTTACAATCGATCTGTCTCTGCGTAGGAGTACCAACAAACTGACAGAGGAAAGCAAATTTTTCCTATTTGCAGGGACGCTTCGCTCACTTCGCTCGCTCGGTAGTATATATAGTTAATATCCTAACATCGATTTACGAACAAACCATCAATAATTTCCGAACATCTTCACAAGCAAGTTTACCAGGCATCTTAACTAGCAATTTAACATTAGTAACCAAAGTAAAGTAGCCAAAACGTTACGTTTCGTAGTAAATATACAGAATTAGGTCAGTAAAGTACTACTAATGCTTAACGATGGAACCCTTCAACTGTCATTAACAATCTGAAAAAGTTCGTCCGCTCTGAATCATTTCGAATTTGAAACTCACTCTGAGAACGTTTTTTGGCAATCCTTTCAATTGTTTCTTAATGATTGATATAACATTGATATAAATGTGAGTTTGCTAAATATTTCAGACTGTATTTTTAAAATGTTGGGACATTAACACACAGCGCCATCTAGTTATATGATAAGCTACAATGCTTGTGTTATGGATACCAGATAGTTGATACACTTACACATATATAACTTTTAAATACATACATATTATAAATATAAACACCCATGACTGGAGTACAATCATTCGTCATTACACAAATGATTGCCCCCAGCGGGACTCGAACCCGCGACCGCTGGCACAGCAAGTAGGGTCACTACAAACTGAGCCAAACGTGTCGTCAAAATATCACGATAGATTTGGTAACTTCACTCTATTTTATCAGGTATTGCACAAAACTGTATTATTAAAAATCTGTCTTCCTCCATTCTAACACTTTTTACCCTACAGAGTAGAAATACCGAGTAAATCGAGGATAAATCGTTAGTTTTCAAAATAAATAAAATATCAAATTTCATCAACCACTAACGCCTGGAGGTATAAAGCAATGGTATGCCGTTATTATCTAAATATATAATATTTTTCTAATCTCCTCGCCAAATACACCCATCTCACCCATTATCTTTCCACTCCAAAGTGTTTTCCCGTGTTGCATCTATTACTTTTACATTCACGCTCGAAGCTCCGCCTACGTTGAAAGAAATTCTCAACGAACGCGTTTCATATCAGTCCTTTATCTTCATTTTCTTTGACGAAATTTCATATGTACTCAAGCAAATAAATATAGCTCTTATATGCTTAAAGAATTGCTCAATTTTATAGGTGAATAGAATTCCAAGTAATCAGTGAAGTCATGATAATAATATGAACGTTTTTTTATATTTATATTATAAAGAGGCAAAGTTTGTTTGTTTGTTTGAACGCGATAATCTCAGGAACTACTTATCATATTTTAAAAATTCTTTTTGCATTAGATAGCTCATTTATTGAGAAAGGTTCGAATCATTTAAGGCATTTATAGAAAAAGGCTATATATCATCATGCGAGCGGAGCAGTAATATAATATACAGTATCTATTCCATACTAACAATTTAAACGTACTTAGGGACAAACCCGAGCAAAGCGAGGGTGAGCTGCTAGTTCTATATATAGTATTAGATTATAAATTTTTATTTCTAACTTGTTGATAATGATGATTTATTCTACTAAATGTTTTTTGTTTTTTCATTTTAAAATTACTATACGCGTGTAAATATCGCATTAAATTGTGTCAATCTATCGCCAGGATTTCACTTTGTTTTATTCACCTTACAACTCAGAGTAATGTAAAATAACGACCTATTTGAACCTTTGTTTAACTTACAATTTTGACTTAACTACCACACCTCATTTACAAAGTTAATTAATGAGAACCAAGTAACGATCAAATTATATACACGTTAACAGAAATTGCGTATTAAAACGGCAACATTGAAAATTTATTTTATAATGTATACGAGTTTCTATTATTCATACTTTTAGTGTCTTATTATACTTTTATTATGTATATAGATTGTAATTAGACTGTAATCTATACATATAATAAAATTCTAAGTTAAATCTGTACATTAAATATTTTTTGGAAAATCTTATTAAAATAAACATTATTATCGATACAGAGGCCGAATCTATCTATAGTTTTTAGATTTTTTTGTCTGTCTGTTACCGCATCACAGAAAAACCACTAGAGGGATTTTGATGAAATTTAGTATGGTGATAGCTGGTTATCCGGGTCAACGTATAGGCTACTTTTTACCCTGGGAAAACATCTCATTTCTGAGAAAAAAATACAAAAACTGCAATGTAGTATATTAGAGTATACTAATATGTAAGTAAACCCTAAGAATTTGGTTTTCGGTCATCTAAACGCGGGCGGAGCCGCGGGCAATGCTAGTAGAGTATATGGGAAAAAGAAAATAAAATTTTAACAATTAAAAATCACAAATGAAAAAAGTTAACTGTACTTTTTTGTATATATGTATTTTATTCATTTTTAATATATTTCTTATAACATGTTTTTCGTTTATTTCTTCTTATTAACATTTTCTATACATTATGTAATATCTTTAAATCTAACATTGTCTTGTCTATACGAGTACAACAATATCTTGTACTAGGGACTGCCCCTTATAATATTAGCCTTCTAGTATCGAATCGATTATATTTTAATCGATTATAGTTGAATTGGGTGATTGGAATTGAAAACTTAATCACCTCGTATTACCCAAAAATACATAGAAGGCTTCTTAAAAGTTTTATTGTATCGGTACTTTTGGATGTCCCACTGCTGGGCACGGGCCTCCCTTCAGTGTGAGGATGGATCAGGTATACCATAGTCCACCACGTTAGCTAAGTATGGGTTGGTGGACTTCACATGTCTTTAGTAATAAATAAAAATAAATAAATAAAATAAAAAACAAGCGGGCTACCACTGCGTCACATATATGTACCTACATATTCAGGTAAATATATAATTTTAAACAAATAATGGTAAAATACCTGATTTTTATTAACTCTTCCTTTACGTAGCTTTTTATTATATCAGCCAATAAAAATAAATATATCCATTAAAAAATAACTTTACCACTCAAGTACAAATGTATCACGATAAATCATTTTTGAATTCAAATACATAAAATACTAATTTGTCTGGTTCACGACTGCATTAGGCACGGGCTCGTTTATCTTCGTCAAATCCCGTGGGATTCCGGATCTCGAACATTCGGGACACGGTTTCTAAAAAGTATTACCAACTTAACTATTTGGTTAACGCAACGTTTGGTTGGTGTTCGTTTAATTTGGTAAAGAATTGCATGCGAGCATGCTTTCTAGTATTAGATATTAAATATAAGCATTTATACACGGAACCACTTGCAAATTAAATTCGCATCGATCGATATTAAGTTAATCTTGACCATATTTTGTTAAGTTATATAATATGATATATGATTTTATATCGAATAAGAAGCAGGCAATGAACATTCGTCTCAATAAATGAAAATTTTCGATACATCGTGTCGCGCCACACTTCCCTTCCACTTCGTTAGCTTATTACATCGTTTTCACTCAGTGCACTAAGAGTACAAAATACAAAAAAAACATATCTGGTTGGTAGTTCCTGAGATAAGAGAGTACACACGCGTACAAAAAACAAAAACAAACTCATAAGCTTCAGCATTATAATATACTAGCGACTCGCCCTCGCTTCGCTCGGGTGCCTAGGTATATACATATACATACATAAATATTTTATACATAAGTATGATAAGTTTTATATCTCTTACTTGAGAAATTATTGATTCCCCATACAAACTTCCAAGACCACCCCCTTAAGGGATGATATCCGGGGTCAGAACTATCTCCATACCCATTTTCATCAAAATCCGTTCAGCCATTTAGTCGTGAAAAGGTAACAAATAAACAAACAAACAGAGTTACTTTCGCATTTATAATATTAGTATGAATTAGAATACGATTGTAAAGTTCTAAGTTGGGTAAGTCCTTTAAAGCTTTAACAACAAAGAAGCTTTTTCTCAGTACATCGTTCTTTTACTAAGCACAAAAAGTCTTATTATACTTTCATCAAGACAAATTTTAACCGTCCCATTCCAGCGTGAAGCAAAGCATACATATTATTTCCGAGTACAGATAAATCGGATGCATATTTTATCATCAGAAAAGGGATCTACATTTTTGGATGTAACCTGTTCGAATACCGTGAAAAGATCAAAACTTGGGTACGATCCAAGGCCATTTTATGCTATCTATACATATAATAAAATTGTAACCAAGCCGAATCTGTACATTAGATATTTTTTAGAAAATCGTATTGAAATAAACATTATTATCGATACAGAGGCCGAATCTATAGTTTTTAGAATTTTTGTCTGTCTGTCTGTCTGTCTGTCTGTTACTGCATCACGAAAAAAACCACTGGAGAGATTTTGATAAAATTTTGTATGGTGACAGCTGGTTAGCCGGGTCAACATATATACTTTTTACCGCGGGAAAATATCTCATTTCTAAGGAAAAATAAAAAAAACTGTAATGTAAGAGTATACTTAGGTTTTACATACATTAGTATATGTAAAACCTAAGTCATCTGAACGCGGGCGGAACCGCGGGCAAAGCTAGTGTTCTTATAAGTCGAGAATTGAATATTATTATGTACTAAATTAAACATTATAGTTCTCTATACTCATTTCGAGCACTATCACTCTCCATTTTGTGCCGATTTCGGACCAGTCTGTGTTTGATTGATGTTCATGGCGACGTACTTTCATCTTCAGGTATAGGTATACTGCATTACCGATTAGCTATAGGAATTTTAAAACAGTAATTAATTTCATTTTTATAGTATTTTTGTAAAGTTTAGTATATATTTCTCAGAAATGAGATATTTTCCTGCAGTAAAAATGTCGTATATGTTGACCCGGAAAACCAGCTATCATCATACCAAATTTCATTAAAATCGTAGATAAATCATAGACAGACAGAAAGACAAAAATTCTAAAAAAAATAGATTCGGCCTCTGTATCGATATAATAATGAGTATTTCAATGAGATTTTCCAAAAAATATTTAATGTACAGATTCGACTCCGAATTTTATTATCTGTATATCTTTATATATATAATTATTCTGTGAGTGTGTATGTCACTGAACTTCTCTCAAACGACTGGACCGATTTTGATGAAATTTTTTGTGTGTGTTCAAGGGGATCTGGGAATGGTTTAGATTCACAATTTTGTCCAAAAAATTTGAAATTTTCAAATTAAAGACGTGTAGAGAGGACAACGTCTGTCGGGTCCGCTAGTATATTATATTACTCTATACTAATATTATACTCGGATCATATCTTATGTGATAAGCATATGACACTCTTCAGCCTATCAACTATCTGCATGTGAAAAATACGAATAGGAAAAATTGTAAACCAACATACTCTCGAATTTTCAATACAATACAAATAATATTAGACAAGTATTAGTCATGGGACAGTATTTATCATAGCTTATAAATTATCCAGTCTGGTTAAGTTTAAAGCACGACACGTACTCGCTAACCAATTCAAATAAAATGTTCTATTGAAAAAAAAACAACCGTAAATTGGGATGCCATTAAAGCGCGACAAGACTCAGGATTGAGCAACTGAAAATAGTGATTTTTTTTTTAAATATTAGCTTGACCTACTTCGGCTATGACGGTGTTAGGCCACAAAATGTGCGGTTATACAATATGGAATTTTCGTCTCAGCTCAAACATGTCTACTGCTGGATAGGACTCCCCCAAAATTTCCGGTCTTTGTTCACCGGTCTTGGGTCATTCGTATCCAGTGGACTCCAGTGACTTTGATCAAGTTGTGGGCCCACCTTGTAGGACGCCTGCCCATATACATTACAATATGGAATATGTTGAAGAAATCTTGAAATAAAGGGTAGTTAAGATATCTCTTTTTCCGTCAGGGGTTAGAACACATTGCAGATATAATAGGCTACATAATAAATCTCCACGGTTCTTTTACGCGTTTACATTATCCCTTTTTGCTTTTTCCGTAATGTGAACAGTTTTAGATTTTGTATCGGTGTAGAAGAGATATTTTGCGTTAAATGTGCCATTTTTAAATTAAATATTTTTTTTAAATATGTTTGGATATTAATACAGCACCATCCACTTCCATGGTAAGCTACGAGGCTTGTGTTATGGATATCAGGTAGTTGATACATTACCCATATATGTATATAACTTTAAATACATACTGATAAATATAAACACCAATGACTGGAGTGGAGTACAAACTTTATGCTCATCACACAAACGAACGCTCCCAGCGGGACTCGAACCCGCGACCGCTGGCACAGTAAGTAGGGTCACTAAAAACTGAGCCAAACGTCTCGTTAAATTGAGTTGATGTAAATTGTTTATATTACACTATGTATACGTTATTTTTTTTAAATAAGATAAGTTTATTACAATCTGAATCAATATCAGGACACATTAAAACTAAAGAGGATTCCAGAACTGGCGTAATTGCTTATAAGGCCAACCAATTGAGAAGTTAGCGGTGTTAAATCAGCTGATGTAGTACATCTGTTTTAGTTTTTTAATTCATACATACATACTCGTGTCGAATTGTCGTTTCACTGAACTTTGACAGTGAAAGGAGTAGAGTACTTAACTTTGGGCCTATGCTTAGGCACTATAATATTTCCGTAAAATAATCATGTTACAGAATTCACTCTCTTTTAGTGGTCACACTTAGTAGATACAAAATGTCAACACAGCGGTTTGTTTATACCAAAATTTTTCAGCCAAATGTGCAAAATTATTTCTAAACGTGATGGCATAAGGAACAATGTTAAACAAATTTATTTTATAATGCTACTATAAAATTTTTGTTACATTTTTTCATTAATCTATTCTACACGAAATATTTTGGTCTAAATTAAAACCTCCATAGTCTTTCCTTTTTCCCCATATTCCATTCTTATTTTTCCCCATATTCATTCCACTATTTTGAATATAGTTACTTAAATTCAATTTTACTTTAACTGTTAAGACAAACATTTACGTGAGTTAGTACAAATATTGGTTTTGCATAAATATAAAGGATCATCCATCTTAATGGGCTTGAAGGAATGGGTCGTCTACTTCATTATCTTATATTATTTGCAGGCATTAATTTATATTAAGATATTGTAAACGGCTTAGCTTACGTAAAACCCATACTAATATTATAAATGTGAAAGTAACTATATCTGTTACCATTTCACGTTTCAACCGCTAAACAGATTTCGATAAAATTTAAAGAGAACGAATCTTTAAGATTTAACGCTTATCACACGAGTAAAACCGCGGGCAAAAACCTAACCACAAAATTTAGACAGAACAGCAAGCTATTTTATACTAGCGAATCGCCATCGCTTCGCTCGGATCCGTCCCTAGCTTCTCAATATAAAGTTTTATCCCCATTTTTACCCCCTTAAGGAATGATTTCCGGGATAAAAGTATTTTATGTCCTTCCCAGGGTCCCATACTATCTTCTTACTATATTCAACTAAATCGGCTTAGTAGATCAAGATATTACCCCCTACAACGTTGCAAGCTCACAAACTTTACCTGTTTATAATATGAGTATAGATAGATAGTATAGATTTAAACACTTATGCCCGATTTCACCAACAACCCATAAGCTACCACCTACGTATGGGATACCTAGCTTAAAAGTCACCTAAACTAGCCCCTAAATTAAATTTTGTTTTACGATCGTCTTTAAGCCCATATTTCGATCACCTAAATTTAGGGGGCCCTTTTAATATTTAGGTGACCCTTAACTGTCGGTGAAACAGAAACTGTCCCCTAACAGCCCCCTAACCATGCTTAGGGGATCCCTTAAACTTAGGCGACGTTAGTGAAATCGGGCATTAGTC